>CM039524.1:3820942-3970204 GCA_022433055.1 Begonia peltatifolia
GCATGACTAGCCCAACAGCTAGGTTGTATTCGTCAAAGTCATGCGTAGACATCCGGATTAATCTGATGTAGTTTCCTCATTTCTATCTCAAAATGAAAATTTATGATTGTTCTTGTCGCATTCCACATTGCATTTCTATACATTCTTCCCCGAAATTATCTTTGAAGTTTGCATACATATGCCGGAGGTAGTAGTAATGTTAAGCTAAACCTAATTATTCCTCCTCAACACGTGTCAATCCCTAATATGTGAAAGAAAAACAGAATCAACATAAAACAATATTACAATAACAACGCCTCAATATTTGTACAGAAAAAATAATAAAAATAGTGAAAATAATAATAAAATACCACTGATGTAAAACATGGACAATACTAATCTGGATAATTCTTAGATAAGACTGTACTGAACAATCTCTTAGATAGAATTATCTTTCGAAATAAGTTCCCAAGAAAAGTTGAAGAGGTCACAAACAGTCTCACTTAAAATGCAGTCTATTAGACAGAACTTCCTTACACAGTACAATTACACCACTAAATAAGCGGTGCGAGAAATAATAACAAATGTGATCCAACACAATTGTACCTTTTGTCGATCCGACACAATTGTCCTTCCGCGTCCATCTTAAATGTCTAGGTCTTCCTTCAATATTTGTAAAAACCACTTCCATGAGTCCGTACACTCTGACTTCATGTTGGCAACGGCAACATGATATATGTCTTCGTTGCCATAAAATACTGACAGTTGTGAGTAATTGGTCTGGGCAAGAGCTCTTCAGATGACAACCATCCAAACAGATAATAGGTATGTCACGCTTAAGCAAATCTTCTTTGCAAGCAGCCATACACATATACATGTTTGCAAATACACGTGACCCATTCTGGCTAGAGCCTACCAGGTAACCATTTATTCTCATTGTGCTACCTAGATTTGATTTACGTATTTTTTCTGATTACGACCACAATAGTTTGTATTGTTCATTGTCCCTCCTGCCATTAAGTTTTTGAGCATCACTTCTTGCTTTTCTGGCAAGGCTTCGTGTAATGTTCACGTTCAAATCATTCTTCAACGTCTCGATAATAGAAGGAATTTCCTATGTAAGTTGACTTTTAAACCTATCTAAATAATGGTTTGCTACCTATTTTGCAGTAGCGTGACGATTCTCAATTTTCCTTGCACAACTGTGAGAATCGGTGTAACTCTTTATTTGGAATGTAATATCATTTTGCATATTCAAAGTATGCAGTCGCCACTCACATTCGTCTTCATACACGGCCGTGAGTCGCCGAGTTTTACTTTTAATGAATTTAATGTCATATCTATTATTCAAAGCATATTCGACTATTTCTTCTCTAATGGTTTGTAGAGAACTATATTTTTTTACCACATACATAGAAATCTCTTCCCTTATCGATATACTTTCCACCTCGTCATCTTCCGATTCAACCGGTGTTCGAAGCTCACCGTCTAGGGTTTGCGAGGTTGAATGCACATCTATTTCTCCATCACCTTCTAAGTGATCAAATGCTCGAAAATCGTTGTATCTGGGCGTGTCGTCTGAATACTAGTCTATATTGGCATCAACCTATCTACTTGAATTAGAATCCATTAACGTTGCTAGAAATACGATGTCGGTAGAGATTTCAGAGTTTTCGAGATTTGTGAGTTCAGCGTTAATGGTCATCTCCTTATATAGTATAGAAAAACAAACAGTCGTTCTGTCTGACTCGTGACTCAATAATTGTCACTAACCGAACACTGTTTGGGAGAGCGAAAGACCAGTTTATGGAATGGCCGTCCATTCTCCCAAATAGTGTTCAGCCCGTGACAATTATTGAGTCACGGGCGGGACAGAACGATGATTGAGGGAACTGATGGTTGTGTCTCGAAGAACGGCCACGGAGCCCATGCACCGAACGTGAAACAGACAGTCTCCACCCCTCTAATTGTCTAGCTGATTCGATGTGTCCAAAACAAACGAATGTTGTTTTTAGATTGGTTGTCCGTTTCGGATGTATCCAGTGAACGGACAATAATCGGTTGTCCGCTAAAGTTTAATTTGTTATGTTTTTTTAATAATTTAATATTTGGATCGATGAAATTGATAATTTAAGATTTTTTTTTAAAAAAAACCTATATGTGCACAGTAAATCTATGAAAAATACTAACACTATGTTTAAATCTAACTACACACATTATTCAATACAAATTTTAGATTCAACCTAATATGAAATAAAATATTGATAAACACAAAATTATCAATTACAAAGTTTGATATTTTGTCAAGATAGATAAAAAAAACACATTGGTTGTCAATAAAGACTAGCTTTACTACAACTAAACTATTGGACTTTTACTTCTACAACTAAACTACTCCTAAAAATTGCATGTCTTGCTGAGGAGTGTCATCTGCTCTTCTTAAATTTTCCAAATCAGCTTATTGTCATATCAGAAATCTTCCCATATTTCTTGTTTGACTTTCCAAATTTGCTTGTTTTATTGAACACCAAATTTCCAAATCCAAAATTTCTTGTTAGGTTTTCTTTTTCTGCAAAAATAACATAAATCATCAAAATCTACCCCAAACAATCAGAAAATGCAGCAAGTTAACAAAATCTGCTCTTAAACTCGGGAATTTCGCAATGTTATAGCAAAAACAACTATATTCGATAAAACATTTGAAATATACATGATTAAATTGTCAAAATTCATGGTTGATTAGTGACACTAATAACTTAGATTATGTTTTATTTCAACTTGGTTGGTTTGAGTGGGAGATACTAACTGGATGCACTCTTAATAAAATTGTCACTCAAATATATCAATTTAGTCATTAATATGCGAGTAATAATAAGTATATAGTCCGACTCGGATGGGTCATTTATTCTTTAATAGGACATTAAGGTTGATTGTAAAAAGTATGGTTAGGTAAAATAACAAGGAGAATTCGGAAAGGTAGTTAAAGTTTGTTGTTTGGTCCATCCTAATTTCTCCACCTCTCCCAACAATTACCAAATTAAATGACTCTATTTAACTTCATTAATCTAACCTAATACAATGATACGGTCAACTCAAGTTATTTCCCCAAGCCACAAAGACCGAAATGCCCGTTGACTTTCATTCCCTGACATCTGACCAACCACGTACCTACTTACTCCTTCGTTGACACATTGCTTTTCATTTCTAGGTAATTTGCAAAATCCAACTTTTTTTTTTTTATTTTGGAAAAATACCCTTGTAGTCCTCAATTTCATCGAAATTTCTATTCTGACGTTAATTTGGTATTTACGTGTGTTATTTATTAATTAGTGTAATTATTAAGATAAATTATAAGCATACATCAATTACAGTAAGAGATAATCAACATTTTATGAATTAAAATTAGAAGATAATCATTTCTTTAACTTGAAATAGTACGCCAAGATTTTAGATTTGTCAGATTCCTCAACAACCAATGGGCCACGTTGCTGGTATCTGAGTCAACTGTTGCGCATGCATTATTATGCAGATCAGACGGTCTGTGTTGAGTGTAATATCTCGAATGATTTTTGAAGTTTGAAGGAGCTAAGTTGTAGTCTGAAAGCCATTTTCCAAAGTTGGATGATATTACCGTTAGACGAGATCATCCAAAGATTTGCTTTTTCAGTTCTCCATTGTCGTCATTCTTTGACTAAAAAGTTTTTCGTACCTGATCAAAATGGTAATTTGGAAGGCCTATGCGTGGTAGGAAGAGCAGTTACTACTTTGAATAACAAGCAATTGACCTTCTTCTTCCCACCTATTTATACCAGCTAAGTTCTTGGCCATCTCAACGTCTTACCGCTATGTTTTGTTATATTTTCTTCTCGCCGTGAAGATCTGAGTTGGGTTGACCGGAAAATCAAGAATGGGAGCTGATAAAGTATCATGGCGATCTGTTCTTCCATGCTGCAAGCCGGAGTGCAGGTCCGACACCTACACTAAAGTTATGGCGAAGCAGAGTTCGTTTCAGAGGCTTTCGCTGTTGGATTTGAGCAATCCAAGCTCCACGCTTTCCGAGGATTTGTCGGTGTCTCTTGCCGGATCCGATCTTCATATTTTCACCCTGGCTGAACTGAAGGTGATAACCCAGAATTTCTCGGCGTCTAATTTTCTTGGGGAAGGTGGGTTTGGACCTGTGCATAAGGGGTTCATTGACGACAAGCTTAGACCAGGGCTGAAGGCTCAGCCCGTGGCGGTCAAGCTCTTGGATTTGGATGGCTCACAAGGACATCGGGAGTGGTTGGTACGTGAAATCTTAGCTTTTTCCTAACGTAATCAGGTTTTTACAGTGAATAAATAATCAGTTTTTTTTTTTTTCTGTTTGTTCTGAAAATGGCAGACGGAAGTGATCTTTCTGGGGCAGTTGATTCATCCTCACCTTGTGAAGCTCATAGGGTATTGCTGCGAAGATGAACACAGGCTACTGGTTTATGAATACATGCCGAGAGGAAGCTTAGAGAATCAACTCTTCAGACGTACGTAATTTTTGGTCTCATATCAGTGACTAAAACATTAAATTCTCAGAAAACTTGGATTCAAATCAATGCTGCTCGATTCACTTTTCGTTGCGCGCAGGCTATTCGATGTCACTGCCATGGTCGTCGAGAATGAAAATCGCTCTTGGCGCTGCAAAAGGTCTCGCCTTCCTGCACGAGGCCAATAAACCTGTCATTTATCGGGACTTCAAGGCTTCAAATATATTGCTAGACTCCGTAAGCATATTCTCTCAGATTAGCTCTTCAGGCATTTATACGACTATTTGCTGAATGATAATCAACGAAACCTTTATATCTTTTCAGGATTTCACTTCAAAACTCTCAGATTTTGGTTTGGCGAAAGATGGGCCAGAAGGAGATGATACCCACGTCTCAACCAGAGTGATGGGGACGCACGGCTATGCTGCTCCTGAATATATCATGACTGGTAATCAATCACTTAAGTTTTAAGCAATAGATGTAGCCATTAATGAAGTTTTCTTCCTTTTTTTTTTCAGGCCATTTGACGGCAATGAGTGATGTGTACAGTTTCGGCGTGGTGCTGCTGGAGCTGCTAACGGGGAGGAGGTCAGTGGACAAGAGTCGCCCTCCGAGGGAGCACAACTTGGTAGACTGGGCGAGGCCTATGCTCAATGACCCTCGAAAGCTTTGCAGAGTGATGGACCCGAGGCTAGAAGGGCAGTACTCAGAAATGGGGGCTCGAAAGGCGGCGGCATTGGCTTATCAATGCCTGAGCCACCGCCCCAAACACAGGCCCGCCATGAGCACGGTCGTTAAGACTTTGGAACCGCTCAAGGATTTTGACGACGTCCTCGTCGGACCCTTTGTCTACACCGTCGCAGCCGAGAGCCATGACTTGCCCAGTAAGGAAGATGGAAGGAAAAGCCATGCACAAAGGGAGGGAAGCAAAGAAAATGGGCAGCACCGCCACTATAATCATCAACGCAGACGTCAGAAATCACCGAACGCCGAGTCGGAGAAAGCTCCGGGTCAAAAAATAACAGAAAGTAAATAGAAAAATTCAGCAAAAAATTGTATATTCATACGGTAGATAAGAGTTTGGTTAAAGTTGGTATTGTTTGATTTTTATTATACTGTCGAGAGCTAATCAATTATTTTGATCATTCTTTATTTCTTTTTTTTTTCTCGAGTCTGACTTTCTGTAGTAATCTTCTTTGTTTTTCTTAAAAAATATAAAAAAGCAGCTTTAAATCTGAATACAGCTAAGAATTTTGAGGACTAGAAGGCTGGAATTCTGTTGGCGAAAGCGACCAATTCAGAAGTCTATCACATCCCACCCATTACTTGGTACTTGGTACTTGGGTTGGGTTATTTTTATAATAATGTGGTATCAAAATAAGATCTTTTTTAGCCTCAGTCCAGGCTGCATTTCTCCGCTTTGAACGAGTGGTAGATAGGTTGGTGGAAACCTGCAATAATGACGCAACAGCCAAACAGATGTTCCAATTCCCCTGGAAAAAGAAAATAAAAAAAGGTTAATTTTTTCTCTTTCCTTTTTGGATGAAGAAGAAGAAGAAGGAAACCTAGAGGTTGTCGCCCTCCATCGCAGAAGAGAAGAGGAAGACCGCCGTCAAAGAAGTTGCTCGTCTCGCCGTCGATTGAAACAGAAGCCGATGCACAGGGCAAGTCGTCGTTGTTACGAGACCTTACCATTTAGACATGCCCTACCAATGCTTCAGAGTTGAGAGGATTTTGAAGGAAATACTATCAAAATTTCTCATGTGTTTGCTTCCCAAAAGAAAGAACTGTGGTGTTTATGTTCCATGGAAGCGCAAGAATCTTGTGTAGCATGGTATTCCTACACAATGCATTGCAGCTGCTTGGGTTAATTATAAATGGGTTGGGAAAAATAATAAAATGGGCTGTAATAATAATAATTTCACCACAATAAAACATAAAAAGTACTGATCATGATAATTCTTAATAAAAAATATTATTGACAATATCTTTTGACAAAATTATCTTTCTAAATAAGTTTCTAGAAAAAATTAGAAGGTCACAAACAGTCCACTTAAATTCTGATCTGTTAGACAGAACTTAATTACACAGTACATTACACTACTAACCAAGTGGTACGAGAAACGATCGCAGATACGATCGAAAAAATATTAAAAATATTTTCTACGAGAAACGATAGCAGATACGATCGAAAAAATACTAAGAATATTTTCTCACGCCGTAAGATTATAACGGACAAGAAATAAGAGAAATAATAAACAACGAGATTTTTACATAGAAACCTAAATCAGAAAAAAAAAAAAAAAAAAAAAAACCACGGGGACCGAGTCCAGAAAGATTTCACTATGAAAAATAGGATTTACAATATTTTTTTAGATATCGAATATTATAGAAAATATTCACTAAGTAAAATTAATACTTTTAGAACTTTCAATGTGTACAAAAGCACCACACTTACTTTTTTGCGCATTCTTTCTTTTATCTCCTTCCAAAATAATCTCTCCCTTTTCAGAAGAATTTCTTCTTCTTTTCTTTCCTTCTCTTCGAATGATCTGATACCATGCTTGAAACTTCTATTTATAGAGGCTTCAAGACATCTTCCAACATTATGAAGGTCTAAGGTTGAACTAACAAATCTCTCATTCCCGACTTATGATGAGGTATCTCCAATTCTGCTGAGCCTATACAAAATTCGTGTTTATTCCTTTGCAAAACTTTTGTCATCATATCTGAGTCATTATCATCTTTGTAAATCTTCCCAAGATACACTTGCTTGTTGTCTAACACATCTCGTATCCAATGATACTTGATATCTATGTATTTTGACTTCGAATGAAAGTTCAAGTTTTTTCTTAAATGAATAGTACTTTGGCTGTCACAATACAAGATATGTTTATCTTGTTTATGACTCAATTCTGTCAGAAATTTTTACACTCACAAAATTTCTTTGCATGCTTTTGTCGCTATAATAAACTCAGCTTCTGTTGTAGACAATGTCATTGATTTTTGTCGCTTAGATTGTCATGAAATTGCTCTCCCTTCAAATGTAACCAAATACCCTAATGTTGATATTCTAGACTTAATGTCTCTAGTCGTGTTTGTATCCGTATAGCCTACTAACAAAGGCTCTTTACTTCTAAAACATAAATTGAACTCAAAAGTGCCTTTAAAATACTTAAGAATCTTTTTCATTGAAGTTTAATGCTCTCTGTCTGGATTTGAAAGAAATTAGCTGACTATTCCAACAGAATGTGAAATATCAGGTCTCGTAATAACCATAATATACATCAAGCTGCCAACTGCTGAGGCATATGAAATTCTCTGTATTTCTGTATTTCCTCTTTTAGTGGAAGAACATTATTTGGAAGTAAGTTTGAAATGTTTGACAAGTGAAGTACTAACCAGCTTCGTCTTATCTATATAGAATCGACTGAAAACTTTCTTGATATATTTCTCCTGCGATAGCCATAACTTTTTGTTCTTCCTATTGCAAGTGATATTCATCCCAAGTATCTGTTTTCTCTATCCTAAGTCTTTCATGGTAAAAGATTTGTTAAATTCATTCTTTAACTTAATAATCTTTTATCTGTCTGGGCCCACAATCAGCATGTCGTCAACATAAAGTAAGAGGATTATAAAAGTACCATCCGTGAACTTTTTCACGAACACACAATGGTCTGAAGAAGTTTTCTTGTATCCTTGATTTTTTATAAAGAAATTGAACTTCTTGTACGATTGTATCGGGCTTGCTTCAATCCATACAGACTATTCTTCAATTTACATACCAGATGTTCCTTTTCCTTGACAACGAACTCTTCTGGTTGTTTCATGTAAATTTCTTCTTCTAATTCACCATGTAAGAAGGCGGAATTGACATCGAGTTGCTTGATCTCCAAATTGAAACTTGAGACTAATCCAAGTACCACTCGTATAGGTGACATTTTCACCGCAAGTGAAAAAATTTTCTCAAAGTCAACTCCCTTCTTCTGACTAAAATTTTTCATGATCAGTCATGCCTTATATTTTGGTTAAGAATTTTCATTTTTGAGTCTGTATACCCATTTGTTCTTGAGTGTCTTTCGCCCCTTTGGAAGTTTAAGCAACTCATAAGTATGGTTTTCATGCAATGATATCATCTCATTATGTATTGCATCTAACTAGTTCTTCTTTTGTTGATGTTTCATAGCTTCCTCATACCACTCAGGTTCATCTCCATCAATGATCATCACATACTCGTTCATAGAGTATTTTCTCAATGGTCGACTATCTCTTGTTAACTTTCTTAATTCTGCAACTGATTCAGGAGAAATCTCAATTTCTCTTTGGTCAACATCATCAACTGCCTGATCACTAGGTTCTCCAACATCTCCCCCGTCAAAAGTTGATTTCTCCATACCAACTCTTACAGGATGCTAATCAGTGATCTCCACATCTTTTTTTTTGTCTTCAATGGTTTGATCTTCAATGAAGACAACATCTCGGCTTCTGACAATCTTCTTGTCAACTGGATCTCAAAGACTATATTCAAATGCATCACTTCTGTATCCTTAAGAATATGCATTCCTTAGATTTGTTGTCTAGCTTGGACCTTTCATATTTAGAAATATGGACAAAAGCTCTACATCCAAACACCTTTAGATATTCATAAGAAACGTCATTTCCTATCCATAGTTTGTTTGACACTTTTCCACTCAAAGGTGTTGATTGAGACAAGTTGATTATATTTACTGCAGTATTCATTGTTTTTCTCCAAAATATTTTGGGGAGTTTTGAATGTGATAACATGCACCTTATTTTCTCCACCATAGTTATGTTCATTCTTTGTGCAATGTCATTTTGTTGCGGAGTCTTTGGAACAGATCTTTCGTGCCTGATTTCGTGCATTTTGCAATATTCGCCGAATGATCTCATATATTCATAGAGATGTTAAACGAGCTGGCTGAGCCGAGCCGAGCCTACCGTGCTTAACGAGGCCAGCCTCACGAGCCTGCTGAACCTAACGAGTTGATCCTAAAAAGTTTCTAACCTGAGCTGGTTCGCGAGCTACGAGCCTAATGAGCCGAGCTGAGCTTACCAGCCCAACGAGCCTAACAAACCGAGTTTACATAAATAAAATTATTTTATATAAATATATTATATATTTCATTAAATTTTTATTTATTAAAATTATAATAAATAGTTATCATAATAATGATAAAATATAATAGATACTTATTTGTGTAAATAACAGAAATATTTAATTAATACAAAAATGACATTTAATCATAAAAAAATGAAAGAAAACAAATATATAAAAACATTCATTGTATATTTGACATTTACATTATTATAAATTTGACACATGTCAACTAGGTTGGCACCCATCTAATTGTCAATTATATGCAAAATGTCAAAAAAAAAATTACAAGTTGAAAAAATACTTCAAAATTTAAATTACACTGCTAATCTTCAACATCCAAATTTTTAAAAGTCTTCAAGTATTTCGTCCTCTCATTGTTGGTTTCTTGTAATGGCGTCGTTCCAATCCTTCATGGAAATGATTGCCTCCACGAGATCAGGTGCAAGTCGTCATCGGCATTCATCGTACACACGTCTACCTGCACTAAAAGCAGACTTCAATGCTACGGTAGAGACCGGAGATATTAGTAGATCACGTGTCATTATAGAAATGATAGAATATGTGGAAGAAAACATTCTCCAGCAATCCAAAATATTAAAGTTTTCTTCGCATAGAATTAGAATAAACATCTGTATCTAATTGATCCCAAATATCATGAATACCAAATTGTGAACCTACAATATTTCTACCACCACTACTTTAACTAACATGTGAAGAAACATGTGAACGACTAATATTAGAATATTTAGATTCATAAGAAGAATATAAACTAACAATTCCATTTGTTATTTGATCTGTAGAAAGTAATG
Organism: Begonia peltatifolia; assembly: GCA_022433055.1. Classification (NCBI taxonomy): domain Eukaryota; kingdom Viridiplantae; phylum Streptophyta; class Magnoliopsida; order Cucurbitales; family Begoniaceae; genus Begonia; species Begonia peltatifolia. Next base: position 3,831,367 of record CM039524.1, read on the forward strand.
AAGTAATATGTAAATTATTAGAAGTTCTATTAATCATGAGACGTACTCCTCTTAATTTATATCTAAGATACATTATACATGCATAACAAAAAATAGGAGGAATGTAAAGCTAATATTTTTCAATTTTGTTTTTATTTTATTAAGTATAGTTCTAAATTCATCTATTTGTTGATATTGTGCAAAATTACCTGTTAAATTTATAAAAATTAGGTAAACAAAATGAGAAGTGTGATAATAAATTCTCGAACATTCATTTGTAGCATCAAAAAATGGTTTTAAAAATTCAAGAAATATATTAGCTACATCGCAATTAGATTTATCAAGATTAATACTTGGTGTTTTCTTATTAATAAAAGCACAAATAACTTGCCAATATGGTCTAGCATTTTCCAACATTAAATAAGTAGAATTCTAACTATTATCTATATCGATTTTTAATTGTCGTGGTTTAAGTTGAGTATCTTCAAAAATCTTTATATTCTTATTGTCTCGAATTATATACAATTATATAAGATATTGTGGATCTAATTAATTCAATATGAGGCGAAATATATGTCTTATCATCTTTAACAACTAAATTTAAAATATGACAAACACGTCTCATATGAAAAAGAGAATCATGAGTAGTATTTAATTGAAAATAATTTTTAAAATGAGAAATAACAATATCGTTAGCACTATCATTATCAAGTGTTATGCTAAATATTCTATCTCGAATAGAATATTCTTGCAATATCGTTACAATATATCTATAAATAGTAATACCAGTGTGAGGATATTCATAATTACGAAATCCTAAAATTTTTTTTTTAATTGTCAAGAGTCATCAATAAAAAGAGAGCTTACAACGACATAGCCTATAGAATTACGTGCACTTCATAACTCAAAGGTGATACAAATAGACATTGAAAGGGCGCTTGAAAAAAAATGAAATTAGTTTATTTTTCGTATTATTAAACATTTTAATAATATCATTTCTAATTGTCCTTCTAGAAACACGTTTAAAATTAGGAGTAGCATACTCTTTCATAAATTTTTCAAATTCATCACTATCGGTGAACGTTAAAGGCAACACACATTATGGTACAAGTTTTGTTATTCTTTCTCTCACTTTATTTTGTGAATACAAAAAAGTACCACTACCACTAGCATTCAATAATTTTTGTGTAGTGTCTCCAACTTGCACGTTTAAGTGACATTTTTTATAATGTCTACTTAATGTGCTAGTTGAACTACCAGAAATATATGTATAATTTTTAATACAATAGTTGCATTGAACCCTACATTCTACTTTTCCACTAATTTTTATTTCTTTCATTACAAAATGTTTCCATACTTTAGATGTTTTTTTTTTTTAAGGTGATGTAGTGGATGCTTATGCAGATGATTGTCCTATTGAAAATACATGATTTATTTCCCTAATTTCCTCAATATCATCATCGACATCAATATTATAATTACGTGGATCCATAATTATTAACAATAAATTTATAAAGTAAATTTCAAATAAGAAAATGATACTAAAAATCTAATTGATCAACAATAGTTTATTGGTAGTATGAGTTTGTGATCACCTCCACGTATACGAAATATATAAAAAATTACACAAAAAATATTAAATCATAAAACTAATATTATCAACAATTTATAAATTTATTAAATAAATAAATAAATTGCAATATATATCTTGTTGAATGAATGGAAAATATGTGAAACTTTGAAAGAAAAACAAAAAATATCAATTGAACAGTGGGCACTAAAATTTGCAAGCTGAATTAAGAGAGAAAGTTGATGAAAAAATGAGTGAAAATGAGATTATTTTTAGAGGAGGAGAGAATCAATGAGTTGTAACTTGCAACAGTCAAAATATTGACCCTTGCTACAAGTTGCAACGTTGCACACTTGCACTTGCATTTTAGCAACAGTCAATATTTTGACCGTTGCACACTTGCAACTTGCAAGCAAAGCAAGTGGGAGTGCCAGAGGGGAGACGGGGACATGTGCTGACTGCTGAGTCAGCACTTGAGTCCTCACTCCTCACTCAAAATTTAGAAAGGGGGAGAGGAGATTAGAAGAATCGAGAACCGAGAATGAATAAGAAAAGAGAGAGTGAATAGAAGAGAGAAGGAGAAAGGTCGTCGGCTGATCGGACCTCAATCTCATTGATTTTGGTCTCAAAATGTGTATCTCACTATGTTCAAGAACTGTTGTGAAGAAAGTTTTTGCGATTAGTCTATTTTTCTTTCAATTTTCTCCTCCGAATGTTAGGGTTTTCTGTTTTTCATTTTTCGCCTAAATTTCCTCGAGATTTTTGTATGTTTAAGTTGGAAATGTTGTTTACAATGTTTTTCAAATGAAGATCATAGGAAAAAGTTGCCGAAACAGAGAAAAATTGCCAGCGAAATAAGGTTTCGGTGCTGCAATGGCAGACAACGATTACCCAAGGAGGGGGAGGGCTCCCGGTCCGCAGGGTGGGCTCGCGAGCCTAGCTTGCCGAGCCAACGAGCGGGCTCACTGGGAGAGCTTGTTTGGCTCAGTCCCAGGCGGGCTCGCAAGCCCAGATGGCTGGGCTCAGCTCGGCCCGCCTTTTGGGACTAGGCCAGGCTCGGCTCGCTACAGTAATGAGCCGAGCCGAGCTCGGCCCGCCCGTTAATCAACCCTATATATTCATCACCATTGTCAATGTGAATGCATTATAACTTCTTTCCAGTTTCTTGCTCTGTGAAAGTATAAAACTGTTTGAAAACGTTAAACACCTCATCTTTGGTCTTGAATGCATAAGTCCAAATCTTCCTTGAGTGATCATCAATAAATGTGACCATGTATTGGATACCCCTTGACGTTTTCGTTGACATGAGACCATAGACATCTGAGTAAACAACTTCCAACACGCTAGCTTCTTTGATGCAGAATTCTTCTGAAAGAAAATTCTATGTTGTTTTCCCGCCAAACAATGAACACAACTTAGTAGAGGTTCATCTTTGAGATATGACAAACCATTTCTTTTGCCAAACAATTGAAATGTTTTTTGCTCATATGACAAAGTTGCTTATGTCATAACTCAATGGACGAGTTTACTTCCTTCACGATCATTTGAGTCACATACAAACTATACTCTTTGATCCATTTCACTATGATTAGCGATCCTTTGCTGAGTTTTCATTTTCCACTAGCAAATTTATTCTTGAAACCAGCTTCATTAAGAACATCGATTGATATTAGATTTAGTCTGATATATGGAACATGTCTGACATCTTTAAGCATCAACTCACATCCTGTGTTGGTTTGGATACAAATGTCCCATTTTCTAATTATTTTGGAAACGTAACTATTCTCCATTTTGATAATGTCAAAATCACGGCTAGTGTAAGATGAAAAATACTCTACTTTTGAAGTAACATAGTAAGATACTCCAGAGTCACACACTCAACATGATTCATTCATCGTGAGGTTGACAGCATCTTCGCATATAATAACATCTTCCCCTCAAAGACAGTTGTAGTCGTACTCTTCATTTCTCCTTTAACACTTTCTGTACTTTGTTCTTTCTTCAATCTCCAGTAATACTTTTTCTTGTGACTCATCTTGCCACTATAATAGCACTTGACCCCCATTTTTTTCGACTTTGATCTTCCTGACATTCTGGCTCCAAAAGCCCCATGATCCATTGATCTCCCTCTCATTACTGATAAAGCCTTCACAGAGGAATGATCCTTGTTTTTCCACCTACTTTCTTCGTCAAGACCGGCGGCTGCAATATCATTGGATGTCAATGTTATTTTTACAGTACCATTGAGCAAATTTACGATAAGGTGATCGTATGAATCTGACAAACTTTGAAGTAAAAGTTTCAGCCCTTTCATTTTCGTCGATTATGTGTTCCATTGCTGCTAGTTGAGAAAATAATATATTGAGAGTATTGACGTGATCTATCACTGTTGTAGATTATGACATCCGAAGGATATATAATTTTCTTTTAAAGAAAATTTTATTATACCACGACTTATTCTCGTATAATTTTATCAACGTATGCTAGATCTGCGTTACCATTTCTGAGATACTTGACAAAATTTCATCTGCTAGAGTAAGATGCAAAATGGTCACTGCATTATCATCTGCTTTATTTCATTTCTTGTCTTCAACATTCGTAGCTCTATCGCCGATGGCCATAGCACAACCATCTCTCCGCATTAGCACCTTCATTTTTAATTTCTACATAGAGAAATTATTTCCATTGAATTTTTCGATTTCAATCTTTCCCGTCATAATATCCTCGCTCTGATACCACTTGTTGAGAAAAATAATAAAATCGGCGGGAACGATAATAATACCACCGCTGTAAAACGTGAAAAGTACTAATCAAAATAATTCTCAGTAAAGAATGCTCTTAGCAATCTCCTTAAACAAAATTACATTTCCAAGTAAGTTCCCAGGAAAGGCTAGAGGGTCACAAACGGTCTACTTAAATTCTAGTCTCCTAGACAGAATTTACTTACATAGTACAATTACACCACTAACTAAGCGGTACAAGAAATGATAGCAGATACGATCTGAAAAATACCAAAAATATTTTCTCATACCGTAAGATTATAACAGCCAAAAAGTAAGAGAAATCATGGACATTGAGAATTTTATGTGAAAACTCAAATCGAGAAAAAACCATAGGGACCGAGTACAGAATGATCCCACTATAAAAAATAAGATTTACAATATTTTTCTAGATATCGAATATTCTAGAAAATATTCAATAAAAGAAATCAGCATTCTTAGAACTCTCAATGTGCACAAAAGTACCACACCTATTTTTCTCTCGTACTCTTTCTTTTCTCCCCCTCCAAAATAATCTCTCCCTCTTCAGAAGAATTTCTTCTTCTTTTCTTTCCTTCTCTTCGGATGATTGATACCATGCTTGAAGCTTCTGTTTATAGAGGCTTCAAAATATCTTCTCACTTTTCTCATTGATGAGGAAGGTCAGATATCGTTACCTTCATTTATGAGAAAGGTTTAAGGAGGGACCAACATAATCAATACCTGACGAATCTTAATTTCAAGATCAACACTAAGGTGAGCTAATCTCGTTAATATCACATCAAGATGAGATTTAGACAAAATGAACAGTATTTGAATAAAAATTAAGACAACAAATTCAGAAAAAGTAATAAGATTGTTAAATTTGTGAATTCATCTACTAAAAGATTGTTTGACAATACTTAAAAGTAGTCAAGTTCTTCTAGTGAAACTTAGTTTAATATTTGGATATACATCAAAGCTAATATAGCAGTTGAGTACAGAGATTCAAGGTGATATTGTCACTGCATCGTTCATGGTGACATTGTGAAACTAGTTCAGTAGGTTATGCATTGAATATGTTCGACAGTAATAGTTACAGTGGATAATCTTCAACATATTTAGATGCAATTCACTGTGACAATTCTAAGTTAGCCCATCTAGAGCCCTTGTGTAAGATAAGGTTATTTTCGTTGGAGTTTTACAAATTTGTTCATTACATCATAATTTCTTTAACAATCGAGCTTGCTAGATTTTAGAGTTCTGAATTCGTTTGAAGTTGAGTCGAAAAACTTGTGTTTAGATCTCTTATATAAAATTTATATCAATGTAGAGATTATTAAAATTCGATTTGACCCAAATTCTAATTAGAGTAAGCCCAGCTCATACTCAATATTTGTGTTTTTTACATTGCTCTATAAATTGTTGCTAGATATACAAAACTTATTGTAATTTAATTAATTTATAGCTTTAGTGTTTTTTACATTGCTTTAGTGTTTTTTTTTTTTTTGTAAGGATTTTCTACTTAAATATCAATATCCCTCTTTTCATATATTTCTTTTTGCTATTAGCATTTGATTTTCAACAACCCAAAAGATAACAGTACTGTATAGTGTTCAACAATGTAGGCCCAATTATAGATTTAAAATCTAACCGGCGATTCTCTAAATGTGTTAGGAAGGTGGTGCTAACGGCTTTTACCACATTGCTTACATCAATGTCCTGTCTTGCAGCCACACGCCGAAGAAGAAAAGCTAGAAAGTCGTAACTTGGACAAACTACGACACACAGATTTCCATTCACAGCAAGCTGAAGATCCACTGCGCCCTGAAATGGAAGGAAATGAATTGGCCCAGCAATCGTCTCTACCGGACATCGTTTTACATGGAAGGTGGCAAGCGCAGCGCCAACGATTTGGAGCCAAACAACTAATCCATGCTCTCCATTTACAGATGCAGTTTCGGCTTCCCCGCCTTCGAATAGTTGGTCGAACAGAATGCTTGGCATCGGAGCAACAGAAGAGCGATTTCCAGAAGCGAAACCGGGCGTGATTTGTTCTGCCTTTGCTGTAGAAAAAATGATCATCTATTACATTCGCTGTGGTTTCAGAGAGTCGTAATAAATTTGAAAATTTCTTACGATGGTACAAAGGGATCTGATTTGGCAGTAACAAAATCCACAATCCTGAAAAGTTTGATCACTCGAATTAGGAAGATGAAGAGATGATAATTTCAAAAAAAAAAAAAAGACGTGAAAATCATACTCCTTGCAGCATCTAGAGGCAGATTGATGAATTTGAGCAGACTTTAACTCCTCCTGATTCAAAGAAACAGTTAATATATACTTCTTCGTTACTTCCTTCAAACTAGCCATTCAAACCCACCTGCAGAAACCCAACCTCCCTCTCAAGCATCTGAACGTTGGCCATTTCTCGACGCCGGACAAACCATCTTGGGTGCTCCGGCGGGGACTTAGGTTGCGGAGGTGGCAGCGATGGCACAGACATTGATTCAGTTACTCGATGGATATCAATGCTCGGGTCCAGAGCAGCGATGGCGACCCTTTTGATGTCAGATATAGCGGTGAAATCCAATATAATAATAAGGATGGGGAGCCATGAATAAATCTGAAAAAACGTGCTGTGGCAGCGGCAGGTGCCATTCTATTATATAATCTATAGGAAGAAGAAGAAATAGGATAACCAACTTTGCTTCAGATTTCTATGATCTTTCTCTGACAATCAGAAGATTTGAGGGGCTAACTCTTTGATCAATCTCAACCACACCGGTCAAAATGACAAACAAACCAATCAGACGGAATCAAGCCATGCCCAGTTTAAAAAAATTGTACTTCAGCCTAATAAATTAAACGAGACTAACAAGTCGAACCTGATGCTAACAAAACATATTCTCACCCAAATTGGTTCGCAAGTCATAATTAAATGAGCCAATCTCATTGCTGTGTCGAGCTCACTCACCAACAAGTTTGGCATTTCTGCACAGCAGCCATGACAGTGGTGAGGGAAGCAGTAAAAAGACAAAGAAAAGGAGACAATCCAAGACAGAAAAGGGAGACAATCTAAAAAAATGGATGAAAAAGTCGTGACAGCAAGAAAGAGCACGCAAGTCAAGGTGGAGAATGCAGTGCCACATTGCCCTCAAATGGAGGCTCATCAGGTTGCTCAGAAGTTGCAGAGATGCTGCGTTCAAAACTTTCATCACCATTATCAGCCTGCGTTCCTGCTCTTTTCCCAAGTGAAAAGCTAGGAGGCTGGTTGGACGATGGAGACGGCCTTCTTCAGCCGTTCTGAGCCTACACTCCCACGTGCACCCGCTTTGCTTATCCTTCTCATGAGTCCAAATAATGGCGGTGACCCATAGCAAAACCAGTATTTTACAACTCTTTTTTCCCCATGTTCGCTGATCCTGATGAGGAAAGCTTAAAGAAAAAGGCATCACTTTAAGGGGAGATGCAGAGAATTGTATGGTCCCTCTAGACAAAAAATAACTAAATATTAAGTTGATTGAACTTATCAAATTCATACCAATAAGAATATACAATCTCACCGTACTAGTAAAAATAAAAATTAAATAATTTATAAATAATATTTTTTTCAGTATCAAATATGTAATATCTCTCAATCCTCCCAATACAATATTATTTGCTTTAGGACAAAATTCGCACGAATTTATTCTTGAAATCATCCTCAAAATGCGTTGGACTAGACAGTGAGGAAAACTCAACATATAAACCATATATATTTCACTCTCTCAAGTAACGTGGGATTATGCACCCTCACTGATATGGGTTGAGCCCGCTGAACTCTCCTTGCCTGCATATAACAAGTTGTCACAAAGTACAATGCGTTTTGAGGTAATTACAAAAACAAATTTGTACAGACTCTGACTCAAAACGAACAATATCGTACTAGAGCAACCAAATACTCCAAAAATTGTCTTTAAACATAAATTTGATGGGTAATTTCTGCACAGACTCTCACTGCGTTTACATCAATTATCTAACACAATTCAATGCATAATCAGCTCAAACTTTTAGTCAGTCATCTATTTAAAGAAAATCCAAACCTTACAAAATAGCCATCTGTGCTTATCTTTGGGCTTAAATGGTTACAGCTATACAATTCAAATGCATGTAGAACGTAGGTAGAGACAGGTTTCTTAAATTGAGTCTGCATATTAAACTTACTGATATGCATAAAAGGAAGTAGAGTCCGCAAGAGAAAAAGCAGGACAATGGCCATGCCCTCAGTCGGCACATTATTCCGTTTGCCTTCTCGGACTCGAGTTATATTTTGTTCCTAAGAAATCATTAGCTAATGACTAGTATTATCTTCCCAACTTCATCAACGTTACTAGAATCACTCGTGCTATGAGAAATCACATAATTGATCAGAGACAGAAAAGTCACTTCTGTTTATAAATCTAAGACTAATTTTACCATGCAATCAATGAGTTTTTCTCTAAGCCAAACCTGTGTTGATTGACATGTGGGTTTATCTCATTGGTCAAATCTCGGGGTTCGATTTCTTCGGGTAGGCATCTTCTACTGATTCACGGCCAATGTTTCTAAGAACAAAAGTATACAGAGGAAATGCAGAAGAGCTAGTATAAGCCTCCAACAGTACGTTAGTTTATGAACAAGACAGAGAAAAGATAAAATATACACACGGAAATAACATATGTTAAAGGAAAGACGCTTCCATGTAAAGGCTTTTGCATGGCTGGCTGCATAAAGTGAAGTTTATAATTACATGTCATAGAGATTAATAATTTACCTTCCTTCCCGAGTATTATATTTTTAGCATACATATGGACTTACAAATGCCATTTTCCAAGCGGATGCCATTGCAGTGTTTTAATCGGCATCTTCTATCAGGGAAAACTGACGATCATATCAGTCGTCAAGCAGTAAGAGATGATAAAAATGTCTGAAGAAACGACTGGCCTCCCTCTTAACCGTCCTGCGAGATGAAGCCCACGGCTAACCCAATCCTAAAGGCAAGGAACGTGAGATAAATTGTGACTAGGCCAACTCCTAACATCTTGTTATTCCTTGGCAGCATAAATAGAGACCAAATCAGCCCCAACACTAAAAAGGCCATCGTGTAGAACAAGCTGCTATCAGAAGGGAGGATGTAAGATTCAGGTCTCTTCGACCATGCTCCCAAAAGAAGTGAGATGCCCAACCCAGCCAGTGTATTGAACATAGGCCCTGCATAGCAGCCAGATATCGCAATTTGTATACCATCTCCACCACTCATAGCCAATGCCACATTCGACATTAAGTCCCCCATTGAGTTGCCCCATGCCAACACTGTTACTCCCAGGATCGACGGGTTTACTCCAAAAATCCCACCTAAAGCAACCAGCAAAGCAACAAGCTCATTTGCAACAATGTAGAACCACACAATGCTCATCACAAATCCTCCAAAAACCCATGGAAACAAGAATCTTCGTGGTGGCTGCTCAGAGCTGGTATACAGATATGCAAGAACACCAAGTATGCAGCCAAGGGAAACACCAATGGTATATGCAATCTCTCCACTTAAGTATCCAAGATCATCTTGAGAGTTCCATACAAATGCCAGAAGAATCGGTGCCAACAAAGCACTGGCAACACCGTAAAATTTAGACCATCTACCCTCCTCAACTACAGGAATTGTCAAGCGTCTTGGAAGTGTCAATGGCAGATTCAGAAATGCAAGTAATTTTGAGCAGGAGCACAGTGCAGAGGTATTGACTGTTTCTTCGTCATTCCAACCCCACAACGATGAGGCTGGGATATCCAAAGCTTGGTTAGAGTAAATTGCAACATTAGAAGCCCACATCCATTGGGGAAGCTTCTTTTGGAGATGTGGTACATCACTATCAAACTCATCTTCAAGAAGCGAGGTATAGATGGAATCTTCTTCTTCGTGTCCATGGGGATTGACACTTCCAACGACAGGAAGCAAGGGTGTCACAATGTGCAGCCTTAATTTCCTAGCTTGCTTCCTCAAAAGCTCATTTGCAGCAACCACAAACGCATAAACCAGATATATGAAAACAAAAGAAATCGCACCCCAAATACTAATTTTACCCACTATCAAAATGATAGAAAGTGAAATGAGAGTAAAAAGAAAGAAACAAATATCTCTAATGAAGCAGCTCCTGTCAATAGTAATGCTTCCCTCTACCATAGAAAGAGAAATAGTCCCCACAACAATACAAGTCACAAAAACAGCTCCACCTAAAACACTATTAAGACCTACTTCTCCAGCATCCTTGCCCATAAAAGCAGCAATGCTTGCAAAAACATCAGGAGCTCCATTTCCGAGCGGAAGTAGAGAAACTCCAGCCACAGTTGCAGGCAACTTTAAGAGATGGGCAAGCTTTTCCAATGAGCAGCAAAAGTAGTCTGCTGCGGTGTTACCCAATAGATAAAACAGAGCAGCAAGCCAGACTAACAATACCAAATATCCCAAAACACTTAATTTCTCGCAATCACAGTAAAAGAATTTAATGTAACTGAAAAACCCGCCAGAATTGCACTCCGGATGAGCAATTATATACTCACATTGCCCTTGGTATCCCCTGTGTTCAGACAATCCGGAGCACGATGGATCATGTTTTACAGCCAGATCTATAACATGTTCATCGATGATCATAGTATCTTTCGGTGAATAAGCATCGAATTCAATCATTCCCCTGTGGATCGCTGATACCCAGTGTCTAGTCGAGTTCCATTTCGCAGATAAATTTAATAAGTTACCATCCCCCACAGAGGGATGGGTTAAGAAGTTGCCCTTGTTATAGATTAAGAAAAGAAATACGAGAGAAGAAATTGCGTTGAAAAGCCATCGAAATCGCAAATACTTTCTCCCGAAATAAATCTCCGGTTTTATCATATCTTCCCTTCCTACGCCTAGAAATTGGGGAAAACCGGATGTATATCTCCGCCTCGAGAAGTAAAAGCTCCGAAAGACCAAAAATTGGACAAAAGAGAGAGACTTTCGGCCAAAATTTGAGAACCCAAAACCCTAGCCACCGGGAGACAGAGAAAAAGGCAAACAGATAATGATTACAACAATTTAGCGAATGATAAACGCAGAGAGAAGATCGGAAGTGGCTGTTTACGCAGATTTAAATTAGCAGGGGATGTTCAAGAAAACGCAATAGATGGGGAGAGGGAGAGAGTAAAGCAGAAGAAATGTCGAAGCTCCTTCCGTCAATGGAGAAAGAGACACAAATGATTGGCCGCGGCAAAGCAAACGCGGAGGAACTCATTTCGTTCTCCCGCGTCAACAAGTGGGCCATTGAAGAACAGAAGATCCTTAAACTCCGAAGAAATTCTAGCCCAGTTTTGTCGTTAGCTTTGCTTGGCTTTTATTAATAATTAAAACAAATTATGGATATTGTCTTCTAATGAATAAACAAAACAACTTATAATTCTTTATTTATTTCGCCTTAGTTATTTTATCCATCACAAAATAAATTAATTATAATAATAACTCCTCTCACGAGCGTACTAGGCAAGTGCAAAAACGATGACACCTGAAATAATATTATTCGATGATGTATCGATCCAAAAATAAATTTACAATTATCATTAATATCCATCGGAGTGGCAACAATGAAAACGATAAAAAATACAAAAATTGTGGTCAATAAAATAAAGATCATTAAAATAGCGTACCATTGGAATGTTCATTTCTATAATTTCCGGTACCCAATCCATCTATCATACTCTAGATTCATATGTCACGTGACGTGGGAAGCATAACATATGTAAGCATAATATATAACAAAAGAAAGTGTAATTTATACCATAACGTTTGAAATCATTTAAAAATTAAATCTTAAATTATTTTTTTGACAAATCGAACATCTACCTTGTACCTCATTATTTGGATGTTGTTGTCAATTAAATTGTTAAATTCAGCACAAATATATTATATTTTTCATTTAATGATACACTTTGGATCTCGAGGATCAAGTTGCGCATCAAAGTAAGTTCACCTATTATTATATTTCTAACAAAGTTTATTGATTGTGTAGGTGATTTTCTCATAGAAGACAAGAATCAAAAGTTGGACACTCATTGAAGCATTTCATCAAGCAACTGGCATGCATATATGAAGAATCATAAGCAAATAAGTCCAAGAACATAAAAAAGTCCCAATTTCCATAAGAAGCCCACAATTTGAAGAAGCAAATAAAGCCATAGAGCAATTGAAGAGAAGTTGGCCTAATTAATGGCACACTAAGAGGTGTCCAACCCTCGAGGAAGAGGCTTATTCATGGAAGAATTATCAAAGAAGAAAGGCCCACAAATGGTAGAATCGGTTGATGGACTCACGACGTAACAAATCAACGTTGAAGCACTACTATGCGTGCGCAATCAAAGCCGTGTACGACGCACGCCAGACGACAGCGCCTACTAGGTCGGCGCTCCAACGGCTTGTTTAGCCGACGCTCCAACAACTCTTTTGAGCCTTTCTCGCTATTTTCCTTTTTAGTTTTTCTTTCTTTCTGTAAAACTCGATCTCTAGAGGCTATAAGAGCTTGACTCCGATTGTTTGTATTAAATTTGATAAATTTTTGAAATTGAATTGAAGTTTGGTCTTCATCAGTGGAATGATCTCTCTGTGGGTCCTCAGCGCCCTCCTTGTCGGTGCATAATATCTGACCGAGCTAAGATTGTACTTCCATAGAACGGTACATGGAAGAACTCTTAGCCATTTCTTCGTTTCAGAAGAAGGATGGTTCAAAATCGAGCATTCAAGCTGTGAACTCCTCAAACGTGAGGATGCTTCTCACCCAAAGATGCTGGATTCCTTTGGCCCAGTCGCGGGCACATCGACTACGCCATCATCCACCGTCGGCCCCTTCTGTTGAAGAAACAATGGACGAGAGGGACTTTTCATCTTGTTGTTAGAGTTCTCTTCGTCCGGGAAGGAGCTTTCCCAACGTAGCGTTAATCCGACGTTTACCAGCCGACAAGGACTCCCCTTCAATCCAACCGACGTTCTCCGAGGAATTTACGTTCAATAAAATCCTCAGCCAACCCACATCGACTGGTAACATTATTTCTTATCTTTATCATCATTTTCTATTTTTTATTTTCATTTTTTATCTCTGTTAATAAGAGTTTTTGGTTAAAAACGAGAACAGCAAGTCGGCTAATTTTTTTGTTGCTTCCGCAATCGAATTGTCCCTGTTTAGTGAGAGATTTCCAAGGCCGAATCGTATAATTTAATTAAGGTTTTAATCTGATTTATATCTCGTCACCCGATTCCTAATTTGAATTCAAATTCTATTAATCTCTCGGAATCATATTAAAAATAGTCATATGCGTTAAAAAACAAGTTAAAACATTTGATTAAATACAAAATGATGTACATACGTGTTATGTATAGCAGAGTATATTTGATGTGTCAAAAAATTTAAGGTTTAATATTTAAAGGACATCAAGTATTTTTGTCTAAATTACATTTACCTTGTAATAAATGATAGGGAAATGCACAGAGGTGTGCATTCTATCTATAAGTCCACACACCCACCTCGGTGAGGGCAACATATGGCCATGGTTTTCTTGTTCATTAGGGTTTGAAAATCGGTTCGGTTTCAATAAAATCAATTTTGGAACCGAATCGAGATTTTCTATTCGATGCTCAATTCCTTGTTTCAAAAGGCCATCAAAGTCAACCTAAACTTATTTTATAATATTTATAAAATTTTAAACTTTTATATTAAAAATTACATACTATAAGACAAAATCAATTAAAACTCCTCCTAACCGAGCTAAAACCAGGCACAAAACAAAGTTTAAATTGAAAAAAAATTGATAACTGAAACCAAATCGAGCAAAATAAAAAATATCAATCTGGTTTGAGTTCATTTCTGAAAGCCGGGTTTCGGGTTCAACAAGGGGGTGGAACCTAACTGATTATTCCACCCCTACACATCAGGAGTTCATTTTTTCATTTTGCATTGCATTCGGAAATCTGCAAACAAACAAACTCTAGAATCCAACCCAAAACTTAGAGAAAATAAGACCCACCAGTGTGGAGTGTCGTGCCATTTGCTAGAGAAAATATGAAATGGAGATTAATGACTTGAGACAGCAACTTTTCTTGACATTACAAAAAGTTTTTGCAGTACAACAGCTCTGCTTGGTCTTATTTGCAACAGCCAGCACGAGGGAGAAGACTTATTCCTCTATGCTTTCAAATTAAACCACACAAAAACATAAAACCCATCGACTTTTAATGGGTTCGAGTAAAAACATCAATCCACGCTCTTTGCTTACCCACACCTAGACACCAGCCTGCCCTCGTCTCCGCTATATGAATCCCTTAATGTCGAAACCATCACCACTCTCCTTGGTGATCACCCCCTGCACAATATCAACCAAATTCACATCATACTGTTATTACTACTACTACCACTCCATGGTGTAGATAGAGAGAGAGAGAGAGAACGAGAACCTTTTCTGTTATGATCCCTGATATGAGAGAAGCTGGGGTAACATCAAATGCCGGATTCCAAACCGAGATTCCAGAAGCTGCAACTTGCTCCCCAAGACCGCCCCGGGAGTGCAATAACTCTTTAGGCGACCGTTCTTCAATGACGATCTCTTGGCCAGAAGAAAGGGATAAATCTACGGAAGTCAATGGGGCTGCCACATAAAATGGGACCTTGTGATACATTGCACTCAAGGCCAGATTGTAAGTTCCAATCTTGTTAGCCGTATCACCTGCAACCATTTAGAACAAAATTCATTCAATCAACTAAAATTTCTCCACGCAATCCAATCACAAAACTGTGCGAAAACCACTTCTTTGAGTACCATTGGCAGCCACACGATCTGCTCCGACAATGACGGCATTCACACGACCTAGTTGCATAAGTGCAGCTGCAGCAGAATCTGCAACGAGAGTGGCAGGTATTTTTTCATGCACCAACTCATATGCTGTCAATCTGGATCCCTGCAATACGATCAAACCTATATCATTGGCCATTAGTCAGTGACTTTGGCTGAAATGGAATAAAAAATTTCCCAGCACCAACCTTTTGTGAACCACATTTAGATCCTAAAATGTTATAGCCCAAGCAATAATATCAAACTGACTCTCTTTGATTTCTAATCAGCATATTGTATGTTAAATTTTTCAGCCCACTGGAGATTGTAGGAGAGGGGTTCTCCTGTTGTGCTAATTGGGTTATCGGCATATTAGTCCAAAGGCCGTGAAGTTAACGCCTTTTGAGTCATCCTTTGCTTACCAAGAAGGCAAGAACTAATCGATGCCTAGGATGGTAAATTTCAGGCATTTTTTATAATCATTGCCTATTATATTATATCTTTATTGACCTGATCTTAACTATGAGGCATCGATTCCGCAGTCAATGTTAATTCAAATTAGATCAACATAATCCAAAGAAACTCACTTGATTAAATGGCCTTGTTTCAGTACAGTAGGCCCTTTCTAAGACCCCTTCAGCGTGAAGTGAACGGATCACACCCAGGGCAGTTCCATATCCAGCCGTCGCAAGACTGTTAAATGAAGATAATCAGTTTGAAAAATTATAATTATACACCAAGTATAGGTTGTGACATATGAATGAGGTGAAAACTCTAATTAAAAATCACAGCAATAAGAAGCACAACAAAGGAGTGATTAATAAGTATAAGATAGATATAGTACCTGCCAGTGTTACAGTGGGTTAGAACAGAGAGTTTGTTCAATGATTTCAGTTGATCCTGGATAAAATCTGCTCCATATGATCCAATCGCTTTATTTGAAGCAACATCGTCCTTAAGCATCAATTCAGCAGCCTCAATGTAGGCCTATAATTTTTAAATAACAAGGCATAAATAGGTACACTTAGACTTGGGCAACACCAAGGTAAATGAAAGCAAATGAGCTACAACTATAAGGAGATCCATACCTTAGAAGGAAAACAAAAACAACTTTTAGGGAGAAATAAAAACAGCTGTCCAAAGACAAATCACACCTGGAAAATGCTGCTTGCTTTCAATGAAGTAGAACATGCCTCTGATACTATTTGTTTGAGTTTTGTAGCAGCATCAGAGAGATTCACTGCAGTTGGCCGGCTGAAGAAGCATAAATTCATCACACATGCACAATTTAAGTTTGTAGACAATAAATACGAGCACATATATTTCTAGATAAATCAGTTACAGTAAATCCACAGTATGAGTTCGAGGAAAGGATCTCCCAAATATTAGGTAATTGTAGTTAAACAAGGTAGAATACTTTATGAAATAACGGAGTAGCAAAAAAATATAGCTAGAAAAGTTATTTCAATAGCGGCATCCAAAATGCTTGTACGAACCCTCGGGATAGGAAAATAGAATCAAAGGAAAGCTGTCTTTGGTATGAAACAAAACAATTGCCGTTTCAATTTCTTTTGTTTAGCTTACACAATCTTTCTTTTTTTTAGCCCTTTGCATTGATGGAAACAATTTTACCATATACTAAATTTTCAAGTGGCAAAACCAATTATACATTGTTTGAGAAAATGAAGAATCACAGAAAACAGCAGACAATACCTGGAAACTAGGTAATCCAGCTTAATGCTAAGAAAAATAGTTGCATCATTTGAGGTCCCTCCAAAATCCCTTAAGTTAAAAACTTCCACAGCTAACGAGAGAGCGGCTGCAATTGCAATAGCAGGTGCTCCACGGACCACCATATCTCTTATCGCATGCCTACGGCATAGATCATTCAGCTACTATCAGCTTCTCATTATTACAACAATCGATATTGATAGAAGGATCATTGGGTAAATTTGGTCGTCTTACTATGCATACAGAATGTTAACCCAACTTTTAATTTACAATTGATAATGTTGGATTCCCAATAGTCATAGCTAAAAATGGGAGGTGCCAGAAGAGGAAATCCAGTATAAATGTCACTTAATTCAGGTCTATCCCACAAAGTTGGCTACATCTGAAACTACTGATTAGTTGAATGTGAACTTGGAATCAGACCTAAAGTCTATTGCCAATTCAGCACGCTATACTCTACTCAGCAACGGATGATTATGGAGAAATAGAATCTCATTGGCAAGTCAAAAAACAAAAACAAAAAACAAAAAACAAAAAAAGAAGAGAAAAGAAATATTACCATCCACCTGCTGCATCCTTGATATCCAGATAAAAGGTTTCAAGAGGAAGCTTTCTCTGTTCAGCAACACCCAACATCAAGTAAATAGCATAAGTGAAATATAAATTCTTGTGATGCATATAAAAAACACTACTTCAATGTCAAGATTAGAAAACCCAATTGTAAAGACGATGGATTTTTTTTTTTTTTTTGAGAAAAAAAGAAATCACAGAACCTTCATGAGGTATATAGGCAGAAAGCAGTCAGGAAATGAAATTTCAATAAAAAAAAAACGACGCAGAGCTTGAAGGAGACCTGATCGAGAAGACGAAGGGAACCGCGTTCGTAGCAGATGGACTGGAGAGAATTTTGGGCGTTGAGATTACCAGTTGAGTTCGAATTAGAGGCGGCCATGGAAACGGAAGCTGAACAGCAACAAGAGGCAACGAAATCTGATCAAAACAGAAAAAGGGGAGGACTTTGTAGTGCTTTGTAAAGACGCGACGAAGGAGCTGCTGAGCGCCCCATCCCAACCCCGACAGAAAGCATCGGCGCAGAAATCTTTTCAAAAGCTAGCTCCCCTAGTATTTACACAGTAGCTCACAGAGTGAGGGATACTCATATTTATACACAACCTCAAATACGGACGGAGAGAATCCCCTCGCTTAGTATTTATTCGACTTTCAAATCATACAGATTTAATTTTAATATTATAATAAAAAATAATAACTCATTTTAAAAATTAATTAAAAAAATAAAAAATCTGTTTTATATTTATACATGACACGTTTTGTCGATATGTGACAGCAGATTAAAACAACTGCTCTTACTCTTACAGTGATCTATCAACAATTAAGAACCAAACGTGGGTGTGGTCGTATTTTTAGTACATACGATTTTGCTTGCGTCGTCTCTTGACGAACATTGAATTATGTAGATTCTTCGACTCATCTTAACAAATATTATAATTGAAATTTGAAAGAGGTGTTCATAGTCCGATTCAGTTTAATTTCGTTTATAGAACCGAAGCAAATCAATTTAGATCAATTCCAATAACTTTTGAAGCAAAACCGAATCTCTTAGGTTTCATTGCTAATGCATAAAATATGGTAAAATAGAGAATGAGATTTATATATATTTAGTAATAAAATTCAATATTTTTTAAAATTTCTATGAAGTTATGTAATTAGTTTTCAAATCTCCCGATTAAATATAATTAAAAAGTCAAATATTATAATATTCAGTTAGACTTCCTTTCATTTATTATTGAGAATAATTAAATTAACAACAAAATATAATATTAAATCTAACAATTTAATCAAATCTTTTGATTCCTTTGCACCGAAGACCATTTATTTCTTTAGTAATAACGTTACTTTTATTTTTTTTATTCTATTATTTGAATATATTTATTAACGTGATTAATATTAATTTTCTTTTAATTGTAGTGATATCTGATTTAGTTAATTTAATTTCGCATATATTAAATTGAAAAATTTTTATCTATTCTCAAAATATTGAATAATCAATTTGATAGACTTTGAAAAGCTGACTAATTGAACTGATCGAATTTGTTCGATTTTGCAATTTCGGATCGGTTTTGATCGCCCCTAAACTTTGCATGGTCTTCCAATAATATGCATCCATGCCATCTTGTCACCCTCTACCATAACTCTAGAGACTTTTCTTTAATTTAAGCAAGTTTAATAAACACAATGGGCAGATTAATGATCTTACTAATTCTCATAATATTTTATTCAGTCGTATGCTTGTTGCATTGCATAAAGTCGTACCCGTTCGAATAATTGAATATCGATCGACCGTGCCTTAATCATACCAATTGATGCACATGAAATTATTTGATTGACATTTTCAATTTCTCTCGTCACTTTATTATTTCAACCATTTTTTTAAGATAAAGATCAATTAAAACACTGAATATGATGTAATTTTCAATTTAAAACTAAATCATTTTTTCTCGTCAATTCAAATATCAAACTATACACTATTAGAAAATTGAACTAATATGTTAAATGCCCATTAAAATTTGCACATGATTGGCATGTGATCGAAGAAAATAACTAGCGTTAAGGTCTTTTCTTATGAGAAGATGCAGAAATGACTATAAGATGCAGCAAAGAAACAAGAAACTGCGTTAACATTCCACCCATAGGCAGCTTCACAATCAATCGTCGACCACATATTAACCCCGATATAAAGATCATATTTGGGAGTTTGGTTCTTCTCATCGTCAATTGTTAGATTTGGGTTTACAGTAATTTTGTGAATTTGTTGACTGAATTTAGTTTACAATAGTTTGATATTTGAATCGATGAAAAAACTGTTTAGTGTTTGAATTAAAAAACACTTTATAATTCAATGTATTCATTGATCTTTATCATTTTCTATCAAATCGATTTAAATAGTAGGATAAACCAAGTCGAGTTTGAGTTAAACTCGTAAATGTTTTTACTTTATCAAAGATGAACCATGGATTTGATCTTCTAAAACCACACTTGTTGAGATAACTTTACTTGAAAGAACTATAAAATATTAAAATTTTGTAACACATAGGTTTGGTAAAAACAAATAGTTACTTTGTTCAACCTTTTGTTTTAAACGAACAAATCTATGAAATTAGGGACTTTAATAATTAAGTGTACGAAGATAAGGGTATTGTAAAAGAATTACGTACGTGTACGTGATGTTCTTTGCTCGACAATGTTCAGAGAAGAACAACTCTTGATAGAACAATTTTAACTACTTTTAAATTTCGACTGAGTAACGTTCAGAATCATTAAAATGGCCAAAATTATTCTATCAAAATCGCAAAATCCGTGATTCTAAATTTATTGGCTAGATAATAGTATCACACCCAAAATTATTTTATCGCCAATCTTCAATTTTTCACCACTTTATTATTTCAACCAATCTTTTTTTTTTTTTTATCAAAATGTTTTTATTAAACTAGAAAGATAAAACAAAAAAAAAAACTTTAATTAAAAAAAAGGCAAGGTTCATGTTATATTTTAAACTTAAAGGTGCATCTTGAATAGTTTCTTCAAACAAAACAAATAACTCTACGAAAATTAGAGATTTTAGCAACGAAGTGTCTAAAAATAACCGTACTAAAAAAAATTACATGCTTGTCTCTTGATAGAACGATTTTGAAGATTATGGGATCTAGAGAAAGAAACTAGTTGGAAGAATCATCAAAATCGCAAAAGCTCTTCTATGGATAATCGTTTTTCTATTGGAAATCGCCAAACGTATAAGATCACGTTAAGAGAGCATTCTTTGGATGACACCCGCAACGATTTCCTCAATTGGCATCGACTATGATTTAAGAGGGTTATTTGCCTATAAAAAGGATTAAGCTATTCACAGCATTTTTAATCGTTAATTAAGAATCATTTGATAGAAATGAAAGTGGGTATAACGTTTGATTAAGCAATAAGTTGCTGCTGAAAGACCAAAAGTCCAAAACA
Source organism: Begonia peltatifolia (assembly GCA_022433055.1). Lineage (NCBI taxonomy): Eukaryota > Viridiplantae > Streptophyta > Magnoliopsida > Cucurbitales > Begoniaceae > Begonia > Begonia peltatifolia. Next base: position 3,852,274 of record CM039524.1, read on the forward strand.
AAGGGCACTCAAAACATATTTTGTCGTTTCAATTTTAAGATTGCCACTTTTTTTCCCTTCTTGGTTCGTGATTTTTGCATGTTGCTTTCAAGCTATCAGTTTCATTGCTCAATCTCCGTGATAACCGGCTTTTGTTTCTCTCTCTAAGCCATAACTCTCTCCCTCTCCCAGAACGTTACCTTGCCACCTCTTTTTAGAGGAGGAGGTGTGCGACCCACCTCTTTTCTCTGCGTTTGCATCCTCCTTTTCCCTCTTTTACCCATCATTACCATCTCTAACCTCTTTTCCACCCTCTTCATTGTCTCTTTCCTCTTATTTTTCTTCTCTTTTGGGAATATTGCTTCGGCCTTCGATTTTTTAGCAGCCATTTTGATTGTCGGAGTTAGAGATCGCATTTTTTGCCAACCATTTGCTTGTTCGCGGATCGTTAGGCACCGCTGTTTTTCTCAGGTGTCAGGTATTTTTCTCTTCGTTAAATCTAAAACTCTCTTTTTGACATGAAATTTTTCATCTTTTGTAATGTTTCGTTTCTGCTTGTAAACATCTTCAGACTGTGATTCTGCCCAACGTATTTGGTTTGGAAATGCGGTTGTTTAATCATGATTCTGTTGATTTACACTCGACGATGTCCTCGAATCGGCATTTTTTTGGATGACGTCAATGTTGGTTTTGATATACTTTGTCTGCGTGAATAGAAAGATCCGGATTGAACCCCTGTTACTTGGTGTCTTGTCGAAATAGTTAGAATCGCTGTTTCTTTGTTTGAGACTTATGATTTTCGTTCATTTCCTTACACTCAACCATTATTATCATTTTCGTCTGCCCCCATTTCGTGGAAGCTAAACATCAATCCTTTTTCCTGTATCATAGCTATAACTCTGAAAAGTTGACAACGCTGGGTTAATCAATAATGGGCATGAAATTAAATTTCGGGTGATTTTGTTATATTCATTGAATTCTGCTTGGTTTAAGTTTGGTGTGTGGGTTACAAACACTCAGACACCCTCCTCGTGCAAGTCGACCCTAAGGCTAGTTCTAAGTAAATCTTATGGGATTCACACCCATGACCCACATACAACCACCCTCGTTACGATTTGGACGGCAGTGAATTATAAAGTTATGTCATCTCATAAATCCGGTCATTGGGGACCTCCATATCAAGGAGTGTGGATTTGATGCTCTAAGTTTCCCTGATTTGTTTGGTTACTGTTGATTCTATGAATTTCAGAGCTACTAGCAAGTCTGCTTTTCCATTTTGAGACTTCCATTCTAGTTTTACCATTCTTCTACTTCAATGTAGTTTTGTGTAAATGCAGGATGAAAGCAGGCTATTATCGAATGAGGGCCAAAGAGATCTCTCTTATATCAATTGTTCTGATGTGCACCACTATTTTTCTATGGACGTGTGAAAAAAGTCCGATTCTCAGCACTTTTCTTCCAACCCAGACACGGCTGCAGCTGTCCTCGAGTGAGCTCCAAGGGAGGAACCAGCAGAAAGCAGGAACAAAATATTCAAGACAAAAAGAGCAGAGTCTAAATTTAGTTGATAAGAGATCTTCAGTATACGGAGTAGATGCTAAAACCTTCTCTACAACTACAAAAAATAAAGGTAGCCATTTCGTCTCGCACAAACGAACTGGTCTTTTCAAAAGTTGGGTTCGTTTTAACACACTAACTTCATAATATTTGAAGAGTTTTGTGGTGGGAAGTGATAATCCCTTAGGAAGGGAAATAAGATTTGATTTAGGGAAATAGATTATGGGCAGTTTCTAGTTTGTATCAATGAATAAATAGTGGATGAGGGGGGAAAGGAAGGCAGTGTGATTATTAGAGAATTTCCGGTAAGAAATGGAGAGGGAGAGCAAAACTTTGAAATTCTGCTAAATCGTTGTATCTTGTGTGTTTATGGTTATACAAAGTGTGTTGTGTGGACTGTTATTTGTGAATTTGATAATATATTGCGGCTATTCCTATCGTAATCATTGGTTTCAGTAGCCATTTATGACTTGTCAAAATCCAACTTTTAAACTGCAAGTAATTCCAATAAACTTGTTTTTGCCAGTTTCATTGTCTGTGCTCATCTTTCGTTTGGGTACAGTTTGAGGCTTCCTTTTGTTAGTCGAGCTCGGGAAATATTTGGCGAACTATAATATAGTAATGCTGGCTAAAGCTTATTCACTAACCCTGATTGTGGATTTACTCATTTGTGCGTTTTCAGCATGCAATTATGCAAAAGGAAAATGGGTGGTCGATGAAAAACTACCTTTGTATGATGGGTTAAGTTGCAAGCAATGGCTATCAGGGATGTGGTCTTGTCGTTCGAACGGGCGTACAGATCTTGCATACGAGAAGCTTAAGTGGCAGCCAAACAATTGCCAAATGGAAGAATTTGAAGGTTCGAATTTCTTGCGGAGGTATTATCAATACTATTCACTTTAAATGTAGATTCAGGATTTGCTTAGTGAATTTATAGTTCTAAGTATTTTTTTAATAAGGTTTTTTCTAATTCGAAAGAAAATGTTTTTCATTAGCTGTTTTTTGATTGGGTGGAGCTTCTCCCCCTCACAACTTGTAACTTTCCATTTTTAATACAAATTTGTACATTCAGGATGGAAGACAAGACGCTTGCTTTTATAGGAGACTCCCTTGGAAGACAACAGTTCCAGTCTCTAATGTGCATGATCACGGCCGGCAAAGAGAGAGATGATGTTTTAGATGTTGGAGAGGAATATGGACTGACAATGGCTACAGGTGGCACCCGCCCGACTGGTTGGGCATATCGTTTTCCTGAAACCAATACTACAATCCTTTATTACTGGTCGGCCAGCCTCTGCGATTTGGAGCCAATTGACGAGACAAAACCGGACACCGAATATGCCATGCATCTGGACCGCCCACCTGCATTTTTGCAGCAATTCATCCACAAATTCAACATACTTGTTCTGAACACCGGACACCACTGGAATCGAGGGAAGGTAAATGCAAATAAGTGGGTAATGTATGTCCAAGGCAAACGAAACACCGATCGTAAAATTGCAATGATTGGAAACGCAAAAAATCTTACGGTGCACAGCATTGTGAAATGGGTGAACTCCCAGTTGCCGAAATATCCCGGCCTGAAAGCCTTCTACCGGACGATTTCTCCAAGACATTTTGTTGGCGGAGAGTGGAATACCGGAGGAAGCTGTGACAATACCACCCCAATGTCGATAGGAAAGCAAGTATTGCAAAAAGAATCAAGCGACGAGAGTGCCGGAGCTGCCGTGAAAGGAACGGATGTGAAGCTTTTGGATATAACGGCACTATCGCAGCTTAGAGACGAGGGGCATATATCGAAGTTTAGCACCACAGCCAAAGCGGGTGTTCAAGATTGTCTTCATTGGTGTCTGCCTGGTGTTCCTGATACTTGGAATGAAATCCTCTTTGCACATATTTAATACCCAGATGTGTAACTCATCTCTGAAATCATCCTTCAGGTACGAACGCCAATTGACAGGAGTCGAAAGGTAAATATTTCACAAATTTTTACTGACAGAATTTGTGGTAGAGGGTAGAAAATGAGGTAGGTGTTGTTAGCTGGAGAATTACGAACTTACGAGCTTATGCTCTTTATTTTTTGAATTCCTGCAAGGGTATAGAGATTTTGGAAGATATAGGGTCTGTTGTAAAGATAGATTCTCAAGATTCACTGCAGATTTCTTAAAAACCCTTCGTCTAAAACTGAAGGTACATCTCATATGATCTTTGCAAAACATATCAAAACAACCCAATTCATATATGCCGGAACTGGACCAGTCCGCCGGTGTAGGGATGGAATTACCACCGGCAAGCATTGCCCTTTCAGTTCATCGTCCTAGGCTGATCTGTAACATTACAGGAATACCACAGCCTGTTATTTACAGTTGAAAAGCTCACAACTTTTCACTAACTAGCCGGCAGTAAAGACGAAGACGCTGACAGTTGTGCGAGAGAATTATTACACAGCATTACTTTGAATGATTGTGTGGAAACTGATATTCGAAAGTAAATAATTTTACCTCAAGCGAAGAGAAATTATCAGCGTTTTCATTGTGACAGCAGAAGGAGAGACGAAGTAAGAATACCACTCTCTCGCCATCTACCTTCTTCCACTATCAAAGACTCCCACCTTTCACACCCCTTCTTTCTTCTGTCTGTTTATCAATACTCTTTTAGCCCAATCCTATTCTAATAATGGTCGACAATTTCGCAGTGGGAACGCGGTACCACCCCCGGAGGATCAACTACAACCGCTTCCTTCCCGCTGCCTTTTTTTTCCACAGATCCCTCTTCACCCTCCTATGGATCGCCGCTTTTTCGTCCGCTTTCCTTTGGCAACTGAACATTGTACAATTCTCCGTATATCGCCTGCTCCCTGCGAGACCGATCCCGAGACTGCGGCCGGTGGCATTCAACTTGACGGATTTTGGAGGGGTGGGTGATGGGGTTACCCTGAATACCAAGGCATTTGAGAGGGCCGTTTCGGCTATTTCGAAGTTGGGTAAGAAAGGTGGCGGTCAGCTTAACGTGCCGCCAGGGCGCTGGCTTACAGCCCCTTTTAATCTCACTAGTCACATGACTCTGTTTCTCGCTGAAGACTCTGTTATTCTTGGGGTTCAGGTTAGTTTAACTGTTTCTTCCTCGCCATTTATGTAGTTTCCCAACTGCACTTGGCTTTATTAGGACAGAAGTAGGAGTAGTTTTACTTACAATATTTGCTGTTTCGTGGGTTGTACTCAATATCGACGATGATTTTTGCATAAATTATAATGTCAAAGGTACATAGCAAGTCTATTGGGTTGTGGTTTGATGTTAAACTCCCATTGGATCAGGATTCCCAGTTTTATTCCAGCAAAATTTGACTAACAATTCTTATGTAGGACTAGAAAAAGACAAAAAAGGAGAGCTTTGATTACGATCTAGAGTTGGTCGATTATGAATTTCGTTATATGAGAATTATTATTAGTTTGGAGTAACTTGTTACTATTTACTAAAATGGAGATGGATATGTGTACTTCAAAATGATCTCTATGTAACCATGCAAACGAGGACTAGGTTCAACCATGTTTGATGATACTTGACTTCCAAATGGCAGTTGTTGTTTCTCGTTTTCAGCATTATTGCTTATTACGTGAATGACAGGATGAAAAGAAATGGCCACTGCTGCCTCCGTTGCCTTCCTATGGACATGGCAGAGAACACGTAGGACCCCGATATGGAAGCTTGATCCATGGCCAACATCTGAAAGATGTTGTCATTACAGGTTGGATATTTTTACCCCTTCAATTGTCCGAGTTCCAAAGTAAATCCTAATATGCATATAAAAGTCAACAGTATTCCCTATATGCAGCAGCTGACACCATTTTTAAAATTAGTCATAGAAGAAGCTTCTTCACTTTTGTTTTAATGTCTCGTTTCTGCATTTTGCCCTGAATTATGTCAGGGCATAATGGCACCATTGATGGACAAGGTCAAACATGGTGGACTAAGCATACCCAGAAGCTCCTCAACCACACAAGGGGCCCCCTTGTCCAGATTATGTGGTCAAGCGACATTCTCATCACCGATGTAACTTTGCGCAACTCTCCTTTTTGGACACTTCATCCATATGATTGCAAAAACGTGACGATAAGAAAAGTTACCATCTTGGCTCCGACAATAGGAGCACCAAACACTGATGGGATAGATCCAGGTGATTTTCTTATTCTTTCATCGATGCAATAGGCCAGCAATAAGATTTACCTATGCTAGGAAATCTAAAGCCGAGGCTAGTAGTAATTCGTTTTCGATTTCTCATCCTATCTTGGATTTCATATTTGGTTTTTAAAATTAGACTCATGCAAGGATATGCTGATTGAGGACTGTTACATAAGTGTTGGAGATGATGGAATTGCAATTAAGAGTGGCTGGGATCAGTATGGAATTTTATATGCGCGACCCTCGACAAATATACGAATTAGAAATCTTATCGTTCAGTCTATGGTCAGGTGGAACTCTTACTCATCTCCATCTGCCTCTATTCTTTTCCCTGCCTAATCATTCAGTGAGAATATATGAAAGTGCATTACTTCTTTTTTTATATTTGTGTCAGCTCCCATGCTTGATCTTTCAGATTATGGTTTCTTGAAAGTATCAAATCTGATTTTTCTTCTTGATCTCAACTCATTACTTGTATATCTTATTGTCATGAAGATACATAATATCATATACTTATTCAGGTAAAGTGCAATTTAGAATCTAGCGTTTAGAGTCATTTACAATTTACAATTTACACTTTCAATTTTTTTTTTTGGCAGACTGAACGTTCACCTTTCGGTTGTCAACAATTTGGACATTGCCGTGAATTTATTCATTAAATCTAACATGTGTATATCAGAGTTTTTATTTAATCAGGTGTTATAACTATTTCTCTAGTGATTTCTAACCCTATCGATTTATTCTCTAATGATTTCGAACTTTGTTGAAAGATGAACAAAATTTGAAATCGGATTAGAAATAAGAATTATAAATTAAGTGAAAACACTTGATTAAATAGAAAATATAGTATACACCAGCAGAATTTAACAAAAAAATTGATAATAAAGTTTTAATCACTGAAAGTTCAGAAGTTATGGTTGTTAAAAAAATAGTTTAAAGTTTAGTTTGTTAATGACTTCAAACACTAAAATTTAAATTCCACTTTATCCTTTCGTATTTTTATTGATGTAATTATGTGATTCACAGTGCTGGAGTATCAATAGGCAGCGAAATGTCTGGTGGGGTATCCGTCGTGACCGTGGAAAATCTCATCGTGTGGAACTCCAGGCGTGGTGTTCGGATCAAAACGGCTGCTGGAAGAGGGGGTTATGTGAGAGACATAACATATAAAAACGTGACATTTGACAACGTTCGTGTCGGAATTGTCGTAAAGACAGACTACAATGAACACCCCGAGCACTATGATCTAAAAGCTATTCCTCTGCTTGAAAACATCAGCTTCACTGGCATCCATGGCCAGGGAGTTCAAGTTCCGGTCCGTATAAATGGAAGCGAAGACATTCCAGTGAGGAACGTGACTTTCCGGGATATGTCGGTGGGAATAACATACAAGAAGAAGCATATATTTCAGTGCGCATTTGTTCACGGTCGTGTGATAGGAACCATTTTTCCACCTCCATGCGAGAACCTGGATCGATACGACGAGCAGGAAAGGTTAGTGAAGCGCTCCGTGTCGCAGAATTTAAGCTTCGTTGATTACGGCATTTGATGAAATTACTTGAATGTCATTATTTTTTGTTGATATGGAGCAGCCATTCTTCTACTTTTTTTTTTTTTTCTTTTTCTTTTTTATTTAGTTTAATATAGTTTTCTGGGTATGGAGAGCTGCACATAGCGAAGTGTTTTAGGTGTAGAATAGTTAGAGAAGCCTGTGTAATCTTTCAATGAATTATGTATTCAATTTTTCGCCAAGCTGGCTTTTGGATTGATTTTTGTTCTTGACTCGAGATTTAACATCCATTACGGCGCGACGTTGTAATGGTTGAGTTTGATCTTCCGATAATTTAATTGATTAATTCAAAATGCACAATATGTAATATATGAGCAAGTTTTAATCAAACACTGATTTTGAATTAGCCTTGCGAGCTCAGTTCAGATACGTTGGGACAAAAGATGAGGAGGGTACGAGGTCTGGTCCCCAAACTTTGGACCATCGAACTGGGTCAAAATAAATGTTTCGAATTTTCAAAGGACCACTTTGAATGTCGTGTTGTGGCGCTGTACTACAAGGTTTAGAATTTCACAGCTTCGATCCGAGAATAGTGGGGTCTTGACGCTACTATTCACAGTTTCGCAGACCGTTCGTTGTTGTCGTCTCCTCCCCAAAATTCTACAAGTCTCTATACACTACTTCTCATACAACGCCGACTACTGCTGTGCTGCTTTTCTTAGGGTTTTCATCCGTTGATTTCTTCCGGTCTTCGCCCACCCCCGTCAGCCGAGAACTCCGTTTAATCCAAGGTGCTCATCTTCTTTCCTCGCATTATTCTATTCGCTTACCCCCATTCATTTCACTTCTTCGTTCGTAAAGTTTTTGTCTCTCAGTTGTTTTCTGACTCTTCGAGCATCTTTGGGCTGTGGGTGCTCTCAGATATCGGGCGGGCTAGCAGCCCGCTACTTAGCTCGACGCACTATTGTAGCAGATTGAGCCTGACCGATCCAAAATAGACAAGTCGAGCTGAGCCCAAGATTTGGACTCACGAGCCCGCCATGAACCAAGCTCAACGAGTCGGCCAACGAGCCAGCTGGGCGACTCGGTGGGACAGGCTCACGAGCCCACCCAGCGAGCGACCCAGGTCGCCATGCGCCCAGTTCCATTGTCGTCGCCAATCACAGCGCCATCACATCTGCAGCGAACAATTTCGAGCCTCCGAGTGAACATCCTGAAGCTTCGCTACTTCATTTTCTCTCTTTGGAGACTCCATTCCAGCATCATCATCTCCAGCAGATAGATCACAAATCCATCGCAGCATCGACATCGCGGCATCGTCGTCTCTAATCGCATCGCCATCTCCCCAGCTCCGAGTGAACAGTACGGAGAATCGCGAACTCCTGCATCGCCATCGCCATCGCCATTGCCATTGCCATCGCCATCTCCCTAGCTTCGAGTGAACATCCAGAACCGAGAACCCCAGCATCGGCCAATCGCCGTCGCTATTTTCTCTCGGTTTCTGTAGAAGCTCGAGAAGGAAGCCACAAGGCAGAGAGCAACGGAGGCCTTCTGTTGCAAATAGAGGCCAAAGAGCAACCGTCCATACTCAGACCGTTGCTCTCTCAACTCTCAACAGAGGCCCTCTCATTCCCCTCTTTCTCAGCAACGGTCACAAGACCGTTGCTCATGTGACCGTTGGTCTTCTCTGAGCGTAAGCAACGATCGAAAGACCGTTGTAGCCTTGCAGGGAAGATGCCCGTTGCTGAGTGCTGGCTGCCATCTTGGCCTCTTCCCTCTCTGACACTCCTCTCCTATGAATTCTCCAACTGCCTTCCTCTATTTTCACCAAATATTTCTCAATCTGTTCTACTCTCAATCAATTTGTTGTTTTGAGTCTCGATTAATTTCTCTTTTCTTATAATTTAATATATATTTTAATTTTTTTACATAATTTTTAATTATAATTATACTAACTAAATTTTTTACTTTAATTTTTTACAGATTTTATATACGTGGAGTTGATTAATTCATATCACCTACAAACTTTTGTTACACATTGTTGTTGCATTGTGGTATCAATTTATTATAAAAAATTTAATTTTATATTGAGTTTTATTTATTATTAATCATCGCAATTATATTATTAATGATAATAATAATATAGAGAAAATTAGAAAATTTATTCTTACATTTTCTGTGGAAAAATCATTGGCATAAATATCCACTTCACAATATTCATTTAGAAAAAAAAAAATAAAACTTCGAATGTATGAAAATATTTTGATTTAAAATATCTTAAAATTGTGAGTAAAATAGAAATTATGGCTCAATATTTCTGATAGTTCTACTAGCACAATTAGTAGACATTTTCAAAAATGTCATTTAAATGAAGAAGCATAAAATTCAACACAATCTCAATTAAATTTTAGTGGTAGTAACATTTTTACATATTCACAAAGTATAATGAGACAATGAATAATGAAATTTGTTGCACAATTTGAGTTGCTTTTAGCGTTCATTGTAGTGATGAATTTGAAAAATTTATAAAAGAGTATGTTACTCCTAATTTTGAACGTATTCTTAGAAGTATAATTAGAAATGATATTATTAAAATATTTAATACTATGAAAAATGAATTAATTTTACTTTTTTCAAGGCTTCTTCAATGTCTATTTGTATCATCTTTTATTTATGGAGTGCACGTAATTCTATAATCTATGTCGTTGTAACTTTTTATTTTATTGATGACTCTTGGCAAGTATATAAAAAAATTTTAGGATTTCGTAATTGTGAATATCCTCACACTGATATTACAATTTATAGATATATTATAACGATATTGCAAGAATATTCTATTCGAGATAAAATATTTAGCATAACACTTGATAATACTAGTGCTAGCTGGTATTTCTAATTGTAAAAATTATTTTCAATTATATACTACTCACGATTCTCTTTCCATATGAGATGTATTTGTCATATTTTAAATTTAGTTGTTAAAGATGATATGACATATATTTCGTCTCATATTAAATTAATTAGATCATCAATTTCTTATATAATTAGATCTAATTCGAGGTAACAAGAATATAGAGAGTTTTGTAAAGCTCTCCAACTTAAACTACGAAAATTAAAAACCGATGTAGATAATAAGTAGAATTTTATTTATTTAATGTTAAAAAATGTTAGGTCATATTGACAAGTTATTTGTGCTTTTATTAATGATAAAACACCAAGTAAATATTCTAGTTGTGATGTACCTAATATATTTTTGATTTTTTAAAACCATTTTCTGATACTATAAATAAATGTTCGAGAATTTATTATCCAACTTCTCATCTTGTTCTCTTAATTTTTATAAATTTAACAAGTAATTTTGCACAATATCGACAAATAGATGAATTTAGAGATATACTTAATAGAATGAAAACAAAATTTAAAAAATATTAAATTGACATTTCTCTTTTTTTTGTTATGCATGTATAATGGATTCTATGTATAAATTAAGAGGAGTATGTCTTATGATTAATAAAATTTTTAATAATTTACATACTACTTCTTTACTTTCTCTAGATTAAATAACTAATGAAATTACTAGTTTATATTTTCTTATCATTAATATAAATATTCTAATGTTAGTCGTTTACGTGTTTCTTCACATGGTAGTTCAAGTAGTGGTAGTGAAAATATTGTAGGTTCACAATTTGGTATTCATGATATTTGGAGTTAATTATATACAGATGTTTACTTTAGTTTTATACAAAATGAACTAAATATTTATTTTAACTCTTGATATCAATTTTTTCGTAAAGAAAACTTTGATATTTTAGATTGGTGGAAAATGTTTTTCACCACATATTTTATTCTTTCTATAATGGCACATGATCTACTAACACCTCCGATATCTACTGTAGTATTGGAGTCTGATTTTAGTGCAGGTTGACGTATGTACGATAAACGTCAAGAACGACTTGCATCCGATCTCGTGGAGACATTCATTTGCATGAAGGATTAAAACGACGTCATTACGAAAAACCAACAACGAGAGCACGAAATACTTGAATACTTTAAAAATTTGGATGTCGAAGATTAACATTGTAATTTAAATTTTGAAGTATTTTTTCAACTTATAATTTTACACATAATTGACAATTAGATGAGTGTCAACCTAGCTGAGATGTGTCTAATTTGTAGTGACGCAAATGTCAAATTTACAATGAATGTTATATTTTTTATATATTTGTTTTCTTTCGTTTTTTTTATAATTAAAGTCATTTTTGTATTAATTAAAGATTTCTATTATTTACACGACTAAATATCTATCATATTTTATCATTATTATAATAAATATTTATTAAATAAAAGTTTAATGAAATATATAATATATTTATATAAATTAATTTTATTTATGTAAGTTCGACTTTTTAAGCTCGGTTCGTTAAATCCGTTGGGCCGACTCGGCTCATTAGACTCGTAACTCGCAAACCGATTTGGGTTAAAAATTTTTTGAAATCACCTCGTTAAGTTTTGCAGACTCGTTTAACATCTTTACCTTTTATCTCAGCCAGAGGGTGCCTGCTGCTAACAAGTGGCCAATCTCCCTTTCCCAAGTCTGGTGATTAAAGCTGCCACTGTCATTGCTCCAAAGGTATTGATTTGGCTACGAAATGCATTGGTTGAAGATTATGTTGCTCATCACTCCGAACATGTAATCCCAAATTCACTGCTTAAACATCTTAACATTTATCTTTTTGCTTATGGATAACTAAACTACAACGGGAAATGAGCCTAAGCGGAATTAAATGAGGTCGTGAAATTGCGTATGTCTTGTGAATGAATTGGCCCTTTTTTCGATTTATCGGGCCCAGATTGTTTTCACTGAGAACCTGAACACTGCATTTAGAACTTTCATCGGTCTAAACATAGCCATTCCAAAAGCTCTTTTTTGGTGCGTAAGTGGAAGTTTGATCATATCTCTGTCAGTTTATGTGATGGTCAAGACATGAAGGCTAGTTACTTGTGAACTCAGAGTCAATTCTATGAAGTCAATGTCAATGTCAATTTTTTTACTTTTCATGTGCTTATTGGACTATTGTCTTAGTTTTTCATTGGAGGCTAGACCCTTTCGAAAAGGAAGTTTAGAGATTCTTGCCATTAATACATTTTTGCGAAACTTAAATTACTACGTCTATTCCTGTTATACTTCTTATGAGTGTGTGTTTGGAAATGTCATTTTGACAGTACACTGCTGTGAAGCCTTTGGGTGACAGAGTACTCTGGTGAAGACAAAAACTGCAGAAGAGAAGACAGAATGAGGTATCCTGCTTCCAACTATAGCTCAGATCAAGCCCCAAGGAGGTGAAGTGGTTGCTGTTGGTGAAGGTAAAACGATTGGAAAGACCAAAGTAGATATTTGTAATTGTAATTGTTTTGACTTTATATACCCTCTATCCTCCGTTTACTTTATGGCAATTTCTGATATTTGATTTGATAGTTTGGTGCTCAAGTTGTGTACTCGAAGTGTGCTGGGACCAAGTTAGATTTATGATGTACTAAAGACCTGCGAAACCACAGTTGTTCAACAAAACAACACAAGATCGGTGATATTGGCTCAATCCGATAATCACCCCAAATAATCCAATTAACTTCACAATAATTCTTAGATGAATAAACACTTCTAATACGAAATGTTACTTTATGCGTGGAGATTATAACTTAAAGATTTTAAACAAAAATATTATCACACGAAAAAAATAAACAAAAAGACGTGAATGGTCCAAGAAACAACTTTGAGCACTTCCGGGTGATGCTAATTTTCCTATAAAAATAACAACAGCACTTGGAATATAGTCTTTATTTTTTCATCTATTTTCCAACCCTACGGGGTTTGGAGTGAAAAAATGTGAATAAGATCCTACAAGCAACTAATCACTTGAGGAAATAGAGACACACTTCACTCGGCCAACAATCTGCCGAGGCACTTGCCTTGAGAGCTAAAATAGCCTTCAACCTTGAGAGAAACGAACTGTATTTAATTGATTATCAAAATCTGCATACAAATGTGTAGGGTTTGAGTTGCAAGATATGATGAAAACCTGTGGGTATGATCAAGGTCGTGAGTATGGGTGCTCCTCTATTCTTCTAACTGTTGAGATGATTATTTGCATGGTAAATTGTGTTGATTCCATGAGTTGACAGGGTGAGCTGTGGAATATTCAAATTCTAAGGCAATAGGTGCGCCTAATATCACTTAGTGGACCGGGTCTTTAAGTTGTGTGACTCGAACATAAATACCCTTTTTCCTTTTAAGGGCCGAGCCTTCAAATGTTATTTTGGTTCTCCTTTTAGAGTTGGCCAAGGGGACTTGTTGAGCATTGGCCCCCCCTTCCTCTTTGCGTGAACTATGTTACATGCTGCGCGCACAACTCATGTTGACGTAAGCCTAAAACCTTCACCACCATACTAACATAATAACATTCATGTAATGCATGCAATTTATAAAAGGGTTAGTGTTTGCCAAGATTAACAAGAGGGTTAATATTTGCCAAATTAAAATAAAAATGGTTACATCAATTTGTTTTTGGGAAGACAAATTTCCTTTTGAACCGGTTTGGTGCTTGTTTTCCAAATAAGCACATGTAAGAGCTTGTCTTTGTCTTTGTCTAGATCTCACTTCAAGCTTTTGAAAAGCTTCCCACCTGCATTAAAAATGAATTTGTTAGTTAAAAGATTAGATGATCAATGAATTTGGGTTTAAGACCTTGTTATGGGCCTATGAGACATATCAAGTTCAATGACTCGAAGCATATTATCTTGAAGGAGGATGACATTGTCGGTGTTTAACAAATAGATGATGCGAAGGATCTAAAACCCTTGAACGACAGATTTTTGAACAAGGTTTTCCACTTTTTTCTGCATAGATTTGTGATTGGATGCAATATTGTTGTCCGAATAAATAGTTAGATGCTTCACTAACGGATTTGTCGTTAAACCTTCGTAAAATCATAGTTGAATCTTCCAAAAAAATTGCAATTCTCGAAGAAAGATAATATGAGAAAGTAGTTATGATTCGATTGGAAAGTTATACTTGTTCGATTTTTGAATGATACGATTTCTCATAATCGCGAGTGACTCTGTACAGGTTGTCGAAACCGAAGAGAAGACTGCTGGAGGATTGTTTTTGACAGAAGCAACGAAGGAGAAGCCTTCTATTGGCACGGTAAAGATAGATCAATAAAAAATACCGACTAAGTGGTTATTCGACGAGATTAATATATAGCCCAACTCATGCATTTGCTCTAATTTTTCACAAACAGGTGATAGCTGATAGGCCCGGACATCTCCATGAGGAAGGCAACCGAAAACCGTAACCAATCTCAACGGGCAATGACTTAAAGGGCAAGGACGGGTCTGAATATATTGTTTTAAGGATATCAGACAGCATGGACCTGCTTTCATAGTTACATTAAATAGCATATATGAGAGTTGTTACGTCGGAGTTGCTGAAAAGCATGTGATTTTTGGATTCAATTTCATTATACGTAGCGCATTGTATTGAATGAAGTGGCTTCAATAGATGCGAGTTTGACCAATTTTGCTGGACCATGTTAGATACAGCACTGCAGTACGTACAACACTAATTTCTCCCAATGATCAAGTTTCGCAAGTTGTCCATGCAATGCGAATCTAGTGCAAAGCATGGGAAACGAGGCATAGGTCAGCCTCGATGGGACCCCGCAGACCTGGTCCACTAAATCAGGTTTAGGGTTGGCTCGTGAAAAACTGGTGGTCGGCTTTGGACTGTCCGGCGGCCATGCACAATTGCACGTTTTAAGTTGTAGCTTCCGATCTGAACATCTGGAGCCGTGACCTAAGAAGAACTTGAACCATAGCCAGCAACTACGCAAGGATCAGTTGTGGACCAACTACTGTAATAGTTGATGTAAGTCACTATCCACACGTAATAAAAACAAGTGTTACATTTCAAGTAACAAATGAATGAATAACGTGTTAGTGTAAATGAAACCAACTCCTAACTCAGGACAATTATAGTTGTTATCTTCTTGTTGTACTTCTCTCTCTCCTTCCCTATTTATTTCTTGCACAAACTCTTACCAATCTTACCTTCTACCTCCAAATTCCCACCCACCATTGGACCAAAACCAACACCCACCGAGCATTTTGAAGACTCCCTTTCTTCGACAATTTATGTAACCTTCATTGTTTCAAATGCGAAGACGATACTTACCGTTAGTTCATACCGTTTTAAATAAGAGTAATTTTACTTTTTTTTAAAATAATAGAATAACAGAGTAAACGTGTCATTGAACCTTTAAATAATGTTTGGGTTTTGTCTGTAGTGGCGTGGGTTGAAATAACGTTAGGAAACGAAGGGTGAAAACGGAAATGAGTTTTCCTAGGCCTCACCGAAGAGTTGTGTGACCGCAGACACAGAATCCAGGACACCTCCTGAGAATAAAAGAAAAGAGAAAATAAATAAATTTATGGTCATAGATCCTTTGTTATATCGTAACTCCATATCATATCATCATCGCCGCACCACCTCCTCGTGATGTTTGTAGAGAGAGAAAGTTGGAGCGAGCACTTGGCATTCTTCTCTGACTGACGACTCAGATTGCCGAAACTTGGCAACTCCTCTGCACCCTTCCCTCTTCTGCCAGAGATCCAATGCTTCCTCCTCCGCCTCCGCTTCTTCCATTTCCTCTTTCTTAACCTCCTCCGCCGTGATTTCATTCCGTTTGCTTTCCACCTCTCTACGTTTCGCCTCTTCCTCTGAGTCTCTCTCTCTCTCTCTCTCTCTCTCTCTCTCTCTCTCTCTCTCTCTATCTCTCCTGGCTATCTGTCTTCTTCCATGGCTCCTTCATCTGTTGCCTCTCCGCTCTGCACGTGGCTCGTGGCCGCTTGCATGTCGGTCTCCTGCGATAGAGACGATTCTTCTAATTCTTTTATGTTCCCTTCCTCTAAGGTATTGAGCAGATGGGCCCGGAAAAGGAAATTTGTGTCCTCCAAGTGTAGCAGTGCCACCTCCCAATTTAACAGGGGATTGTTTTCTTCCTTCCGTGGATCCAGTATTCAGGGCCTGATGACCTCCTGTCTCGCTTTTGAGCCATGTGAGCGCTACTGTAGCTCCAACGCTCTTCCTTCTATTGGATTTTTTGGTGACAATGGATTCTCTTTACTTTTTGGATCGGGGAGTGCAAATACCAATTGCAGGAATCGGCATTCAAATCGACCTGCTCATCCCGGTATAGTAGATTAATTTTAAAATTGTGCTAACTATCTCGATTTTAGTAGTTTTAGTTTTGTTTTGGACGTGCATTTCCTGGGTTGTTTGGTTATTAGATGTCATGGATAGGTTTCCACTCGTCGCAGTGTGCTAAATTCTGTTCGAGGTCATATATCTAAAATTGGATTTGAAATCGTATTTCTTCCATTTATATTAGGTGATATTATTATCTGTTATCATAAAGCTGCTGGTTCATAGAAAAACAATAAGTAGCTTAATGCAGTTGAAAGAATCGTAATGCAGGTTCATGTTCGACTTTGTAATAGATAAAAAGAATAAGATTCTCTACTCTGTTACTTTCGAATTTTTCCCTTTTCTCTACTTTTTTCATTTCTGGATGGAATTAAATTTCGTGAGTTCATCAATGCCAGGTTAGACATATAATCTCCTTTAGTCATTTAAAATTGAAAATTTTATATTTTTTTTAACACTTGATTGGTCTTCACTGATTTCAATCCCAGGAATTAATTACTATTAATACGAGTTAAATGAAAAAAAAAGGAGATTAGATACGCACTCTTACATAAACTTCTATGGAACCTGTGTTAACATGAAAATAAAGCCACGTGAACTGCGGATATGACATATGAGTTATAATTACACACCTTTACTGGATGCATCTTGACATGGAGATTGATTCTCATCAACTGTTGATGAATTAATGAATTTGAAAAAAAAAAAAAGTATCTACACAGAATCTTATTTACTGTATTCTATGCTTTTCAACAAGTAGATGAAACTTTCCGTCTCTTTCAATATTTCAATGAACTTCAGGCAAGGCCATGGCCGTAGCTGTGCAGCCAGCTGAAGAAGTCTCTACTAAAAAAAAGCCTCTGACCAAACAAAGGCGTGTAGTTGTCACTGGAATGGGTGTTGTGACCCCACTTGGTCATGATCCAGATGTTTTCTACAGTAATTTGCTTGAGGGTACCAGTGGCATAAGTGAGATTGAGACATTTGATTGTGCTCAATTCCCCACTGTAAATATTTCTAGGTCTTTTTAACTTTTCATTGCTTATCTGGTGACTGGTCTTACAGTATTTTCCTTTTCCTTTTAGAGAATAGCTGGCGAGATTAAATCGTTCTCTACCGATGGTTGGATTGCACCAAAACTTTCCAAGAGGATGGACAAGTTCATGCTATACATGCTTACTGCTGGAAAGAAAGCACTTGCAGATGGTGGAATTACAGAAGACGTAATGAGTGAGTTGGATAAAACTAAATGTGGAGTGTTGATTGGTTCAGCAATGGGTGGCATGAAGGTAACCCGACTGTTTGTGCTTTCTATTTTATCTTGCAAGATCACTCAATTGATATTGATAAAACTTTGGTTTGTAACATAATATTGTACGAGTCGTCATGATATATGAGTATGGTTTGTGATACATTGGATTTGAACCTATCCTACACTCACGATTGGATTTAAACTGCTATGGTTGTCATAATTTTCTTTTTACATACGAAGGATTTATATGTAACTTAAGCTGGTAAAACCTGGATTCATTTTTATCATAGAGGGACCAGTCGCATTTTTTTGCTAAAAATTTAAACGCATTTGTAATCCCCCAAATGGTAGCCCCGGGACTTGCTGATGGAATGAGTAATCGAGTTAAGTTTCTGATTTAAATGCCTTTTCTTTTCCTTTTCTAATGCTGTCTTGATTAACAGGTCTTTAATGATGCAATTGAAGCTCTACGGATTTCATATAAGAAAATGAATCCTTTCTGTGTGCCATTTGCAACTACTAACATGGGTTCTGCCATGCTAGCTATGGATCTGGTCAGTGTGAACTTGTTGAGGCATCAACATGATAAAGATATTGATATTAATGGAGCTATGGATTTACATTTTACTTCAACTTCCTCTTTTGAATATAGGGGTGGATGGGTCCAAACTACTCGATTTCAACTGCTTGTGCGACAAGTAACTTCTGTATATTAAATGCAGCAAATCATATAATTAGAGGCGAAGCTGTAAGTTCAGTACATACTTACACTCTTGTTCTATTTTCCATGTAGTTGAGTTTAATTGTCTTCTCAGACTCAGGATGTCAATTTCATGAGATTTGATCCTCTTGTTTACTCTACCTACTTCTCTGGTTTAATCCTTCATTACGAGTACCAAACTAAAATTTCTTTTGCAATGTAAAGTAAACAGAAGTGTAATGTAATAGCATCTCAGTTTATTTCTATTTTTCTGGTGTACTATACAGGATATCATGCTTTGTGGTGGCTCAGATGCAACAATTATCCCTATTGGTAATGCTTCATTACGGTGTCCACTAAGTTAGGATTAGATTTTACTCAATTCAATCAACAGTTATATTTTGTTTCTTCATCTTTCTCCAGGCTTGGGAGGTTTTGTTGCTTGCAGAGCACTTTCGCAGAGGAACAATGATCCCACCAAAGCTTCACGTCCTTGGGATTCTGTAATTAGTTCTCTTCTAAGTATTTTTCCACTATAAATGGAGTCTTTTTTTCCATCATCTGAAGTTTACTACTCCATTCATCAACTTTATTTGAATAAGCACACCCTATTACTAAAACTGATCGATAATGTTGACCTGGTCTCAACCAAATGATACACCCTGCCTACCATTCTGAGTTGTTACCAAGCTGGATTTATGGGCTATAAATAATTTAAGTTTTCGGAAAATATATTTGTGTCTATAATTTGCACATGACTGAAAATAGTTGTGTGCCAGTGGCATTGTTTACTATCTAGATATTTGATTATGTATTTCTTTATCAGTAGAATGATAGGAACCTAAATATAGTGAAGAGAAAAAACCTAGAAAGTATATTGATTGAAAAATGAAATACTCCCTAATGAGCACTCTGAGATGCTCAACTCTCTCCTAATTTTCAACTCAATTCTTTCCCATAATTTCCTAGATATCTAACTAGTATATATCTTCTCCTGTATGTAGAAAACTTCTATTCTTCCTATTAATCATTCTCACACCAACAGTGCATTTGAACATTTATCTCACATGCATTTTCTCTCTCATAATCCTAATTGTTTTGTAGCCCTAGCCTAAGTCGATTGGAGCCTTATCATAGACTTGAAACGCCACCATTTCTTTGAGTTTGCTCTTTGCTTTCATACCTTATGCTAGGTATTTTTTCTGCATGGGGAAACTTGACGACATACCTATTAAGGGATTTGTTGCAAATCTGCATGAGATTGAATTCAAAGTTTAAGTGAGAGGTTGTGAATGGGTGCTATGAAAATATTTCACACACACACATAGTGACATGGTCGGCTTTTAGGTATGTTGATCAGGAATAACTTTGATCCTGATTTTCTCTTCTAGTGACTTTTTTGGCTTAGAATTATTTTTTCATTGACCAGAATCGGGATGGATTTGTAATGGGGGAAGGAGCTGGTGTTTTGCTTCTAGAAGAATTAGAGCACGCTAAGGTATGATTGTTTACATGGTAGATTGTTTTACTTTATATTAGATTGGTGTTTCAACTTGGTTCTCTTTCTTTTTGACTCTTCATTATGTTAAAGCGCATGTACGTGCCCCCTTTTTTTGGTGAGGAGCTATTTAGTCTACTCATTTTCTAAAACATTTTTGTATGAAACAAAGATTACCTGCTGTCAACATATTACAATAGTCTATTATTAATATGCTCCGCTTGTATGCTGCATTAATATCTTTATTTTTGAATGGAGTAATTTGACTAGACAAATATTCAGATTAGGATATCCTGTTATTATATCATGACAAATTGACAACTATCTAAAAAACTAACTTAAGTTGTTGGGTTGAAGTTAATTTACTATTTTATATATATTCGTATTAATCCAAAGGAAAAAATTGCCGGTAATTGGTACTACCACAATACTACTGCATGTTGACTATTTATTTGATTACCTTCTCTTCTTCACAAAATTAGTGTGCTCAATCATGGCTCTGTCACATAATCTTGCATATTTTCCATAATTAGTTGTAACAGCTTTTTCTTTTAACGCAGAAAAGAGGAGCAGAAATCTATGCTGAATTTCTTGGCGGCAGCTTCACTTGTGATGCTTATCATATGACAGAACCTCACCCAGAGGGTAATCTTTTATGTTCCTTGGCTTAAAATTCTATGCAAGGAGTTACGGTATTTTTAAGTTAGAAATAGCTGAAATGTTTGATCTCTGCTTTCCATTAATTATGCTCTGAATAATAAATGTGCGTACTTTCTATTTGTTGCTAAGATGGCATCAGTGTTATTTTCATTGAATCACTATCGATTAGAGGAAAGTATACTTGTTTTTTTTTTTGGTAAACAAAATTGTATTGATGTATGAATTATGAAAATTGCAAGGGAGAGCTTCTAATGATAGAGAGAGCTTCTAATGATAGAGGAAGCATGAAATTTAAATCTATGTATTTGCCCCCATTTAATTGTATTACAAAACGTGGCTCGTAAAAAATCATCCTAACCAAACTCTAATTCAACCCACATGAAAACATGCACAACCGCACCAAACTAGCCAGATCTTTTCTGTTCCCACACTTGATTGCACTTCTAATCTCTTAAGAACCTAACAATAATCCCTGGCTCCCAATAGCCACATCCTCTTTACTGATGTTAAATTATAAGGTCTCTTAAATATCTTACATCCTCAGTACTTCTTTAATCAGTATCAATTTAAAATGGTGTATGGTTCGTTATTTCCTCACCTCTCATTTACTAAATCTAGACTATTGCTGTCAACTCTAATGGTTTATTCAAGGATCCACAGAAATGATCCTTATCCTTAAACATGAGATTGTATTTTCATACAACTTAAAATTTGAAGAGAATCTTTTCAAACTATAGGGTCTAACGTCCTATAAAAGATTATAAGGTCAAATTTTCTATCAAGTTATATGGTCTAATGAATTGTAGGCGATATCTCATGGTACCTGGTTGTGAGATTAAACTCATGGGAGAATAGTACTTTAAGATTATTAAGGAAGATAAGACTCCATCCTCCTACGAATTATCTGAACTTTTTTTGATAAGAAACAATTTTTTTATTGAAGAAGAGTATACGTAGAATGAGGAGAATAAGGTTTCCATCATATTCAAGAAAGCAGAACATACAACTTAAGATGTAGAAACAAAAAGAAAAGAAAGTTTCAAAAATGCTGTCTATTTGGTTGTTTTGCAAAAAGAAATTTGACAGCGTCCCATGAATCAATAGTATCTCATGTCGGAACTCTGTCGTTGAAGTTATTTCATCTTGTTTGCATATTCTTTGATTATTGCCTTTTGCCTTCAAACTTCTTCATGGTTGTCTATTCCAAGTTCAAGAACAACATTTTTGCTGCAATCTTCAACGTTGAAAACCATTTTAAAATCTACCAAATATGATTTCAACACGTACGTGATAAATGTGCACAATATAATATGCTAGTATTTGGCCTTCTTTAATTTGGTACCAGATCATCTGTGTATGGAGTTATGAGTGCCATTCTTTTACATAACCCGCCTTCTTAAGTCAAGATACAGCTCTCATTGATACCTATCTTATTTCTCATCTTAAATAGGGGTTGGCGTTATTCTTTGCATAGAAAAAGCATTAGCTCAGTCCGGGGTATCTAAGACTGATGTGAATTACATAAACGCACATGCCACGTCCACCCCAGCTGGAGACCTCAAAGAATATCAAGCTCTTATTCATTGCTTTGGAAAGAATCCCGAGGCAACTTGATCTCCTGTCTTCATAAATTGTTAATACTAATCATGTATTTCTTGGCCTTATAGAATCCTTTTTTTTTTTCAGTTAAGAGTCAACTCCACTAAGTCCATGATTGGTCACCTCCTAGGAGCATCAGGTGCTGTTGAAGCTGTTGCAACAGTGCAGGTACGAAATTCATGAACCTGATAATTTCTCACCTGACTTTTTGAAGAGAATTCAAATTAGACGTCACCTATTTTATGCCTTTTGTTCCCTTCAAATTTTTTTCTTAAAATTCTTTTAGGCAATACGGACAGGATGGATTCATCCCAATATCAACCTAGAAAGCCCGGACAAAGGCGTGGTTAGCTTATTGTTTCTGATGTTTTACTAGGCATATAGTTTCCTCTGCCAAATTTACAAAATAACCATTCACTTATTTGCATGAATGCAGGATGCTAACGTGCTAGTGGGTTCAAAGAAAGAAAGACTAAACGTTAATGTTGCATTGTCTAACTCGTTTGGGTTCGGTGGTCACAATTCATCGATCATATTTGCTCCTTACAAGTAAATAAAGGTGGGAGACAAATCCAATATTTCTGTAACAATGTTTAAGGTACGATGGTTAAAAAGATTTTACTTTATCAGAAAAATTCAAATATACGAAAAAAATATTTAAGGATTAGATAATAAGAACCATGAAATTATATAAAAGTTGTACAATTGCTTGAGAGTAATACTATGTTTATTTTTTAATTTTACATAATTTTTACTTACTGACGGAACATTCTGTAATTAATATAATTGATGTTTTATTTCAATTGTTTATAATTTATCTTAATTATTATATTTATTAATAATCAACATATAATTGTCTCGTTAACAAATAAAAATAAAATGTAAACTGAGATAGTAAATTTAATATCTATCTTTTCTCAATGCTATATATGACATTTATGTCATTATAGTGATTCGTAACATTTAATTTATTTTGATTAACTGTTGATTTCCATGCAACTAAAACTGAATTTTGTATTGCAGTTGCGGACTACCTTATCAGTCTCCGTCGCTGTGTTGGATTTATCGAGCTTGTCATGCAGAGACCTTTGAACGTTAATGGTAACTGGAGAGATGTTGCAGTGGATGTGAAGAAATACATTGTTTCTGGATTTTTTTTCATTTTCTAGAGGAAACACAGCACAGAATAGAACGAAAATCATAAATAGCTGAAGCAAGGTTTTAAATTTTGTTTAAATTTACCTTTACGTGACGGATCAAAGTATTAATGTAATACTTGCAATATTGAATTTACTTTCTATTAGTAGGCGCCTTTCCGCAACCTTCTCCCTGGCCGAGAATTTTTGATACAATAATGAACTGAAGGACTGCGTCAATCACATGAACATGCCTACAACTGGATTGCTCAAAACAAACAGGACAAAATTCAATTCAACCCAAGTGTTGTATTCTAGATATGAACAGAAAGGAAAAGGTGGCATTTTGTGTGAAACGGATCAGTCCTTGACATCAATGACACCTTCGGCTGAAATCTGAAACCGAGCTTCGGCCTCAGCCAAACAAGGAGAGCTTATAACCTTGCAAATGCGTTCTTCCCCTCTCCCCTTCCTCACCGCAATTCTGTTGCAGAAAAATGCAGTTCTAGCTCGCACATGTTTTTCAAGACTTAAAACAACTTTTTTCGACGTACCTTGTGGTAGAAGCATGAGCCATAATATTCCCACCAATAGGCTTGATTTGAGGCCCAGCAAAGATTGCCGAACCATCTACTTGTGCAACTACTTGGTTTGTGATAACAACAGCAACACCAAACTACATCGTTCAACACACACAAATAAACAATCTTAATCTTAATTGCATTGCTAGAGTATTGGTAGATGCAGCTAACATGAAGAATATACGTGCACAATTAGTATTTTTTATTAGAAAATGCAACATTTACTGATTTATTCTATTCACTAAACATGTTGACACGTCAACCAATTATGTGTGCATTACTCTTTTGCTTATCTTGTATTATTCAAAAATAAAAACTTGGGCAAGTGCTTTATCAACATAGACATGAAAATAATCAATTTAATTCCAGACTGCTGTTACCTCATCAGCTAACTTCTGAAGACTCCGAAGAAATTTAGCCAGGTGCATTTGGCGGGCCGAAAGTTCGCCTCGTCCAGAGAAATCTGTTCTGTAGAGAGCAGTAGCACTGTCTACTATCATAAGAGCAAATCTGCCATAAACGAATGTGATAAGCATGCATCTTATACCTGAATGGTAATATATGCTGTGGACAATGGACAATCTGTTAGTCTTCAAATAAAGTAAAAGTAATTTTCATCGGTTACCTTGTTTCCACCATCATCGAAGCGGCTTCCAGCAAAAGCCTTGACTGATGATCAGTGTTATATGCTCTCGCGTATGCCACATTTTCCAAAACATCGACGCCATTCAATCCAAACCTGATGAATTCACTGCAATTAGCAATTCGTGAAGAACACCAAACAACAATATTACTATCTCCATGTAGTTATGAAGCACCTGTCAGCTATTTGTAATAGTCTTTGTGGCCTGAATGTACCTTCTGCGTCAATGTACATTGCTTTTCCCTCACCGCCACCTTGATCCAATGGAAGCTGACAAGTAACATTTTAAGGGTATATTCTACATGACAACTATAGTCTAAACGCTGTAATTATTCAAAAGCTTGGCATATGCAAGCATGTAACTACTCAGGCTTCTCACTCCCAACTCAATCACTAGAACTAAAATATCATCAAAGAATATTTATATGTCAAGGAAAAAGTTGATGGAAAAAGAATTACTTGGCAAGTGACACAGAGTGTGTGACAAAGCTGAGTTTTTCCAGAGCGAAATTCACCATAAATTTCTGTAATTGACCCTGTTTCAATTCCTCCTGTAAAAATGGTGCAGGAATGTGAAATTGTTAACAAATAAATTTTATTCGAAAAAGTAGCTGCATTGAGATGGCAGAAGTTTAAAAGAGGTACCTTCCAAAATCTTATCAAGTTCTCTGGATCCGGAAGTAATTTGAATGATTTCAAGCCTCTGGGCATGAAGTTGGGTAGCGCTAGTGAAACCCAAAGGTACGAGCTTGGACGCTGACAATGATGGAAATGGGAAGAGATAAGTTTAACTTCATTCAACAAGTTAAATGATCTGAACAAGAAAACGATAAGGACGTCATGCCTGCTTCAATGATCTTGTCGACTTTTGCATCGCTAATGCCTTTGATTTGCAGCAACTCTTTCCTGGGAGAGTAAGCAACAGATTCTACAGTGCAGAGACCTGCATCCTTAAGCTTCTTTATGTCAATGGACGCGATGCCGGATGCCTTTAGTTGAATATTGGGCAAAGAAAGATACAAAGAAAAATGTCAAGAACGCAGAATAGCTAGGTTAAAAAAAGATTTTCAATTCGTTAGCAAAGAAAGATTGCAACATCGAAGATTGAAAAAATCTCTATACAACCAACGAGCAAATAATTCTGTTTCTTGGGTATTCTTGAGGAGAAAAACAAGAAGAAGAAAATTGTAAATTAGGGTTAGGAGCAAATGGGCAAAATAAGAAGAATCACTCGTCAAAAGAGCAAAAGGGAAAAAACCCCAAGCAGCTCTGGGCAGCACCGTCAAAAGTCAAAGTTACCATCAAAATGCAAACTAAAGAGAACAAACGCAAGCGAATTAGATGAAAAGAGAAGTAAAACCTGAAGCTGTTCTATGGGAAATGGACCATGTTGCATCTCCTCGATTTCATCGTTTTCCTGAACAGTCTTCTGTTTTCTTTGCTGCTCCATTTCCGACAGTAGAGTTGGAGAGAAATCACGGGCGAATATCCCCCTTCCGCTAAAGTATCAAAGCTCCATTCTTCGAGCAAACTCCAATAAATGAGAGACGCAGAGTCTTGTCTTGCGACCCACTGTGAGCCGGGAAGAGGAGAAGAAAAGAGAGAAATGGAGGGAAATTATTTTCGATTGAAACTGCGATCGAGGCGCCAAAATGAGAAAAGAATGGCAGCCTGTAATGGCAATGGCTTCTCCACGAAGCTTTCCTTTTAATCTTTTAAATGTTTTCTTAATTTTATTTAATCTAATAATCCATTGAAAATATACTCTACTAAATATTTTATATAAGGAATTATTTGTGACATTCGCTACGTAGAAGTTACGTTCAGTCCATGTCAGTAGAAGTGTACAATCTCATATCGCTTGATGGAATGAAAGATGCAAGATTTATAAATAGAGTTTTCTTTTTCTATTTAGTTCGACGCGTTTGAATTAATCTGAAAATAAAATTGTGAAGATTTCAGATCAAATCGAATAATATTGTATTGGTAACACTGGGTCCATTACGTTATTTGGCATCTTTACGTAAAATCTTGGTTTATTTAATCATTAACGACGAAGGACTTCCCATTAATTGAAGATATTGAAATTGGTTGTACAATTTGTGAAGGTCAATGAATATGCATTAATTTTGTGTTTTGATACTCGGTTTATGTCTACTTGAACAATTAGCGTGAAAAAACAATTTCATTTTAAATGGGGCAAAATAGAAACAAGCGTCCGACCGTCGAAACCATAAAAATCAAGACAAAATTAAGGTTGACTGTTCAAACGCCCAACCCAGCCGTGTATTTAACGCCGGTGGACGGCAACCACAGGTCTCCCTCAATAAATTGCGCCACCGTGTAGTTAGCAGCCTGAGCGGACTGGTTAAATGCATGGTAGCCCGGCCACTTGACCCTGCTCCCTGCCATTGCTCCCGGCCCATAGTTTGAAAACTCCGCATAGTACAGGGTACTCAAATGTAGACTGCCATTCCACTCGAGCCACCCTTCTGGCCTGATGGCATTACTCATGTAAGACTGCATGATAATGGTGCGTGAATATGGCTTCCACGGCCGGCCGAGGTACGTGGCCGTGGAGTTGAGATAGACCTGCAGGTCGGAATCCGCCGTAAAGTTGCAGAATTGAATGGAGAAGCCGCTGGGCTGATTTGGATCTTTCCGGCCTTGAGCAGTGATGGTGTTTTTCTGATTTGGAAGGCCTTTTCTTGCAAGAAATAGGCATTTTTGGAAAACGACTGTCCCGTCTCCGAAGAGGAAATCGACGGTGCCGCTAATCCGACATTCTCGGTAGAACTGGCGCATCGTGTGAGTGTAGAGCGTGTCTTGGTAGCCTCTAATGTCGCACCTGAAACATACCGATAGGTCGGAGTCCGATCTGAGGGCCACCGCCTGGTGCTTCGCCGGTCCGGCAGTGTTCTCGAACGTTATATCTCTCGCTATGAATCCTCTCCCGCTCACGGCTGCGCTTAAGAATCCCGACTTTCAATCATTATATCCATATTTCGACTAATTTATGTTACAACGCTAGATAAAGAGAGAATTATACCAAAAGTTGCCGACCGGAAAGTTGTCCATCCGTCGACGAAACTCCGATTACCGGTTATGACAGTAGCGCCCATTCCATCTCCGATCATCACGAGGTTCCATTTCTTCTTCTTAATCTCGACGTATTCTCTGTAGACACCCTTTTTGATGTATATAACGAAACGTCGCATGCTATAATCTGGGGCTGCTAAAACCGCATCCATCACCTTGGTGAAATTCCCAGTTCCATCAGCAGCCACAACGACGTCTGCACTAAATCCATTTGCTTCCAGAAGTTTCTTCTCTTCCGGGCGAACCCACGATGGAAATCGGTTTTTATTTCCAAGCTTGTGATCGCCGTCGCTATTTACTGACTCGACCACCATAGTTAGAAGCTCCTGGACCATGGATATTACTTGGCTGATGCCTGCAGAGACGAGTTCCTTGACAATGCCACTCGTTCCCTCAAATCCATCCATGCAGGTGTCTGGGTTCACCAGTGCAGCACTCAACCAAGTCTTCAAATCAGAGCTGATCTTTCCGGTGCTATTGTTTCTGGCTACGAATTACGCGCAACATGCTAATTAGTGCAACTATTTTTTATTTATATAAACTTAGTCGGATGAACTTGATGGTCTGTAAATTAGGTGTTGACCCATATTTATTCTTTTATCATTGGAAAGAACAGGGCGCTATTGTTAGCCATAAATGCTTCAAACGAAAAAAAGGATCTCATCTGACATATGCATTCGATTGAGCAATTGATAGTAAAGTGCCCTTGCAAATTAATGGAAGAAGAGTTACAGCTATGGCCAAGAACCAGAAAAGGTTCTGCGAGACATTCTGGAGTAAAGTGACCATTAATGTTCAAAGCGAGGCTGGTTATGTTAATTAAGAAAGATGATAGAAAACAACTTACCCTTAGGATTGCGGGTGGCGGAGAGAGACCAAGCTAAATCGTCAAGAGAAGAGTCGAGGAGATCAAGGCAGTCGGAAACGGCGGTGGAAAGTCGGAAGTCGCCGGCGAAATTGGCAAACTGAGAGAAAATGGGAGTAACTTGTCGGATAGACTCCACTGTGAAGCCGAGAGAGTTGGCAAAGTCAGAGGAGGGAACGCTCAAATATCCCTCCCCCGCCGGAGAAACAGCAGAAGCCGGACCAAATAGGCTGCGCCACCCGAGAAGGAGCAGCAAACACAACGCAAGATGAGTTGCGAAACTGGAAGCAGCGCCTCCCATTCTGAGTTCTGACTGAGATGTGATTCCTAATACATAAGCGTCGACGTTTTTTGTCGTAGAAATAAAACCCACATTTAATGCAGGGAGGGTGGGGGGTTGGGCGGTGCAGAGATAGGAGATATCCACAGCGGAAGTGCGTATTTAATGGAGCGAAATTCAACTTGAAGATGGGGAAGACGATAATCCATAGAAGAAAAAAAAACGAGGGTAATGTACGTTTTAGCCTAGAAATTACAAAAGATGAAGAATTTTCTAAAATTTCAGACAATAATTTCTTTTGGGAATTAGAAAACAGTAAGAAAAAGTCAAAAGCAAGACACATCGGGAGCGAGCAAAATCTTGCAAGCCATGTGTCGGCGGTAACCAAAAAAGAGGAGCAGGTCCACCGTGTTCCCTTTGAATCTGATGCTTTGCTTAAGACAGCAGCTTTAATGGCGGATTGCAGGTAGCACGATGAACAAAAGGTGGCTAGCACTAGCAGCTTCCCAAAAAAAGGAAAAATATTTAGAGTGTGATGAAAAGGGAATGGGTTAAGCTAATAAACGCGTTTTCCAGCTGCCATGTTCCTTCCTTCCATCACCTACTCCATCTTTTCTCTATATGAGCTTGCTTAACTAACCTATTTCCTCTAATTTCATTTTTAAATAATTATAGGATCTATTTTTTTTTTTTTTTTTTTTTTAAATAATTATAGAAGGTGAATTCTATTCGGGCGGTGGGTCGGACCCATATTCCATATTTAAATCTCGGTGTCTTTTTTTCACATTTTTTTTTTATTTGATTTAGCGTTGGATTTTTTAATAATAATATAGAGGGAAAAGATAGCTTATTAACCTTTTGTTTAAAGCACGTGATGAAATTATGGGGGTATTACTTAGGTTAAAGTCCAAAAGGAGCCAAAATTGGGGGTTTGAGTCTTGAATGACTCCTTCTGCCACGTAGCCAATATATAGTAAGTTTTATTGGTACACGTCAGTATTAAAGTGCCAGGTATACAGACGACATGACTTGTCCCAAACGCCAAGTAAGGGGAGTGGGTCCAGTGTACTACACCAATGTGAAGCCAGCAGCAAAGCATGTAAAAAAAATATTAAATGAAAAATTTAATTTTTTAGAATAATTGATAATTGATGGTTTTAGTATATTGATATTTTTTGGCCATCCATTAAAATCAAAGTAATTGTCACGGGGACAAGGCATGCCAAACGTGATCTCACAAAAGTGAGCCCAACCAGTGGATACAATGTCTCTCCATCTCCACCCCCACCAAAGCATACATATCAAGGATTAAAATATAAATTATTTTTTCATGAATAATTTTGATATTTCAATGTCATTAAATAGCTAAATGTGAATGAAATTTTAAGGTGTTTAAGTAGACATTCTAATAAAGAAAATGATGCTGGAACTATAAAATTCGGAGATATGCAGCTAAATTTATGTAATTTTGAAGTTGGATCAAGTGTACGAGACATTTAAGTATAATTTTTGACAAATACTAAGTACGAACAATTCGAGTGAGAATTTAATGATGATTAATCATGAAAAAAGATTTCTAGGTCTTATAGAGTGGTGTCATGTGTCAAATTGAAAATATAAAATAAGTGTTTATTTGATAAATTAATTAATCTTGATTATCTTAATTAATAATGATTAGGCTTACACTTGATAAGTAGTTTAAATTGTAATCCTCTAAAGAGCATAAGAGTAAAATGGTCTCTCGTCATATGTAAATTAAGGTAAAATTGTAAGATTGTCCACAGAGTGGATGATACAAACTAATATTAAACAAATCTTAAAATTTAGGATCATGATTCATAAGAAGATAAAAGAGATCTAAAATACAAAATCGCACATGAGTTGGTCATAAAGATTTAATAGAAAAAATCATCACAATATTAATAAATTTCAAGAAGTTACATGTATAAAATTCCACGGAGATGCATGGGGATGCAAGAAATGGCCAAAATATCAAAATTGGAACACTTCCAGCAAGGTGGCGCCCCATCACCCATGCCACCTTACCCTTCATACGCGCCAATGTACCCTGCATGCACCCAGTGCTCCGCTACCCCGAAGCGCGCCTGCAACCTACCCATGCCCTTCTCGCGCACCTCGTCGAACACCCTACGCATCCTAGCACTCTCCAACGCATCCAAAACCTTCCTTTTTTATATTTCCATTATTTTCTTCATATTTTTATATATTAGTTAAGTTTCATTAACCATAAATTGTTTTTACGATATTTTAAGATTCTTAGAGATATTTCTATTATTTTTAATATTTATTTTAGCATATTTAAATACTAGATTTGTAACTGCTTTAGAATAATTATGATGAAACAAACTTTAAGTTTTTTAGAGAATTTTCTCTTCGGTTCTTTATAAAAACTAAATATTCTTATAAATAAATTTTGGGAGATCAAATTGGTAGTTTTGGTTCTCATCAACAAGTTTGGTTTGGATTAAGCTCCTTGTTTGATAACTTTGGTTTCATCGGCAAGGTTCAATCGAGATCGAGTTTCTTTTTACTTGATTCAAAGGCGTTACTAAGTTTCTATTCTACGTTGTTAAAAGGTCTCAGGTTTAATATACTCATTTTTCTTATCATTTGGTATCAGAGCAAAAACTCCTAGATTCAAGCTCTATCTTATTAAAAAAATATCTTTTTTTCTTGCTCTTAAAGTTTTGAATTTCATTCATGAAATTTTGATTCTCACACTTAAAATTTTGAATTTTATTCTTAAAATTTCGATTCGTTTTCTCAAAGTTTTGAATTTTCTTATTGAAATTTCAATTAACATTCTTAAAGTTCAAACTTTATTCTTGAAATTTCAACCCTTGTTCTTAAAGTTTCGAACTTTGCTCGTAAAGTTTCGACTCTTATTTTCAATGTCTTAATTTTGTTCTAAAATTTCGATTTTAATTTCTTTGATATTATCATTCCTATCAATTGTAATTATCAATTTTTATTCGCTCTTGTACTTTGTTATTTTTCTTTGTTTATTGTTAACAAAGTTTCTTTCATTGATTATTCATATTCTCTTCTTTCAAAATAGTTTGATTCTACTATTTTTAGAGGTCGAAATTTTTAGCTTGAAAGTTTAATCTTCCTTGTTTTGCTTGTTGAATATTTTCTCTTGATCAAGTTTTTATATAAGGAGCAAAAAGAAAAAATTGAGAGGTAAAAGGCCAGAGGAAGAGATTATTTAGTAAAATTCATAATTTGAGTGAAACACGAGTGAAGTGACATTATTTGAGTGTAAACACGTGAAGGAGTGCGTGATTTCCGTTTAATTATTTTTGTTCACTAACACGTTTTATTTCTCTTCTTGAAATCATGAGTAGTGAGAATATGGGTATTGACTTTAATCTACACATGTATATGAAGGTTGTACAAGATCAATTTAAGGAATTGAACATGAGAATGAATGTAACGGAGTTCTCTTCTAGTCGCAATGCATGGAGAAACAAAGCACCAATAGAACATGATAATGAGAAATGCAACTGTGAGGATGGTAATTACAAAAGGGAGAAATTTGCTAGAACAATTATAATGAAATAAACTTTATGTTTTGTAGAGAATTTTCTATCGAGTTCTTTATAAAGAACTGCATCTTTTTCAAGCCAAATCTCGAGAGATCAAATTGATAGTTTTGGTTATTTCTAATAAGTTTGGTTTGGGTCAAGTTACTAGTTTGATAACTTTAGTTTCATAGGCAAGCTTCTATTGAAGTTAAGTCATTTTTATTTGATTCAAAGACATTCTTGAATTTCTATTATGCGTTGTTGAAGGGTCTCAGATTTGATATAATTGTGATTCTCATTATTAGAAGCTCTTATAACTAGAGTAGAGGACATATAGTGAGATATGTGTTGAGGAGAAAGAAGAGAAAAAGAAAGATAAGGAAGTTTGAGAGAGAAAGTGAAGAACTAAATAGCAGAAGTTGGTATTTAAAAGTGAAATCAAAAGTGAAATTATAGAGGACTTGAAGACGATCTCAAAGCATCCAAGGAACGGAGAAAGCAGGATTTTGAGGATCGAATCCTAGCTTGAAGTAATGGACAAACAAGTAAATAATTCTAATCGTTTCTAGAATTAGAATTTCATGTAAATTGCATGTTATAGTTGAAGATTTCTGAAAAAAAAACTATTGAACTTTATTTATAAATAGATTTAGGACAAAGTTATTGCATGATTGGTTTAAGTAAAGTGACTTTTGATGTTTTTGGGATGAAAATATGCTGACATAGCAAATACATGGAAGGTCGAGCACAAGAGTGGGCTTCTAATGTCTAAGGAGTACAACTGAGGCAAATGTCTCAAGAGCGAGCTTTCGGTGTTCAAAGTGAACACCTGAAAGAGTAGTAAATGTGAGAAGAGTTTATCGGGAGTGGACTTCCGGTGTTCGAGGTGGTGGATGTTCAAAAAGGGAGGCATTGATGACCTCAGTCAAACAAGTAACTATTCTTATTTTGTTCGTTATTTTATTTTTTCTTTTTATATGGTTTAAGACATGATTAGAGGATGCATAGATAAATGTATAACCATAATTCATGCATAATTTTATCTGGTAAATAACAAAATTTACATAGTTTACATTACATGCATTATATATATATACACAGACATATATTTCTATGTACATAGAATTATCTATATATATATATATATATATATATATATGTGTGTGTGTGTGTGTGTGTGTACACATATATATACATATCTATGTATATATGTACATGTAGATATCTATATCTATATATATAACCAATTAAATTATTTATACGTACAAAGGTATTTGCAGGGGGTAATATTGGTTACATTTGAACCCAAATATATCTTGTTGCATATGTATTATGTAACATATGTAAAGCACAATAAATGAAAGAAAAATGACCGGGAGTGATCCCTTAAGTTTGAGATGTACATACTTAATAGGAATATCATCATTAATGTGTTACATAGTTATGTGGGGCTTTACATATGATAAGTTATAACTATGCATATTAACATTCACAAAATATGTTAATATGATACTTGATAAAATTAAACCAATAAATTAAATTGAAGATTCAAATGTATTTATTCGTTGATCATAGCATGAATGTGTGAAAAGGATCTCATTTCATGTTATTTCTAATCATGAGATAGATAGACATTTAGATTTTTATTAAAGTGTTAGAAGTTTATTATATACTTGTTAATTTCATGATATTTTAATTATTGGGCATTAGATTTACTCATTGGAATTTTTAAACTCAAAGATTTGCGGTTTCTTATTTTTCAGATATGAGTGAGAACTAAAAGAATAAAGCAGAGACGTCTTCATAGACAAGGTTTTGGCCCGAAACTCTTAGACCTAGTATGTGTGGGTCTGCTATCGTTTGCTTGAGTAGTATATATAGTGTCTGTCTAGGTCACATTTAATGGTCCAAGTGTTTTAATTAAGTCAAGTTTACTTTATATGGTTAATAATAACATGTTTATTTTAATGCATGATTTTAAATGAAAATTAGATAAATTGTGGTTTGTACATAATAAATAATTTGTTTGGACCAATTATGCTAAATTTCAATGAGATTATGTCAGGATTCGAACCTGATAGGTTCGAACAATTAGGATTCCTGAGGTGGGAACGCAACTCGATTTTCAAATTTGCATGGTTACGTTTCTATTTTCATATTCTAGTATCTGGTATCTCAAATTAAGATATTCTATATATTTTGCCAAACAATATTATTCCATTTTTATATTTACGTCAGAGTTTTACATCATCATCATCATAAGAGTTCTTTAGCGGAAGCTATTACAGAGTTAGATCACGCACGCGTGACCATTCAAAAGGAGTTTATGCATAATAAAATTAAACTAAACTCAGTCCAAACTCAAACAAAAAATCATCTACTTCAATGGTTTTGCTTATGCCTCTTTTGTTCTTTTAGATTACCTTAGCCTTTCCGTTTCGGTGAACGTCGTCGATATCTAAAAAAATATACAATATCCATATAATGAACTTTACGCCCAGCAAATAAATCTAGCAGTTAGAATAGCTAACTCAAACTCTATCTACACTATTTAGGACCATACTCCATCTTCCACACATTCGTGATTATTTTGAAATTAATTTATACTTTGAAATCCATGTCATTTTTATAAAATGTATGCAAGCTTCATTTCAAACCCTTTTAAAATATTCCAAGGTCTTTTGAAATCATTATTTACATATAATTAAATCTAATGCAATTCTAAATAAGTTTGCATGATTTAAAACCTTATTTTCAATCAAATTTCCAATAGCAGCTTTTAACATTCATTTGTAAATGTCAAAATGCAATCCACTCTAAACCGACTCATATGACCATTACACACCTCTACAAGTTTCTGAACTATCTCTGGTAATGCTGTAGAACTCTTCTCGCATTGGTCTCTCTCGAGGCTAAGGAACTTTCAGCCCAACGAGGACATATAATTAATGTCCTACTCAATTTTATAGTCATAATCATCGCACACGAATAGACAAGTTTAGTCCAATGGGTTCTTATGTTACCACGAGATCCAATTTTCTCATTTCTAAATGTATGCTTTAAAATATTGATAAAACAATGTTATGCACGTTTAAAACAATGCAAATCAACTCATCCATGCAATTGATATTTAAAATCAATATGTTCAATTTAACATAATCTTTGTTTTCAAAATAATATTTTTGAAGCATTTCTATAAATATCGAAACATGTTATTTTTCACAACTCACATCAATTTGAATTAAAAATGATATCAATTTCTTCACTCCAACGTCCATTATTCACTTCAATCATCAATCAATTTCTATTCTATTCAGATCCAAATAGTAATTAAAACTATCTCCACCTAACAATGCAATAAAGTCTAAATTAACTATTTTAACCGTTAGAATTACTTATCTTATATCTTTAGCACAATTTATAGCAACTTGATCAATATTCCTTGTAACTTGAAAACCTATATCACACGCATTACACCATTAGCATCAAAATCATAATGGTTTTGAACATAATATAACCAATTAACCATGCCTTAGATTAACATCGGAATATGACCAACATTTTGCATTAACTCCAAAAATTTATAACTCAATGTATAAATATCTAAATGCTTCAATTCTAAAGTCCAAACTTCACTCAAGATGTCTACTTTAACATGTCAAAACCTTTTAATAATTGAAAACCATTTGATTGGATTAATAATATAAAAATCGAGATTGTCTAGAATACTCTTTATAGTTTTTGCATCAACTTTGAAAAATCATAATATTAAATATACTTATCTAAATGCATTAATTCTAAATCTCATAGTTCACATAATACATTTATCAATTGACAATCATTTGATTGAACCAATTTCACCAAACTCAAATTGCTCCGTTTTCTTCTTATTTTTTAACATAATTAAATAATTTGATAATTTCTTCTATTTCAACTCACAAATAAGTCTCATAGTCAGATTATATATCAACGAGCTAAGAAGTTGAGAAATGAAAACTAAATTTCGTGCATCCAAATCCCAAGGTTCATCAATTATCAATGAAACTCAACAAAATCAATATTTAACCCATAAACCACAACCAAAATTTATCTTACCTTGAATCTTCAAAGAGAGAGGAAGAGTTTATCGTCGGAGAAAAGCTTTAGAAGAGGGAGAGTTCCGCAGAAAGAATTTCAGAGAAAGAGAGAGCGAGGGTGGTTTCGTGGAAGGAAATTTCAAAAAGAAAAAGAGAAAGAGAGGAAAATCGTGGATTTCTTCTGAGAGACCGAGAGAGAGTTTTACTTAATTAAAAGAACTCTCTTGGATAAGAGGTAGAAAATAGTGAGTGGTCAACTAAAAAGAATGGTGACTCGTCACTCATCCTTATCAAACCACCGTGTCTTTCTTCATTCCTTTCTTCCTAATAAAAATCTTTCATTTGTGTCGACGACAAAATGCCCCAAGTAGCCTCAACTTTTTTGACTTTTCATCTCTCTTCATAATTAAAATTAATTACTCCTTCACTTTGCCAATTGGCTCAGTGTCAACGTACCACCTTTAACATCATATCTTTGACTTTTCAACTTGTCGTTTCTTATTCACCGAGTATAATCCATACCATCTTTTACAACTTATATTTATATATCATTCATATTTATAAATATCCATAAATACATCATTGATAAAAAGATATAATAAAAATTTAAACCGTTACAAATTACATAGAGTTATATTCTCATTTATGATATCTAGATACCTTGATATGATAATTTAATTGATATAATTGTGTACATGTGTTGTGTCTCCAAGGGGAGAATCCCAATCACTATCTTAATTTTCGAGGAAATCGAAGACCGAGTCGTGACAAAATGTTATCAGAGCTCTGTATAAAAGTTATGAGTAAGTATTTAGAATACTATGGTTAGAATGTTTAGAGATGTCTCTTATTTTGCCTTGGTATTGGTTGATTTGTTGATTAATACGAAACTTTATTTATGTGACGTAGATGGAGAATAGTGAAACATCTCACCCTGATAGAACAAGATGGAAGAAATGAGAAATGATGACATAATTAACAATGAAACAATTTTCATTTTAACATGCAAATTATTTCATATCATTTCTAATTATATTTATTATTTTAATTGCGATTATAGCAGTTAATCTCACGCAAATTATTACAATGGATCACAAATGTTCAGACCTTATCTTAATAAATATTTGTCATTGTTTTTATTGATGATCCATGAGCGCAATATATCTGAAAAAAAAAAAAAAAAAAAAAAAAACACTACTAATTGTAGAGTACAATTCATTACGACGGAGACCATAAGAATTTATTTTTGGAGTTAACTCAAAATGTGTTGTACTACGTAGGAAAAAAACTCCACTTATAAACTACTCATTTTTCATTATCTCAATGAGTGTGAGATTGTACACCTCTAATTGCTTAGGTTGATCACTCATAATTAATAAAATTTTAAGTCGTTCTTGACTTCACATAATCGACTTTCACATGATCGACTTGCCACGTAATAGTGAGAGAATGAGAGTAAATCTGAAGATACAAATAAGAATTCAAAAGCCTTGAAGATAGATTAAATAAATGATTAGGACCTGGATTCTGCCATTATAATTGAAGACGTGCAAACTTTTTTACTTTTAAGAACCATCACAAATGGAGAATAAAGCTTAGTAAGAAGCCATTGTCTAGGTTTTCATTTTCTTCATGCATGGAATATTCATCGTTTCTGGCTCAAACAACGGCTATCACGATTCTCCCCTATCCAATGCTGGGTCAACCTGCAGCCAAACGCCGTAACCCTCTGTGTCATTTTCACGCTAGTCTGATCCACGCGCACATACGTACACATGGATATGATCACACGCTACGAACACGCTTCAGAGACCATTATACAGCTAACTACGATCTGCAGAAAACAAAACTTCCATTTTCGAAAGAGGAGATGACCTGGTTATCTAACGGCGGCCGTTGAAAATGGCAAGTCTTTTCGGTGGGAGTGTTAGAATTCGATACCCAATTGTGAAAAGAAAAGGTGGGGTAGGGCCAAAGGTGTGGCCTTTTGACGCTGTTTGATGAAACTGCTGTTAAATGGGGGACAAAGCTTGATCGCCTTGAGATTACGCAGCTGTTCTGCAGAAAAATAAAAAGAAAAAATCAAAGTTCAACGCTGAGTGTATAACTTTTTCAATACCAGGGTTTCTGCAGCCAGCGTCGGTTCGCCGCAATCCTTGTTGTTCCAATGAAAATGACTTGGAAAATTCTTCAATGTTTCAATATAAGAAAGAAGAGGAGAGAGAGAGAGAGAGAGAGAGATGTGGACTGTGATTCTAGCCTGATAATTAATTATATAGTTTTTTTATGGCCATCTATACGGAGATATAGGTGACGACGTAGAGGTCAAAACCTGCAAAAAAATGGAGTTTTTGAGAATATGGACTTGAATATCCATGACGAGTACTCAGAGAGAGAGAGAGAGAGGTAATTGATATAAATGTTGCAGTGACTTTATGAATTATTGCTGGGAAAAGGAATCCAAGATGTGCATTTAAAGGAATAGATTCTGATCAATAATACTCGAACATTCTGTGTTTTTCTCTTTTAGTTTCACCTCTTTTTGATCTTCTTGACCCACATCTGAATGACGCTACACAGGGAAGGCTCATTCGCCAAGTTGATGGAGAAGACATCCCAAAGCATCTCAAAACTTTCCATCTTAGTGCAGCATGTGAAATCATTCCATTGCACAGTCATTAATGAAGACATCAAACATAACCCTAGAACAGCGAAAGCAGCAGATTGAGTTCAGTTGCAGGCTAATCTCATTTTTTCAGAAACTTTCTGCTTTTAGAATATGATCGCAAAAGAATCCACACAAGAGTCAGAGAATAAAAGTCGAGAAGATTATGGATGGACCCCTCCACAACACACACAGATAGACACATGCTCACCCTCTGATCCAACTATAAAAACCCATCAAACACAATCACCAACTCATTCGAAATCAGATATACACACAGCAAAATACTATACTCTCATTCTTTTGTTACTTCTATTTGTTTTTACAGCAGTTGTTCATCGGAGGTGAGCTTTCTGATTCAAATTCTTCGTCGGTTTTCTTCATGATCGTCCTCTAATCTTTGTTCTTTCTCTGTCCAACTAATGTGATAGAGAGATTGCTTTAACCAAGTGCTGAATTTTGTTGCCAGGAAGAATGAGCTGGTCAGGAGGAGATTGGATGTGCGGTGCTTGCCAGCACTTGAATTTCAAGAAGAGAGACGTTTGTCAAATTTGTAGGTTTCCAAAATATGGTGGCCCCAACCCGTCTACGTACAACCCGACTGAGGTCCTGGCCGGAGATTGGTACTGCACCGCCATGAATTGTGGAGCTCACAACTACGCGAGCCGATCGAACTGCTTTAAATGCGGTTCATTCAAGAATGTCTATGGTGGTGAGTATGGAAATTACATGACGTGTTCTGGAGAGTGTGGATCTGAAAATTTTCCACCAGGATGGAAATCTGGCGATTGGATTTGCTCCAGGTGATTTTCTTGTTTGGGGTTTTTTCGATCGATGAAACCAGATCGATAAAATCTATATCAACAAATCAAAAGTCCTATGGTGCAGCTTTTGACTTATCATGATTGGACTAACAGAGTTTGCTGCAATTCTCAGTTATATCTACAAAAATTATCTGATCTTAAACCATAGTTATGGGTGTTAATCAACAACGTCCATAAGAACAAAACCTAGAAGTTAAAACAATTGTTTTCTGTCCTTATTAAGATTTTTTACATTCTGGAAACAGATTAGGATGTGGGATACACAATTACGCATGCCGAACCGAGTGTTTCAAATGCAAAACTCCGCGAACTTTCGGTAAGAAGATGTTTATTTTTGTCAAATTCATGGCCAAGTTTGGCAGATGGTGCTTAATTTATCAGGCTAAAACAATGCCCTTCTGGTTTTCTCTGTGTTTTCAGGTGGTGCAGTTTGAAGAAAGAAGAGAATTTCTTTTAGGAAAGACTGCTACGCCATGTTAACTCCTCTTTTGCATCTGATCCTTATTCAAATGCTCCATTTCTCTGTTTCTTTAATCTTTATTTGAGATATATAAGCTCTATATAATCTATGTTAAAAGGCCTTTTCATTCTCTCTCCCTCTGGAAAAATGAGTTTAGATTCAGTACTATGGTATGAAAAGAGTTCATTTTCTAGAAGAGAGACTCACTTTTAGAGCAATAACTAATGGTTGCTTTAGGTATCATCAAATCTAGATGCCTGAGACATCACATCCAAAGCCAAGTCAAACCCATCTTTTCTTAATATAAGACTGGTGTCTTGCTTAGAGTGATACAAGAGTCACGTGGACAATCAACCCCGATATATGCTAGGTTTTCATACTTCGAAGTTATAAGTGTGGGAAATGAGTGTGGGAAATGAGAGGGCATGTATACACGCACACAAATATAACCGCTAGATATCTATTGAATAGTATGATATTGTCTGTTCGATCACAGGCTCACACAACTATGTCCTTGAGATTTATTCCGAAAGATGTTGAAATCTTACTATATTCATTCTCTAATACATCACTCAACAATGAGATATCATGATCTCATTTCTTGGTCTTGGACTCCAAACCTTTACACAAATGAGTACTCACAATATTTCTACGATTTCAATTATTATAATTCTAGTTAGCCGAATTGAATAGTGTGACATGTACGATGAAAGAAAATATTCTAACAAGAAAAAAATCAATAATAAGAGCAAATTAATTAGATTGATGGACTCAAACTACGTTCAATAGTCACCAAATCTTCAATTATAATCCTTCTTTACATGATAAACTTTCCCTTCATTTGATTGTTATTTTTTTCGTTTAAATCATGCACATAATTTTGAACCGTAATAAACGTCTTAAGAGTGTATATAAGGGATACGATGTTCATTATTGATTGACTTCAACAACGATTGTATTCATAATCTTTTAAGAAATCAAAGAAATATACAAAAGCTAGTGGTGGAGATATAGTTTGAACGCTCCTCGTAAAAATACTACATAATGTCGTTTGATTACGAAATGTAACGACAAGCACTAATAAGATTTGGCAATAGTCATGTCTTACGAATTAGGAGCATGGAAAAAAGTATCAACCATATGAAGGATTATACTTCGAATGATTAACGATCATGGTAACAAGAAGGAAGTGCACTTTAGAATGTTTGTCATTTGCACATACTATAAGAAAAGATAAACTCTTTGCGAAGGACTCTTCGAGATTTTCTATTGAAGATACTCCAAATCCACTCTCAAGGATAATTTAAAATTTTTTCTCAATATTCAGCAATCTTCTCTATAATTATATTTATTTCTTTATAATTATGGAGATGTGGTTTTTTTATATAATTTATTTCCATTTTTATGTAATTTATTTTCTTTTCTAAAAATGTTAGAGATACTCTATAAATATAATCATCTCCACCACTCAAATGAGTGTGGTTTTCATATCTTCTCACAATAGAGCCTCTTTTGGATTAACACTCACATAAATTTTTTTTTTTTCTCATGGCCCTTGAACCTCTCACTTTGAATACAATGGTTTACATGATTACCAGTAAACTGTCGGCCACAAATTATTTACTTTGGAAGATTCAACTTCTTCCTATTCTTTAATGGTCAAGACAATATTGGTTTTGTTGACGACTCACTGTCAAAACCTGCTCCCACGGTTGATGATTCCATCAATCCAAAGTTTTTGGAATGGAAAGCCAAAGACTATCATATCTTGAGCCCCTTACCTCTTCTGACACGGTTTGGTCTTGCAAAACTGAGTTAGAACACAACAACAAACAGGAGTCGGTCCTCTCGGCTCAACCGGAAGAGAATCCCAAATGCAACAAGCACAACTTTCTCAAAACAGAACCAAATGTATTGACAATTTCAGGAATACTTACCTGATATGTGAAGCATAAGCCCTTAAAATTTCAAGTGAAAAGAAGCTAAAATGAAGAAGTTATGATAGAACTCTCATGGCTGATCCGATAGGCAACTTATGACACCTTCGGATAATGATTCCTTCAAAAATGAATGCTCCAGCTCCTAAGCTTGATTAACCACATTTCTATTGTTTTAAAACCTCAAAAGATTGGAGAAAAAATGTGTCAAATAAGGGCCACTAACTAACCAAAGCTTGGCGGACAATGGAGGCTACTCCACTCAGACATTACACATTGAGACAACAAACTCTTGAAGGCCGAAGCTCTTCAGGTTTTAGAAGGAAAACTCCTGATTTCTATTGATGAAAAATTGAATAAGCTTAAATATGCCTAAGAGTGGCTAGGGTTTCGGCCACCGAAAAAGAACTGTTGGCTTAGTTGTTGGCCACGCGCGCGACTTCTCTCTTCAGCATTCAAGTGTGCATGTCCTTGTATGGACAACATGACACTCTCCCATTGGTTCCTGATCCTTGCTGGAACGTGGCTACACTGGCGTGAATTCAAAAATATGGGAGGAAAATTCTAGAACAATTTTTCCTTGGCCATCGCTCGGCTGCGTGGCTCGTCCTTGTCCGTGCTGATCGGCAATCTACGTCGCTAGCCAGATCAGCCATCCGTGCACACACCAACCAACATCTTCCCGTATGGGCCAGGTCACTCATCTGTGCGTGCTCGGTCTAGCCTTATCCTACGCGCGCTAGTCATTTTCTCAAGTCGTCATCCATGCGGCCAGGTCATCACTTGTGCATTGCTCGGTCCTCTCCCGCACGCGACAACCTTCCTCGTGTGTACCACCCCTTAGCCATCAATGCTAACTAAACTAATGCATGCATGTTAACTAAACAAAAAGACCAATGTTTGCACCAAAATACAAAAAAAAAAGTCAATGTTTACTAAACAAAAATACATAAATAATTAGGCTACATGAATTTACTTTTGGGAAAACAAATTTCTTCTTCGATGTGCAGTGATCCCGAAAGTGATTCTCAAGAGAGAACGTGTGTCGGTTTATCC
The DNA here is from genome assembly GCA_022433055.1 of Begonia peltatifolia. Taxonomy (NCBI): domain Eukaryota; kingdom Viridiplantae; phylum Streptophyta; class Magnoliopsida; order Cucurbitales; family Begoniaceae; genus Begonia; species Begonia peltatifolia. Next base: position 3,895,640 of record CM039524.1, read on the forward strand.
ATGTCTTGCAAATTTGTCTCCCATTCCAAGCTATCAAAAAAATTTGTACCCGAAAAACTAACAAATTTATTAGTTAAAATATTACTAAGTGCACTTACCTTGGCTTGAGGTCGAGTCACTAGCCTCCATGTCATATCATCTTCTCTTTTTGAAGAAGCAAGGGCTCTCATAATTGGTCTCAAACTTGAAATTAAATTGGATGAGAAATACGAAGACCGAATGAAAATAAACAAAAAGAAGGTTGGAAACGACATACTCTTGAAGATCATTGTTAGATCCAATAATATAAAAATTTGTGGATCTAAATTTTGAAATTTATCTACGTAGTAACCCTTAATTTGTTATCGACTTTGACTATTTAATCAAAAATTTACCGGTGATATAATGTTAAAAAATTACGAAAATTTGAGTTAACAAAAAAATAATTTGACCTCGAATAACGAAAAATTTACTAAAAAATTTATTCATATAAAATTGGCAATTTTCAATTTTTTTTATAATGATTTGCATCTGTTCACTTTTCATGAATGTGTTTTAGTCACTTGGTTCAATGCATTGTGGTCCCTAAATTTTGATTTGACTAAAATTTATTTATTCAAACTTTTCTTTCAAATACAATCCTATATTATCTCTATAATTTTCAGCAGGACATGGACATTTCATTGCACGTGAGAAGCCTAATCTTCTTAAATATCCATAATTTAACTGCCCTCTCAAACTTAAGAGTCTTTAAAGGAGCATTGGAAACGTTAGGAGTTGTCTAGATTTATATTACCATACGAGAAACGTTAATTTAGCATTTGTCGAGTTACAATTCGTCAATGTCAATGTCAACGAGGAACAAGAACAGTCATAAGACCATGTTACATAAAAAATGTCTCGTACATTGTAAAGACTATATCTTAAATCTTAAATAAGTAAAATGAATAACATCGTGAAATACCGTCAAAGATCCTTGCGTTCGATGCTTCACTTTTAGCAATGTGGGATGCTATAGAGACTGATAAAGAAGCTGTTGCACCTCTCAATCTCAAATCCAAATACAAAGTTTATGCATCTTGCCCTACTCTAAAAGTGTTATGAGTATCAAGGACCAGATGAAGATGATATTTACCATTTTTGCCATTCTCTCTTTAAAGCAGTGACTGTTAACTCAGGTCATATCCACTGCTCGGTTTTGGAAGGGATTTTCCGAGGATTATTGTCAGATGAAGGGTTTATTAAAAAAAAAAATCCTAAAGTTCGAGTTTTTTTTTTTAAACTTAAAATTTATTATTCATCGTAAAAAACTTTAACGTTGGATAAACAATCAGTTTCAACCTCGGAAGAGGATGAGCAGGTTGTCCTTCCCAGAGAGAACGACTGGTTCAGTTGGACTAGCCGTCCCGTGATATTTTTTAAAATTTTTAAGAAAAAGTACAGCCGATTTATTGGACCGGCCATTCTCTTCGGGGAGAGGCCTGATGGTCTGCGGACCGGCCGACCTCGCTTGATGTCAGAGGAGAGTACGGCCGGTCCAATTGGACCGACGGTACTCTTCACCGGCCAAAACCTGTGACAAAAGTCACGCCTTCTATTTTTTTCCGCTGAGTACGACCGGTCCAAAATCCTGTGATTTTGGTCACGGGTCCGTCTTCGCCCACTAGAGGACATCACCCGTGATAAAAATCACGAGTGATTCCCCACCAAGGACGGTCGGTCCAACTGGACCGGCCGTACTCGGCACTCATATTTAAGAACCCTGCCCGGTTACTCACTCCTCACATTCAATCCTTCTCTTCTTCATGTCCAACCCCCTCGGTTTTTCACGTCTAACTCTTCAATTCCTCTCATCTCTTTTCTTATCTTGCCGATAATTCTTCGCGTTCAGGTGCCACGTATAAAAGTTTTTTTTTTAATTTATTCTAGACATGAAAAAAAAATTCATGTACGAGTTGTCAAACTGAATTAAATTTGCTATGACATAGTATTTATACACTTTATTTTGATTTTAAAATTTATAGTAAAATTCTGAAAAATATGAATATTTTATTTTATGTTTATTTATTTAAATATTACTTTGCCGATGATTAATAAAATTTAGTGATTTTTTAAAAACACACCGATATTTTGGTCTATATTATATTGTGTAGTTGAATTTAAATATTATTTTAGGATTTGTTTTTTAAAAAAACTCAATATTTTATGTTATGTTTATTTATTTAAATATTTATAATACTTTTCTCTCGACTACGGATGACTATTTTCCTGCTCCGACAATATTTCTCCTCATGTACCTGATAAGTACGAATGATTTTTTTTTTTTTAAAATTTTAGAATTTACTTGAAACATTCAAATAAAAACTCAATCTTAAGATATTTTAATCATTATTTTGTAAAGATAGTCATTTTGAAAAAAAAAATTTTTTAGTATATCTTATCGTCATTTCTTTTAATAATAGGAACGACGATGAATTTCGGTTCAAGTAAATCAGATGATGTAGACAAAAGATTAACTGGTAATGTCGAAATGAATTGGTATTTGGATGACACATTTACATATGGCGACGTATGATCATTTGATCACACAGAGGAAAATAAAGAAATCCTCGTGTATTCAACCTCCAAATCTCTAGATGATGAGCTTCGAATATCGGTCAGCTCAGATGAGGGGAAGGTGGAAAGTAGACCAGTAAGAGAACAAATTACAATGAGCTTTTTTTTGGGTAGAGAATATGGTTCTCTAGAACAAATTAAAGAAGAAATACATGAATATTCTGTGAAAAACGGGTATGCTATAGAATTCTCTAAAAGTGAAGTGAGGTGACTCACGGCTGAGTGTGCAAATGGATGTGGGTGGCGACTGCATGCTTCAAAGAAGCAAAACGAGCATACGTTTCAGATAAAGAGTTTGATCGACTCTCACAGCTATTCGACGATAGTTGAGAACAAACACGTTTCAGCAAAATGGGTGGCGAATCATTACATGGACAGGTTGAAAAGTCACCATACCTGGGAGATTCTTTTTATCATCGAGACAGTGAGGAAGGACTTTATTGTTGACATTTCACCCAGTCTTGCTACAAGAGCAAGAAGCGTAGCTCAAACCATAAACGAAGGGAATTGCGACGAACAATACGGGCAACTATGGTCCTACGCAGCCGAGATATTTAAATCAAATCCGGGTGCACAGTAAAAATTTATGGTAACCCAGTGGAGCCTAATTCATTGCAATTCCAGAAATTTTATATGTGCATGGCCGCTTGCAAGGAAGGTTTGATGCAGTGTGTGGTAGACCGGTTATTTGTTTGGATGACTGTCATCTGAAGGGATTGTATCCCGGGCAATTACTCACAGCCGTCAGTGTTGATGGCAACGATGGAATATATCCCGTTGCTGTTGCTAACATCGAATCTGAGTGTGCGGACTCATGGACGTAATTTTTACAAATACTAAAACAAGATCTAAACAATGAATCGGGCCGCAGTTGGACACTTATTTCAGATCGACAAAAGATATAATGCATTTCTATGTATTATGTCAAATTTTTTGGTGTTGCTGTAGTAATATTGTTTGAATTACCTTGTTTTTCGTGCAAATATCAGTGGGTGCAGAGAGCTATTCGCGAAAAATTCGAACATGCTGAACATCGCTTCTGTCTCCAGCATATATACGCGAATTTTAAAAACCAATTGCATGGCAGAGCATACAGAGATGCAATATAGAGTGCGGCCAGGTCACCCACGGAGGGTTATTTCGAGCACGAGATGCAAAAATTACACCAGCTTAATCCAGATGCCCACACATGGCTTCGAGCAGAATAACCTAAATTTTGGGCTAGTCATGCATTCTCTTCGATTCCCAAGTGCGAATGGGGATTGAATAATTTGTGAGAGTCATTCAACGCACTTCTTTTGCCGGTTAGGGACAAACCGATCCTGACCATATTAGAGATTATCCGAAAGCGCTTGATGATTCGCATCGTGCAAAAATTTGAGAAGGTGATTGAATCAACCGACCTCCTGTGTCCCCAGATACGAAAAAAGCTTGATAAGCTAATAAGCGCGTCTGGAAATTGGAGTTTAACGCGTGCTGGAGCTGGACAATTTCAGGTCAGCAACAGATACGAACAATTCGTTATGGACATGAATTTGGGTGTGTGCAACTGTACAATGTGGGAATTAACAGAAATCTCATGTGTCCATTCTATTCCTTGCATGTACTGGATGAGAGTAGAGCCAGAAAATTACGTGCATGCATGCTATCACAGAGCAACATACCTGCAAATGTACTCACACTATATTCGTCCAATTAGCGAACAAGTAATGTGGCCACCCGTAGAAGGTATGAACGAAATTCTCCAGCCCAGAAGAAAGCGCCAACCTGGTAGGCTGAAGAAGACAAGAGTTCGGGATGCTGATGAGCCGTCAATTTCGAGACTTAGCAAGAGCAACTCCACTGTACGGTACCGTATATGTCGGTAGGAGGAACATAATACTCGTACATATTCTAACCGGGGATCAACTTCAGGCGCTGCTTCGCAAGACACATTTATGAATTTTACACGCGGCCGTGGCAGAAATTGTTGACTTTTTTTTTGTTAACGGAGACTCGAGTTATTCTTTTGTTTATAATTCTGTAATTGTTAGTTTAGTTGATTTATAGTTTTTTTTTAAAATAAACCATAAATGATTGATTTTTAAAAAAAATCATTAAAGTTTACTATTCATCGAGAAATGAAAATTTGAACATCGGAGGGGGTGAGAAGGCCGTCTTCTCTAATTTTATTTTAAAAAAATTTAATTTTAACCTTAAAAACAATTAACTAAAATTACAATAAATTATACAAGTGTTATTAAATCACGAAAAGTGTTCCATAAGTATAACAAATCATTAGAAGATAATCTAAATTACAACAAATCGTGCAAATATTAAAAAATTATTGTATTTTTAAGTAATTATTTTAATGTTAAATTACAACAAATCGTGCAAGTGTTAGAAAATCACAAAAATTTAAATTACATACAAAATTAAAGTACAACATTAAATTTACATACAAAAAACTAACATAAACTACGCAGGAGGGTCATCATCGTCTTCGTCGGTGGTGGCGTGGTTCTCATCCAAGTATACAATATCTCGTGCATCTCTTTATAGGACTCATCTAAATAATGTTGTGACTGAGTCAATTCTCTCTGAGAAGCGATCACCCCACTCTGTCTTACGGTGAGCTCATCGACTCTTCATATGAGTAGCTGGATATCACGTTGCTGGCTTTGCTGTGTCTCAAACAATTGCTGCAGATGCTGATGATGTGTCTGTTGCATCTCATACATCTGTTGGTGATGCGTTTGTTGCATCTGATATAGCCGTTGCAGATACTGCCTTATGTCTCATCCACTACTCTCATTTTCTTGGGGGGCTAATGGTGGCGATGTGGTCTCATCCATCGGCACTACCTGAGAGGTAGATGCTCCCTGATTTCTTTTTAGCACCCAGGCGTTATTGGCTTCCACAATGCACATCCGTGTCAACTGAGTCATGTCAAATACGTCGGTGGATCTATGAGGTATTATCTGCTCTCCAACCGGTAGTCGAATCTCAGCTCGCCCGATGATCTTCATAATCGGTGCTCCAAATGGGAGATTCGTCTTCGGTGCTCATTTGTTCTCACGCATGTGACTTAAAATCAAGAAGTCAGGGTAAAAAAGCTTTTCGTTGCACAACTTTTCCATGACATAGAGGTCCATGCAGCTCACATGATTTCGATGTCCATCTCGCGACAGGAGGGTGTGGGCTAACAGGTTGCGGAGAACCCGACCTCTGACATTCAATTCGTTTGATCGTGGCTTTGCGAATGCCCCAATGTTGGCATTGCGGTGAATTCCCCGTAGGAGACCATATTCTTCTCCAATCTGGGTTTTACTCACGTCTCGAATGGTAGTGAAAAAAATGGTAGTCTCGGGAAGCATAGTAATATCACTCCGCCCCCCGTATGTCAAATCCTAACACTTCATTCACTTGCTCTGGTCGTACCATAAACTCCCTATCGAGGATGTACATCCTCAAACCAATGAAAACTCCATCTTCCTTGGACGATCTCAAGTTCGCGCAGAACAAGCGAACTATTCTCTTGCAGGTTTCGCCCGTCAATGCATTGATCTCGCGTAGGTCGATGTTTTCAAACATCTCTTTGATGCCCATCGACTCTCAATCTCTGAATTCTACAGTCATGCAATGTGTAAGTGAACGTTTTCACAAATCGTGCACAAACTTTCTCTGGCAATTTTCATTCAAAAATTCCATTGAAAGATCCTGTCAATTTCACGTACAACCATAATTTCTTAAGTTATACAAAAAATATGATATTGTAAATAAAATATTTTCATTGACTAAATAAAAATAATATAAATTTTCACATTTATTAAGATTTCAACAGAAAATTTGAAAATAAATTCAACTAAATAATATAATATAGACCAAAGTGTCGGTGTATTTTTAAAAAATCACCAAACTTTAGTTATCATCGGCAAAGTAATATTTAAATAAATAAACATAACATAAAATATTGATTAAAATATCTTAAGATTGAGTTTTTATTTGAATGTCTAAAGTCAATGCTAAAATTAGAAGAAAAAAAAAGTCAAAATCATTCGTACCTATTATGTGCACGTGAAGAAATATCGTCGAAGAAGAAAAACAGTCGTCCGTAGTAGATAGAAAAACATTAGAAATATTTAAATAAATAAACATAACATAAAATATTGAGTTTTTTTTTTTTTTAAATCTTAAAGTAATATTTAAATTCAACTACACAATATAATATAGACCAAAATATCAGTGTATTTTTAAAAAATTACCAAATTTTAGTTATTATCGGCAAAGTAATATTTAAATAAATAAAAATAACATAAAATATTCTTACTTTTAGAATTTTGCTATAAATTTTAAAATCAAAATAAAACGCATAAATACTACGTCATAACAAATTGAATTCAGTTTGACAACTCGTACAAGATTTTTTTTTATGTCTAGAATAAATGATAAAAAAAAAACTCTTTGTACCTGGTACCTGAACGCGGAGAATTATCGGCGGAATAAGAAAAAAGAGGAAAAGAATTGAAGATTTAGACGTGAAAAACCGAGAGAGTTGGACATGAAGAAAAGAAGGATTGGATGTGAGGAGTGAGTAACCGGGCGGGTTCTTAGATAGGGGTGCCGAGTACGGCCAATTCAGTTGGACCAGCCGTCCTCGACAAGGAATCGCTCGTGATTTTTGTTACCAGTGATGTCCTCTAGTGGGCGAGGACGGACCTGTGACCAAAGTCACGGGATTTTCTTCGCTGAGTACGGTCTTGTACCGACCGTATTCTGGGGAAAATAACAAAATTCGTGACTTTTCTCACGTGTTTTGGCCCGTGGAGAGTACGACTGGTCTAATTGGATCGGCCGTACTCTTCTCTTACACTAAGCGAGGCCGGTCGATCTTCGGACCAGCTGACCGTATTTTCTTTTAAAAATTTAAAAAAATATCACGGGATGGCTCGTCCAACTGGATCGGCCGTCCTCTTCGGGAAGGACGGCCTCCTTACCTGCCCTTCGAGGTTGAAACTGATTATTTATAAAACGGTAAAATTTACGATAAATAATAAATTTTAAGATTTTTTAAAAAAAATTTCAACTTTAGGGTTTTTTTTAAAAAAAAAATAAACCCTCTCATAAATAACGTAACACCTACGTTCTTCTTCTTCTTGTGATAGTTCACGAGGAAACGTGGCACCGCTCGGCAACTCGCTGAGGTGTCGATCCATCAAACCAATAACCTAATTTATTCACCTTCCATTTACTGTAAATCCTCATGGGGGGAATATGGTCGTGTTCTTCTTCCACACTTTCTCACCTATCACGGTCGTTTCCTCTCGTCTTCTCTCCCCAATTCAATATCTGAAAGGCTCTAATTCCCACTATAAATTGACCTTGAAAGCAGCAAGTTTTTCCTGTGTTGAATCGACTACGACAATGTCTATAAGCCTTCAGTCTCATGCCTTTGCCGGCAATCCAATTAGATTAAAAACCCCGAAGTCGGGCGACTCTTTTTCGCCTATTTCATCACTTGAATCCCTTAAGTTACAGCTTTTGGAGGCTACCCATTTTCCATCTTCCCCAAATTTTAAGGTTTTGCCTTTCAGAAAGGGCCGGCCTTTAGTCTCTACAGCCGATGGAAAGACTGATTCGGCGCCTAGTTGGCATCTGGGCTGGTTAAATTTGGCAGATTGCAAGGCTTTTTTGGCCGAATATAAGATTCAATTGACAGGAGACTCGTTTGTTTATCTGGGTTCTCTGGAAGAGGACGATACTGTTTATTTGGCTATTGATAACTCTGATGCTGACAGTCTCCTTCCTATACTGAGTAGCAAACAGCTCTGTTTTGTGGAGCTTCGGACGTTAATGGTGGCTACGGATTGGGCCGATACACAAGCTATGGGCGAACTGGCTATTGCTGGTCAAGTAAGTCACAATGCTTTGCTTGAAGAACTCTACTTTGTTTAAATATTTTGATTGGTAGTAATGGAGGTTATATACAGAAAACCAAGTGTTAAGTGCCTAAACAATTTGCTCCATTGGCTTCTGGTTCTAGTTTTAAGGTTGTTCTTGGCTGTCCTAAATCCATAAGTTTATTAGGCTTGTTCATTTCCTTTTGGATAAATGCAATTTAGAACTAACATTGACATTTGGGCATTTATAAATATGATCTTAAATTATTTTGTTTACCAACAGAAATTTACTTTCATCTATAGCTCATTGTGGGCAATTTACATGTTATATTCAGCACGGGCATACCACATTTTGTCATTTAATTAAATGTTTTAGTCTGATTTCAAACTTTTTCGATCTAGACAATTTCGAACCCAAGCCCGCGTTAGAGTTCAAAATCTGTTTAAAAGTAGTCGAAAAAAAAAAAATTAAATTGAAACACTTAATTAAATGAAAAACATCATATACATGTGTTGAATTGAACAGATAAATTGACTTTTAAAATTCAAAACATAACCGTTGAAAGATAAAGATTTTCTTTGTAAAAGATATAGTTTAAAGTGCAATATGTAAATGACCCCAACGTTACGATGTAAATTACACTTTACTTTTTTTTTTTTCAAGTATGTAATGATCTTTGTTTGTCCCACCTTGTCCGGTTAGAGTTGAGTGTATGGGTCTATTACCACTTAGCACCGCATCCTCTCCTTGGAAACCAAATTTTAATGATAATTTCTATTCGACGAAGACGATAACCGGGGAAACCTTTGACATCCACCTGCAGCAGCCCGTATAGCAGGTTGTGAGGGACTAGAACATAATATCCCAAATTCATCTTGCCTGGTCAAAATTAAAACTTGGTGCATGAGTATAATAACTTTGGCCCCTGAATATAAGAGTGAATTCTACAATTTAATTGGTTTAGTATTTCGAGGTTGTATCAGGGAAGAGCGATGCTAGAGTGGCATGGTATATCAAGATTTTGCGGACATTGTGGTGGGAGGACAGTCCCCATGGAAGCGGGAAGAAGGAAGCAGTGCTCGAATGAGTTATGCAAAAAGCGGGTCTATCCCCGCCTCGATCCAGTTAGTTTTTTCTTGCTGTCTTTCAATTAAAGGTGATAATAGAGCAGCTTAAATGTCACTTCAATTTCTACTGCTTATGTTTTGGACAGGTGGTAATTATGTTAGTTATTGACAAGGAGAAAGATCGTGTTCTTCTAAGCCGACAATCCCGATTCGTGCCTCGAATGTGGAGTTGCTTAGCTGGTTTTATCGAGGTACTTGTTTTCTGAATCTTTCGGATGCATTTACTTAATCACTTAATTTTAATTGGAGTAAGTCTAAACGGGAGAATAGAACAGAATAACTAAAGCCGAAATCAAATATTTATTAATCACAGATTTATTTTTGTATCTGCTTCATTAGCCTGGAGAAAGCTTAGAAGAGGCAGTGAAAAGAGAAACATGGGAAGAGACTGGAATTGAAGTAGGAGAAGTTGTCTATCACAGTTCGCAGCCATGGCCTGGTATAAAACAAAATTCAAGTCTTTTTCTCCCGTTTATTTGCGGTTCTCTCATTTATTCGTGGTTTCTTTCTTGGTTACCTGACAGTCGGACCAAGTAGTATGCCTTGTCAGTTGATGGTCGGATTTTATGCGTATGCAAAATCATTTGACGTAAATGTGGATAAGGAAGAGTTGGACGGTAATTGTCATTTGATTCATCATCATCTTTGCTCGATTTAATGAATTGCTTTTGATTATGACTTGGCTTTTGACCAATATTTCAGCTAATTTTAACAAACTCTTGGATTCTAAGTTTTTTATTTTGTCTGTGATTGTTTTAGATGCTCAATGGCACAGTAGAGAAGATGTGAAAAAGTCTTTGATATTCGCCGAATACAAGAAGGCACAAAGTACGGCTGCTGCCAAGGTCGAACAAATGTGCAGGGGGGTCGGAAAAGGACAGAACGTGTCTGCTGATTTCAACGTCGAAAGTGGCGAACTCACTCCCATGTTCTTTCCCGGGCCTTTTGCAATCGCCCATCACCTCATCTCTTCTTGGGTTTACAAGGATTCAATAAACAGAGTTGAGAATCTTTCGAAACAACAAAGTGGATCGATGTCGAACTTGTAGAGAGTAATCAAAGCGCCATTTTAATCCTCAAAATGATAGCGATTATTTATTACTTGTGATTCAAAGATTCTATAGCCAGAGTCGAGGAAGCCAAATTAGAATGTGTAATGTATATGCAGTTCATTAGACAACATTTAGTCAGATACGGTCGTGTAGTGTGTTCTTTCAGTACCAATTTCTGTAATTTGAACTGGCAATGCCTTAAAAGTAATTTTGCTTATATCCTTACTGTAAGAATGAGAAATTATGAGTTTTTCTATGAACATTTTCCTGCAGATTTAGACCAATTAATGGCTGCTCTTGCCAATGCATCTACGGGATCGACGCATTTTTGAAGAAGAGGATCATCAAGTGGGAGAAGACCCTGCAATTCATCAGAGGCAAGGATGACTCTGTTTACAGCTTTTACAAGAAGCACATGGATAGCAATTCTCAGGAGATTTCTCGCTCCTTCCTTGTCCCTTCTCTTCAAAGCCTCTATTGCCGGAATAACCATATGCTCCATCGTCGCCTTGTCCGGGAACACAACTTCAAATCCCTGAGTATTCAAAACAGAGCGATCTAGCTATCCTTATTATGAAAATTCAAGTTTCAATGACCAATCTAGCCAGTTTTAAAATTATAGGCTGTTTAGCGATCATGAGATTATTGTTATCCCAGTTGGCTCTTAATCTAGCTTGTTTATACTAATGTAATCTCTTTAGTCCAACCAGAATATTATACCCTAATGTTGTATATAAAGTTGTCTACCTGATTTTGTAGTTTCTCCTGGTAAAAACTATGCATTAGTGTTGGATTGATTCCCAGAACTCCTATTCTGACTCGACTTCCGACTTCGAGGGGATTAAGCTTTGCCTCTTTCAGCTCCTTGGCAACACAATCACCCGCATGAAGAATAGGCAAATTACATCTCTCAGATACCACACTGTGCCATTGGTGAAGAAAATTGCACGGCATGACTATGCAGCCAGCACCCAAATTCTCCAGAAAAGCCAGTTTTCGGCTCAAATTCGCCAGGACGGGACTATTCTCAAGCCCGTTTTGAGAATCACTTCTTGTGAAGTGCTCTTCCCTTAATGCTGGATCGTTGCAGATAACAAACGGGATGCTAATAGAATCTTCATCTTTCAAATTCCTGGAAAATTTTTCCAGGAAAATCAAAGTTGAAGAATCAGACATTCCCCCAACGATTACTATGGTATTAGACTGGCTAAAGAAGGAGTTATCTTTTTTACAGCTTGATAGGGCTTTTCTGGAGCTGGAAAGCTTCTTCATTACTGGTCGATTTCCATTCTCTATCGCCATAGCCTGTAATAATCTTGTTCTTCTTCTAGCACTCTGAGTACCACTCTTTTTGACATTACGTCGAACAGATGGTGAGCAATTCAGTGTGTATAAGGAGGATGAGGACATTATCAAATCTCCATCTAGCTTCTGTTTCTAACTTCTTGGACCTGCAGAAGAGTGGAGAATTTCTATTATTCAGACTAAAATTCTAAACGGAACAATAAATATATATCCAACAGGTTCTTGTGGGAGAACTATGCCAATTTATTCTAATTCCAAATCAATAAAGTAGAAAACTTTAGTTTTGTTTGTTTGCCAAATATCATATAATCAAAGACCCACATAACAAAAATGCATAACGCCAAAGAAAATATATGATGTTTGTCGGAAACAAAACAATGATCTAAGATTCTAACTTCCTGCAAACCACAGAGTAAATCTGTATCATCTGAATCGGCATTTTTTGGCGAAGATAATGCATATGGGGGCAGAGCAAGCATGGGTCTCTGAATTCTGGTAGCATTTTACACAAGCAAAAGAAAGCCTTATGTCCAATTATGAATGGGAAAGAATCTTCTCTTCCAAGTGTTTGCTTCTGCCGTTGCCGTCATTTTCAGCGTTTCATTCAGTCAAAACGATCCAGAAGAGACTGAATCGTTTTCGCCATAGCCTGACAAAAATGACATGAAAGGGAGTGGGGTAGAGGCCAGAGAAAATTTCCATCCTGGCTCTCCTAGCTGCCAATCGACGATTAACTGAAGCAACAAGTTGTATTGATTGCTACTGAACAAATAATTGAGTAGGAAAAGGCCAATCAATCTTTCCAAACATTTTGAAAATGACATGGACAAACAACGGTCAATATAATTTGAAGTTCCAACATTTTTTTATTTAGTGGATTAAATATAAGTACTTATGAACTTGTTTCGTCGAAGAGTCAACTGAGAATGCAAAAAACTCCGACAGGACGATTCTGTTCCTCAGAAATAAGGACGAGAATGGGGGAGGAAATGCTAAGTTTCTCAGGCGAAAACCCGGGTGGATGGGTTTATCGGGTGGAGCATTATTTTACGATTAACAATCTTTCCGAACTAGAAATACTAGACGCCGCCATTGGTCTTCCTCCTTCGCGTAGGCATGATAATGCCATCACTTTTTGAGTGGCTACGCATCTTGTTATTGTTCGTCCATACAGGAGGAGATCGAAAAAATGGGTCATGACATTCTAATTGCGGGCATTATTAGGCCGAGTGTAAGCCCCTACTCGAGTCTGGTTTTGTTGGTGAGAAAGAAGGATGAGTCCCGACACTTTTGTGTCCATATGATGATTTCGTCCATCTTCAACGAGTAATGGATATCTTGTCTATTCATGTTAGTTTTGGACAGTCATGCATTTTCGTATTTGGGGCATGGGAAATCTGAGTTGGACGAACGTGGACAAATGGCTTCTTTGGACGGAGCATTGGTATAATACTTCAGACAGTGATGACATGTATTCAACCCCATCATCAAAACGCAGAAAGGAATTGCGTGACTGACAAGAAATCTATTCAATCACAAAACTTGTTGGAATTGTATTTGTACCTACGCTGTCTTGTTTTCATTGCCTTGTCGACGTGTTATCAAAAACAATCAAATTAAACTATGCAATAGTAACGCACACTCATACGAGTAGTTCATAGTTTAATACTTTGCTAATTATTTTCCATGATTTTCAGACTTGCAAATATGTTGGTTGTTTGACCATTTGTCTATTCACCCTTTGTTCTCTATTTCACTTGTTTAATTATATTAAAATCAGTCTCTTCTTTTGAACATGACATATGAGCAAAGTCAAATCTAATGAAAGGTTATTACTTGCCAAGAAATTATCTAAATTAGATAATGGAAAAAAAGGATTAAAATAGAAAAATATGAAAAATTAGATGAAGTTAGAAGGTTCGAACTCCCATTTCTTAAAAAAGGCAGAAGAAACAAATCTCTTCTCCTAATTCTACTTCTACACTCCTCCGAATCAAAAAAAAAAAAAAATCCTCCACTTTCTGTTGCACAGAGGCGACCCCCGACCCTTCTCTCTGTTGTCGTGATAAGAATAGGTGAAAACCCTTTTTGGGGTTTCGTCATTTCCACGCCTGCCTGCTTTGTTCTTCGCATTGGACCATCGAATCGAAGGAGGGAAGGAAATGGCTTGTGGGTTTTCAAGTTTATGTTGATTCAGATTTTGGGTTTCAAAAATTAGATGCATTTCTTTTGGGAGTTTGTTTTATTGAATTCTAACGAGTTTTTGCTGAAATTTTATTTCTGTATATTGTGGATTATTGTAAGATGGCACTGATTGCAGGGGGGTTGGTTATGAGAGAAAATTCATATTATTTATCGGGTTTTTGTATTGGCGAGATTCGTCGAATTTGATTGCCTTTTATGGTATATCAGTTTTGTGATTTTTATTTGAAGTAACTGTTTTTGCCTTTAATTCTGACGCATTTGTATATTGGAACCGGGGATTAGACATAAGTGTAGGATTATCTGTAAAGCGCTGAAATATTTTAGTTTTCAAGACCATTTGTGAGCTGCCATCTATTTTCTCACAATGTCGGGTGGAACACCACCAGTTGGGGGTGGATTTATGAGACAGAGACACAGTCAAGGGTATGCATCTAGTGGTGATGATCTTGAAGATGACGCATGCTCTAGGCTTCGATATCCTTCATCCCCAACGAGTCCAAGAAAGAGAACAATGGTCGAGGTTTTGGAGAATATTCTATGGCTAGCATCTTCTATTTTCATCGTATATTATGGTGATAAGCATTCCAATTTGATATATCTCTTGTGGCATGACGATCGAATCAGAAGGTGAATAATTTATGCTGAGTTTCTAAATGCATTTTCATTACGTTGTGGCTGGTCTCAGATATGTGCAGTTTTGATCAGCCTGGTATGCATAATTTGATTGGTCAGATTGCTTTTTATTTCCTTGCTCCCTGACTTTGTTGCTGAATAGATTAGGAATTTCAAAATATGATTGAAATATTACAAAGATAAGGCTTCATAGAAGAAAATGATTAGATGTATCATCTCAATAATTATGGGGTAAATACTGATCATGGTGGGAGAGATTATGGAACTTGAAATCTAAGTTAAACAGGCATGATGTTCTTATCATGACAGATTGCGAGAGATTGTGGAACTTGAAATCTAAGTTAAACATGCATGTTTTCATCATGACAGATTGCTATAATTCATTTGACTATGTCTTTGAATTGATATAGACGTATTAGAAATCTGGGCTGTTCTTCATTAAATAATTTGCAATGTATTTGGAAGACCATCTACTACTTGTTCTGCAATTGTTGTTTGCTTGATTGAAATTCAGTTTTATGAAACTGGGTTAATCTGGGATGTATGTGTATATATATATATTCAACGATTAAATAAATAAAATTTAAAGTGTGGACAAATGTGTAATCTAATTTATGTGAAATTCAGCAATCTGACACTTGATCATACAGTAACAAGGGTTAGTGCAGAAAAGAGGATGAATTAATTGCCCTGTGATATTTAATTATCATCCTGGAGATTTAAATTTCTAGAGTATCACTTCTTTGCTTTGTTTTGCAGAATCCCTCTGTACCTAGGGATGATGGGTATTATCGTAAATATCCTAGTCTTCGTTTATACGAGTATGTTATCATGGAGTGGCAGGAGATTAAACGAAAAATGGGAGCTTATAAGCATGTCAGCTCTACCATTCGTAACGATTCTTGGTTTGATCTCCTTTTGCTTGTAAGAAAAACCATGTCCGTTTCTGAAATTAATTTACTAAATTTATCATCTGCCCATTAGCTGATTTTATGTTTTAAACTACAAATGCAGTCTGTCATTTGCTTTATGGCCAATCTGGAGTTTCTTGACACTTCCTCTTCTGGTACGCCAATTGATGCCCATCTTTTTTTTTACTTTTGCATTGACTTGTGGAAAGCCTGACCTATGTTTTTCCTTTTCATGTTGTTACAGTTCACGCTTTTCATGGCTTCCATGATTATATTACCCTGCTTTATGATTGGAACCTTCAGACCGCAGTATAACGAGCTTCGATGCGATTAAAGTTTGAACCTCTTTTGACATAAACGATAGATTATGATAACTCAGGTGGGTTAAGGCTCTGATCTCGTACTTAGATGACAAATCAAGTATTCCAGACTATGTTTGTGGCAAGCTGATTGTCTTTAATGCATAAGCAGCGAGCCGGCGTTAGTTTAATGATCTGAATTTTTTCTGCTACAGCATTACCGGGATAGATGAGGTAGTTTCTGTCTATTGGTATATTTTGTATGGGATGTTCATTCTTTTTTCTGTCTGATTGATATAGATTTTGTATGGGGATGTTGAGAATTCATGGCATTGTTTATTTTTCTTGGATTGATAAACAATGGTGTTCTTACATTTGTGAATAAGTGTAAATTTTCTTAGAATTTCTGAATAATTGTGACTTTCCCATCCGGATCTACCCCCAACCTAGAGTAGCTAGATGAGAAGAACGGGTTCATTGTTTCAGTTGCCCAGATTGAGTTTTTGATTCTGGAATATTTACTCTGCTAGTTAGAATTGTTACAAGCGCTGTTGTTAGAAATCAAACAAATCGTTCAATAACCGGAAAATGAAAATACGACGGGGGACATCGGATTTATGTGAAAAAACTCTTTCGGTGAAAAATCAAAGTAGAACTGTTTCTGATTAGTAAATGTCTCTATTTTTCCTTGTTATCGATTATTAGAGATCGATTCCCAACAGTTCTCCGACTTGAATTTGTTCAATCAGCTGGCCACTTACTTTTTGAAACCCAATTCAGGTCTTTTTTTACTTTGAAAAGCAATTTCCAGTTCTGAAAAAAAATAGCATACTGTTTCCAAAACGTAAAAAAGTTCATTTGGTTTTGAAAAACAGTGTTAGACAACCGAGGGGGAGAGGATGGTGTAGAACGTCCAGATTCTCTCTGATTGAGTCTTTGACTGTCAATATTTGCTTTCTCAATGATTGATTGTATCATCATTCCATATTTCCAAGTTTCTTTGATTTTGTTTTTCAAATTGTAGCTCTTGTCCAAGAAGGATAACCTGGACAGTTAAAAAGTGTTTTTGGTTGTCAAAAGTAGTTTTGGAAGCAAGTTGTTGGATTGATTCTCTGTAAAATTGACACTGGAATCAGACAAACGGGATAGTTGTACAAATCTCATTGACTACTTTGGTTAATCATAACGAGTGATGAGATTTGAACAACTCTTACTTACTTAACTTGGTGGGAATTTCTTTTGAAGAAAGTTCTTTTTGCTGACCAAGATGTAATTTGTTGTACTATTTCCCTCCCACAAAACATGGATTAGAGAGATTAATTAAGTTTTATTTTTATTTATTTGACTGCAGGCTGAGGAGTCCATTTCAATCTCCAATTTTAATTATTTATTACCCGTAGAAATCGTCTTACGTTCACGGCTCAAAAGTTTACAACGTTGCGCCTAACATCACTTGATATTACAAGTGATTTCTCTCGCAATACAGGTCGTAATTTCAATTAAAAAATTGTTGAACTAATCTTTATCCTCGGCCGTGTCGATGTCAAATGAACCTCCAAATTACCTTAAAATAGTCGTCGTTAAGACGTGAAATGCCGGAATATGAAGAATAACCTGCATATTCGGTCATTTACTACTTTGGTGCAATCACCTTAATACCAGATACGCTGTACACGTGGAACATTGTGGTCAATCTCTGCCGTCCATGGCCAGTTGTGATCATCGAGAAAACAAGAACAAGTAGACAAGCAAAGAAAAAGATCATTTTAAACGGCCATGATTTTGTTTGATAATGGTGATGAGTTGTGGGGTCAACCTCGACTTATCAGGCTTATGAAATCTTTCCAAGTTGGAATATTATCTCATTGTGCCAGGTGGGGTCACCACCTTGTAGTGGGGTGTGCAAGGGCCCACCTTTTTTCTTAATTTTTATTTTCAACTCTTGTTTGGGTAGTGGACTCACATCCTATTTTTGCTTTTGACCTTCTAGTATAAACACAAAAAATAAACTTTTTTTTTTTTTTTTAATTATAAAACTTTACCACTTTATTAGCTTAAAAATAAAATTCATATCCATAAATTATCTGAAAACAAATTTTGGGATCAATTGACGTCAAATTATAAATATGAATTAAGTTAAAATGACATATTTTACAGGTATACGTGACAACTTCTCATGTGAAGGATAAAACGGCCAGTTCATGCTACTGAGAGTGAACAATCTGACATCACTTAGACGAATGAAAAATACATAATTTATAAGTATGATTCTCGAGTACAACGCGTATTTGGTTAATTTTAAAAATAAATTTATGCATTATTTTACTTAAATGAATAATTTTATATTAGGAGAACTGAGAGACGTTACAATATATGATCAATAACTATTACTTAAATTTATTTTGTTTAATTATTTAGAAATTTTGTACTTGTTCTCTAATCTTCAATTGGAATAAGCGTTCAAATTTTTCTTCTATTACCAAAAATATTGACTTCAAAGTAGGAAATTTCTTTGATAGAAATTCAAACCCTTTTAAATACCAATCGGAACGGGACTTTTTCAAACAAGTTTTATCGAAACATGACATTAAGAACTAAAGATACTAGAAATTAGAGGGATTTTGGTTGCTTTTTTTGATTGAATTGCGTGGTTTTAGTTGATTTTGAAAAACTCCAATGCAAGAAAAAGTTTGATTTTCGTTAGAGAAGTTTGTTTTTTTTAATGTTAAATTTTCGAAAAAAGAGAGGTTTGATCCGGTTTTTCTATTTTTATACCAGGGGAAGACGTCTGAACAACAGCTATCTTCCAAGGTCTCTCCCACCATTTTTCTGATTTTTCATTTCTTGAGAAAACCACCACCCAAGGTGTGTCATCATTCAAGCCCCCCCCTTCTTTCTCTTTCTCTTTCTCTTTCTCTTCCTCTTTTTAATGGTTTAGGTTTGCTTTTTCAGACTCTCAAACTCTCCCTCTCTCCGTTCTTTTTCTTCAACATCTTCTTGTGCTTGGTGGGTTGTGCCGCTGTGTTGTTGGGCCCAAGTTTCCACTCAAGTTTAATGGCGAAAGAGGTCTAGCTCTTCCCCCCCTCCATTACCCTTTTTGTCCCGCGTTTTCAGCTGTCTCATAATTTAGTTTCAGTCTTTTTTGAGCACTTGTTTCTCGATTTCTCCTCCTTGATTTCTGTCTAGTTTTTCTGATTTTGGAAATGGGTTCGTTTGAAATCTACTGCGAACTGTAATTGGCTCTGGTTTTGACGATTTCTTCCTTTGGAAATTTTCTTCCGCCTTTTGATATTTTAAATGGGTTTGAAAAATTGAATGCGAGTTGGGGATGCTTAGCTGGTTACTTCTGTAAAGTCGGACAGAGATTGCACCCACTGGGTCGCATGTTGAAGGCCAACGTTGAACTTGGATACTGGAATGGTGGAATAAACAGCTAGTTTTGATGGCGATTGCGCTGACCGTTTCTGTATTTTCCGTTGAGGAAGGGGTAATTGAAAGATTAGACTGTCTTTGAAATGTTTGGGATTTGGAGTTTCTAGAGAAAGATAGCAATGGAGAGAATGATTCAACCTCCTCTGGTAATTCTTCATCTATTCAACGACCTTTTTTAGCTGCTTTGAGATCAAAGAATTAGCAAAATTAGATTGCCCTTTAAGGAATATGTCTGGATTGTGTGAATTTGATGTTTTGATCTTATCTATTTATGATTTTGTTCAGTTTATCTGTTTAAGTTGGAAATACACTACTTTCTCAGCCAAATTATACTTTGAAACTTCAATGACAGAATAAGAAAATGCATTTCATCATCTACCATTGCACAAGTCAATGGATTTCTCATATTTGGGTTTTGGAATTGATACATATTGGAGGAATTGGATTGCAAAACTCAAATATTTAGGTTCTTAAATCAGGGTTATTCGATTTCTTCTTTCTTCTTTTAGTCATCTGTCAGATTTCCAAGTCAAAGATTGTTCTCTGATGGCTGCCACAATCAATCAAAGTGTTTAAACTCTGTGGTATGATATTCAATGGAAGTAAATTTATCATTGTCTCTGGATCAGTGAATCACCTTAATATTGGTTGCGTTTCTAAGATATAGATGATGCGAAAATGGGTCGGTGAACAATGAACAGTTGATTTGTTTATGGCTTATTAGATCTTCTCTTCTCGATTAACAAATTTGAAGGATACAGCAGACAAATGTGGCAACAGTAGAAGTATGAACAGTGATGCAAAAATATCACTCTGTGCTTCATTTTGCGTTTTTTTCTATGATTGATTCTCGCTCTGCATATCATTACAAGCTCTCCTGATACCATTGAGAAATTGGAATCTGTGTGATCAAAAGATTTTTTGTGATTATTTCTAGTATGAAATGAGTCAATCATCGACTTTGGTATCTGAATAAACCAAAATGATAAAATGTTGCCAATTGATATGTTTCTTTTCTGCAGGTTGATTCTACAGCGTGTTTGTGTAGAGTCGATGCCGGCCTGAAGACTGTTGCCGGAGCCAAGAAGTACGTCCCTGGTGCAAAGCTTTGTCTCCAACCTGAAATCAAAGCATCTATTCATCCAACCAGAGCAAAGACTAATCGTGGAGATAGAAGCAGAAATCAGTCCCCCCTCCTCCCAGGTCTGCCCGACGATCTTGCCATAGCTTGTTTGATCCGAGTTCCTAGAATTGAACACCGAAAACTCCGTCTAGTTTGCAAAAGATGGTATCGCCTTTTGGCTGGTAATTTCTTCTACTCGTTAAGGAAGAGTTTTGGTATTGCTGAAGAATGGATATATGTCATCAAGAGGGACAAAGAAGGGAAGATCACTTGGCAAGCCTTTGACCCTATTTACCAGCTTTTGCAGCCTCTCCCACCACTCCCTAGGGAATACTCAGAAGCCCTTGGATTTGGCTGTGCTGTTCTTAGTGGCTGCCATCTCTATTTGTTTGGGGGGAAAGACCCAGTTAAGGGATCGATGAGAAGAGTTATATTTTACAGTGCGAGGACGAACAAATGGCATCGAGCTCCTGATATGCTTCGAAGGCGACATCGCTTCGGTTCGTGTGTTATAAACAACTGCTTATACGTTGCCGGTGGGGAAAACGAAGGGGCCCACAGATCCTTAAGATCAGCCGAAATGTACGATCCGAACAAGAATCGATGGTCGTTTATTTCTGATATGAGCACAGCTATGGTTCCCTTTGGTGGAGTTGTTTATGAGGGCAAATGGTACGTGAAAGGATTTGGTTCTCACCAGCAGCTCCTGAGTGAGGTGTACCAACCAGAGAGTGACAGCTGGTATTCCGCCTATGGTGGAATGATTGCCGGTTGTAGAAACCCGAATGCCTACTTAAATGGCCATATCTATGCGTTGGATTGTAAAGATGGCTGTAAACTTCGGATCTATGATGAAGTGAGCGATATTTGGGTTAAACACTTAGATAGCAAGATTCATTTGGGTAATTCTCAGGCATTCGAGGCTGCCTCTCTTGTACCCCTTAATGGAAAATTGTGCATTATTCGGAATAATATGAGCATTTCTTTGGTCGACGTTATGGGATTTGAAGAGGGAAGAGGGTATTCTCCAGAACATCTATGGGAAACCATTGGCGGAAAGGGGCAATTCAAGACAATAGTTTCAAATTTGTGGTCGAGCATCGCAGGAAGAAATCGGCTCAAAACACATATAGTTCATTCCCAGGTTCTTCTTGCATGAAGAAAAACAAAAGAAAGAAAAAGAAAACTCTATTTTCATTGATAGGCTCATGTGATTATGTAGCTCAAACATGATTTGATGGCTGAAATCTTGCTGAGTTTCCGTTTCGGATTTCTGGAAATATGTTTTGGGTCTATTTTGAACACGATCATGTTCCTGGAGAGGTCTGGAAAATGTTTTGAGTTTTGATATTATGTTACATAGTTCTTATAAATACTATGATGTTACAGAATCATTCTGTTCTTGATTGAAAATGTTGGGTGTAGTATGGATTCAAGTCATAAATTCTCACGGTGAATGATGAACTCCAAGATTTCGAAAATTGTCAACTTAGGATTCAAAATGTACTAGTTGTAAATTATGTTCAAATACTTCCGAAGTAAAGTTTGCATGGAGCCGAGTTGAACCATATATTTTTAGGCTTGTTTTCTGAATTAGTTAATTAAACAACTCAATTTTAGGGTGAGATCGGTTCGGGTTGAACTGGGTAAACCGCCCAAAGAATTAATTTTGGTTCAGCTTGATTTCAACTTGTTGGAAAATCGATTTTAGAACTGAACAGAATAAAATTAAAACCATTGGTTTCATTTTCAAAAATGGGTCATAACTGAATCATGTAGATATTCTAATCTTATAAGCAAACCGGGCAGGCACGAAGCCCATGTTAGGTTCTCAAAAAAAAAAAAACCAAAATAAAAAATATATATATTCAAATTTTGGTTCAATTTCAAACCTACTCTTTTCAGTTTGGGTTTCTAAAATTTCAAACCTACTCTTTTCAGTTTCTCTTTCTAAACCTAAAATTTCAAACCTAAATGATCCCGTTCCTTGGTTCGGTTCTACCAAGAGAAATCCAACCTTAGTGAAATATACTAAACACTTGGCTCTAATTGCCAAGAATCCTTATAAAATAATGATAACAAAGATATAATGTGGAGTCTCTCAGTAATTCAAGTACAATATCGTCTTTCAGAATTTACACAGGGCGAGCTTCAACACATACTCAGTTTTAGTATTTTAGTATAAGTTAAAATTAAATAACTAATTGGACTTATAAATTAAATTAATGGTAAAAATCAGTTTGAATCCCAAAATATGAGGTTAATTTGAAACACCACATAAAAAAAAATCATAACAACTAAAACCTTAAAACTGTCTAAAATATTACAAATCAAACTGTAGCAAGGAGTTGATCCCCTCTGTTATGAATTTATGCCGATAATGGGGGGTCAATCACCCCACATTCTGTTTAGTGCTTATGTGACACTAGCTATATTGGGTCGGGGTCGATGTGCGCACGTGATTCGAGAATGAAAGGTCCTTGTCCTAGATTGGTCCTCCATTTCTTGCACTCCAATTTTAGAATGCTCGAGAACAGAGGATTCGTGCCCCAAGACGGCCCTCATTCCCTATCTCCCACATTTTAGGGAGTTTTTGTAACGGTCGAAATTTTTATCATGATCTTAAATATAATTATATGTCTAGTTAGTTATACTTAATTTTTTATTTTTTTATGACAAAAGATAAAAATAAAAAGGAGTTTGAAATGTATATAATATTGGTTGAATAAATTAAAATTTAACGATGGATTTAGTGGATTTGGAATCCATCTCTCTCTCTCTCTCTCTCTCTCTCTCACACACACACACTCTCTCACTCTCTCCAGTTCCCCTTTCCATCATCGACCCTCATTCTCTTCTCCCTCACGTTTTCTCCTCCCTCTCAGCAAGCTCTCTTCCACGACGATTTTCCTTCTCCTCCTCCCAAGCTTCTAAAGACACTTAAGGTAAGAAGAGTTTAATTATGGTTTGGGTTATGAAATTTATTGATTTATGAGGATGAAAGGTTGATTATAGTTGAGTTTTTAGATAAGTTCATAAACCCTAATTGTGATTTCTGAAAATTTTGAGTTGGTTGCTGTTTTTCTCCCTTTAATGGATTTTATTCATGATATGTGAGCATGTAAGTGGTTTATATGGAATGAAGTTGATGTTTGGTTGAGTTTTGGATGGAATTGAAAATTTGGTTGGAATTAGGTTACAAACAAGGCAATTTTGGGTTTTGGAAGTTTTGCCCAATCTAATGATTTGATCTTGATAAATGGATTCCACCACATTAAACTAAACCCTTTAAGGATTCCATAGCATTTTGAATTATCGAATTTGGTCAAGTGTAGTTCAAGTTATGAATATTTGAAGTTTAGCCAATTTTAGTGAAATTCCCAGATTTTAGTCTTGAATGAATGAATTTTGATTAGTTGATGAAGTTTAAGCAATTTGAATTAGTTTATTTGGTTGATGCATTTGTGATGTTAATAATGATTTATGCACATGTCTTAGGTCCGAAATCACCAAGGAAAAAGTGATCAAAGTTGCTTAATTTACTAAGAAATTGAAGTAAGTATATGTTGCATGTGTTTGGTTCTTTTGGCTTAAATTACAAAGGTACTAGAAAGTATGAGTCCAATTGATGAAATGAGTGTTAAATGTGATATGTTTTATGGGTAGTTTAGGTTAGAAAATGTTATGTGTTAAATGTTTCGCTTGCTTCGATGAAATGTTATTAGGTTTATGTTATGTTATATGTGCATCGCTATGGATCATGCATCTTGTTTTAATAAAAACATACAAAATATTTTATATACATGTTTTAAGTAAGAAAGACAAGAATACGTAAAGTACGTAAATGGTTAAATTGGGGGACATGACTAGTATGACATATGTTATGTGTCTTTCTCTAAGAGTATATAAAACCGAGCACCGATGATAATTGTTCTTCTCTGGGACCATGTAAAACTGCCCCAAACCAAGAGTACTGTTATCTCTGCGTCTACTCCCAACTCAAATCCATTTAATCCATGTCAAGTGAAAAGAAAAGAAAAGAAATGAATGTACAAGTTTTTATAAAACATACATACATGAGCATTCATTGCATTATACATTTCTTGCTGAGCGTTAGACTTATTAGGTTAAACTTTGTGATGTAGGTGACGATCTTACAGGTGAGGACCTTGAGCCTCAAGTTGACGTATAAGTGTAGTTGGAGGAGTAAGCTCATGGTGGAGGGTTTGTAGCTGTCAAGCGATTTTGATCCGTAGGTGAAACTCCAAATGATTTTGGTACAGGTTTTCTAGATGTTAAAGTTTATGTACAAAAGAATTTAATGTTTTGACGAATACTGAAACTATTTGATGTTAGTTATGTTTAATAGAAAATATTTGATGATGGGTTTTCAATCGTATTTTAAGACTTTTGCTGTGCATTTTAATATGGTTTTTATGAGCCAGGAAATGTTTGAGTTTTGGTAAAAAAAAAAGTTATGTTTTGAAGGTTTTCAAATGAGTTATTAAGATGTGGAGTTAGGGCTGAAGTTAGGGTGGTTTTATGAAATGTTATTAGGTTTTAAAAGGAGAAAAAAAAAGTGGGAGAGTGCTGAGCACGCGAAGGAAGGTTGAGCGCGCGCGAGAAGCCATGTGCGTCCGTGCTGCCGAAAAGGCATAGCGATGGCAGATCGATCGCCTACTACAGGCAATCGATCGCCCCCCTTCCCGACCAAAATCCGAGCGCTGCCGATCGATCGCGCAGGCATCGACAATCTATTGGCCCCTGTGTACGCAACTAGAATGACACCGCGGGCGCATCCTAGTAGGCGACGCGCGCGCCACATGTGATGTTTTTGAGAAATTTTCTTAATTTTTAAATGTAACCCGATGTAACTTCAAATGAATTCTTCCTAATTTATTTTATGAACGTTTCTCATTTATTTTAAAAGAATTTAAAGAAGTTTAAAAAGTTCAAGTTTGATTATTTTAATTTAAAATAAATAAATTTTATGTGAAAGTTTAAATGTCAAAGTGTTGCGACTCCCGGGTCGTGACAGTTCTTGAGATTGGGGAATCCCACCCTGGAACGACTCCCATTTCTCAAGCGAAATGTTTAAGAATGGGTGTCATGTCGATGATCAGTCCCTCGTTCTCGAGCAAAAACTTGAGATCATGAGTCTTTCCGGGGGTGAGACCCCAATTTTCACGATGCCCAAACATTAAGACGAAGAACAAGGGGTCTTATTGAGGCAAAAATCTTCCGTTCCAGAGCACCCCTAAAATTAGGGAGGTAGGAAATGGAAAGGCCATTCTAAGGTAGGGACTCCTAGATCCTGAGCACCCTCTAAAAAAGAGAGTATGGAACGAGTGGACGATATGAGGGCAGGAACCTTTTGTTTTCGAGTACCCTTAAGTTGCCGTCGTAGTTTGATTTATTATATTTTAAATAATTTAATATTTTATTTATTAAAATTTTTAATTTATAAGATGTTTCAAATTAATGACGTACTTTGAGATTAAAATTGAGTTTTACTTTTGAATTAATAACATTAAGACCGTAATATAATCCAATACAATAAAATAAAAATAACAAAAATAAAAGTAGTAAAATTACTAAAATAGAATAAAATAAAAATATTAAAGTGAAAATAAATTGGCTTCTTTTTCCACTTGTTAAAAAAGTTAGTTGGTGGACGCAATGACGTAGACGTTCCCAAGCAGTTTTCTTATGCTCGTTCCAATTTTACCCTATTTGGTTGTTGAGCTTTTCGATGGAAATTTCCCACGCGCATTAGCTGCCGCGTGTGGTACGTTACTTTCGCCTTAACTGCACCACGTTTCTCTGGGCCCACCACTTCAAAAGATATTCTCTGAAGCTAAATCCTGCATGATTGATACGTATAACTCACAGCAGGTGAGGCTATTTTCGGTATATAACCTAGTATGGAGGTCAATATCGTCTAGAATGATAATTTCGTTAGCCACGCGCGCCAACTGAGTCGAAAAGGTAGCTCGTCTCATTCCCTCTCCTCTCCAACGTATTTCACCTGATTCCTGTACAATTGGAAAGACTCCCTTTCTCCCTCCCCCTTCCTCTCTAGGGTTTTGCAGCTTTATGGTGGAGGAATGTGGACCGCTCGTTCCCCTATGCACCACTCTTTACATCGCAGTGATGCGTTTGAATCCGCACAGTAGAACTTGGAAGCATTTTCTTATGTAGTAGTGCACAGCTCTGCGCTACGTTTCCTCTTCATTTCCATTGCGGTTATCTTTTGTAGCTCTCAGGATTTCATGGGTTTGTTGTAGTTTCATTTGGGTACAAGAATTTTTTCTGGGTTCCTTTCTCTGAATAATATAGAAGTGTGTATCCAGAAGCCTGTAAGTTTTGAGGAGAAAATTTTATGGCGACAATGACTTGGTCTGATGTAGCATCTGAATCGAACCAAAAGCTACCTCGTCCGTCTCTTTCCCGATACGTTCCTCCTCATCAACGGAGCTGTACTATTTCAGAACAAGGTAAAACCGACGGTTATGGAGTTTTTACGGAGTCGACTCGCCCCACTCGTTCTGATACTAGACAACTCGGGAGAGGTTTCGGTCTTCAAGGGCGGAGACGAGATTCTATGCGAAGCGAAGAACGGTTTGATATTTCTCAAAAATTTGATGAATCAGAGATTGTTGAGCATATGAACGGTGAAGGTATTAGTTTCGAGGCATATGAAGATATTCCCGTCGAGTCTAGTGGCTCAAATGTACCTCCATTTGTGAATAGCTTTAATGAAATCGACATGGGGGAATGGTTGAAGGAAAATATCAGGAAGTGCAAGTACATAAAACCCACTCCGATTCAGCGACATGCTTTGCCGATTGCGTTTGCTGGACGTGATTTGATGGCTTGTGCTCAAACAGGATCGGGGAAGACTGCTGCATTTTGCATACCTGTCATAGCGGGAGTTTTAAAGAATCGGATTTCTCTTCGTGGGTCGGTCTCGGAAGCTCCCATTGCTTATCCTGCTGCGCTTATTCTGACTCCGACTAGGGAGTTGTCCAGCCAGGTACTTTGGTCTTTAATGTTTTGGTTCTTTTGGTTTGGGAGTAGCTACATAACTGTGATAATCAAATCGTGATAGATATATGATGAAGCAAAGAAGTTCTCTGATAAGACCCGCGTCAAGATTGTTGTAGCATATGGTGGGGCACCAATCTCTCATCAGGTTCGTGGTTTATCAGTATCATTCGTTTATACAATAGTTTTATTTAATCATTTGCTGTTAGTGCTCTGTAAACATTTTAGTTACTCTTCTTATTTTTTGCTTCAGACAGATGCAAGTTAAAATGTTCTTTTCAAAAGACATACTGAATATTTTTTCTCGTCTTACTGTTTACAATCCAAATTCCTTGCGTATTATGGAAAGATATATCTATACTCTTGATTCTACAGCTGCGAAACATGGAGCGAGGTGTTGATATCTTAGTTTCAACTCCTGGGCGCTTAACAGATTTGATAAACCGAGGAAGAGTTTCCCTTAGAATGATAAAATACTTGACTTTAGATGAGGCTGATCGGATGTTAGATATGGGATTTGAGCCCCAGATACGAAGGATCATAGAGCAAACGGACATGCCTCCTCCTGGCTCTAGACAGACAATGCTCTTCAGTGCTACTTTTCCAAATGAGATTCAGGTATTTTGTTGTTGAATTTCTTGGGCTTGATTTGAAAAGCTTCCTAGTGAACCCACAGATGCTGTGCTGTGTCTTTATCTTCTGAAAACTTAGCTTGTTGATTTAAATTGATTTATCATTGTTCTTGATGTTCCAATCTTATCTAGATATAATGTTTAGAACATTAAATCGATTATGGCAGAATGTTCAAGTTGCTGTAATGATGGAAAAGTATAGGAATTTGTAGGCTAGATTCCATATTTCTCTTTTACTGGCTGTATGGGTTTTGCATATTTAAGTGTTGTCTTTGATGTTTATTACAAGAAGTAATAATAAAAAGAATTGTCTACCCTTAATGAAGAAAGACTAATAATTAATTTCATAAATATACTCTAACAATTAGAAGTAAACGGATAACGTTTAGGAATGGATAAAAGTCATAAATGTGACCTTTTGGAGAACTATGAACGTGGTAGAATTCTTATTTGCTGTGTAGTTTTCAGCTATCGTGACCTAATTTCTTATTTCACGTATTTTTTGTGCATTAAATGGATACAGAACATGCTTCTTTCATTTATTTGTGTGACTAATTACCTTTTGCAGAGACTTGCATCAGATTTTCTTTCAAACTACATATTTCTGGCAGTTGGCAGAGTTGGTTCAAGTACTGATCTTATTGCTCAAAGAGTGCTCTTTGTCCCTGATTCTAACAAGAAGAACCAGCTTAAGAATATTCTTCATTCTCAAATGGCAGAGAGAACCAATGGCAAGGTATGCCGTCAAAATGTTCAGACTCATTTCTTATCCATTGCTTATCAGCAAAGTATATCTAATTGGATGAAGGAATTGTCGGTCATGCAGCTTGCTTTGACATTAGTTTTTGTGGAGACTAAGAAAGGAGCTGATGCATTAGAACAGTGGTTGTCCATTAATGGTTTTCCTGCAATTGCGATCCACGGTGACAAATTGCAAAGGGTTAGCCGTTCATTTCTCTTCTCTTCTGTATATGCTTCTCTGTCTGATGTATATGTGGATTTTTTTATCTTAACTTAAGCCTAGTGTGGTCATTCATTCTTACTTTATACACGATAAAAAGTGGGATGAATTTATTGAAGTTTTTTATTTACTGCAATTATTATATGTATTCATTGTAAATGATGTTTTTAGTAAAAGGCTGCCATTGTTGTAACTTCTAAATAATTGCAGTTGAACTTTGTTGGTCATTTTAGCAGTTTGATTTTCAGGAAAGAGAGCATGCTTTGAGATCTTTCAAAATTGGCGCTGCTCCAATCCTGGTAGCAACTGATGTTGCTTCAAGAGGTTTGGATATTTCTAATGTTTCGCATGTGGTCAATTTTGACTTGCCGAAAGAGATCGACATCTATGTTCATAGGATAGGAAGGACTGGCCGGGCTGGAAAATCTGGCCTTGCCACTGCTTTCTTTAGTGACAAAAACCAGCCACTCGCCAAGCCACTCGTCCAACTCATGCAAGAAGCTAATCAGCAAATTCCTGATTGGCTGAGTCAATTTGCAGAAAAACCATTTTATGGTGGCGGTCCACGCAGATTGGGAGGCGGAAAATTCGGTGGTTATGACTTTCGAAGAGGTTAGGGTCGTCTCTTCCATAATCTCTTTATTTCAATCTTTCTAATCTCTCTTTTCATTGATTTGTCATCAGGGTCTCAATCTGATAATGACAATGATCAACATTACTCTTCACGCTCTGGTGGTTCAATGGGTTATGATAACACTTATCATCATAATCCAGTCTCTTATAATTACTACCCGGAGTCTTATATCGATGCCTATTCGGCTTCTCCTTATCCAATGGGCAATTATAGTCCTGCAATCCACGTCGGGTGCGAATACGATGGCGATGCTATTGCTGCAAGTGGTTGGGATTAATTTTTTTCTTTTAGACCATCGTGATTATTTTGTCACTCTTGAGTGGAACAGCTTGAAACTAACATAGATGAAACTGTGTCACAAGGGTAGGTTTTTAATGGGCGAAATAGTATGATTTGTAGTCACTTTTGAAAGTCCTGATTTTTTTTGTTGGCTTGGGAAGATGTCTAGTGCTTGAGCATGTTCTCCAACCATCCAGCGGGACTGCCTCTTTTTGCTATGGAGATTCTTTCTCTATAGTTGAATTAAATTGTTTATATTTTAAATAATAATAAGAAAAAATAATAATATTCGAATAATTTTAATATTGTATTCTATCTATTTAGACTTTTATAATATATATATTTCCTCAATTAGCGTACTTTATAATTTGAAGGTAATTTTTCATTCACTGGAGGAATTTTCTTTAATATATAGTTCTATGATGATGGCAGTAGACATTTTAATTAGAATGAAACGATAATTTAATATAAAAATATAATATATATTATTTCTAAAATTTTGATGGGTTTTGTATATGCCTAATGATTTATTATTTTACAATAATCTTATTATGTGTAGAGTAAAAAAAAATAATACTAATCACTAATTTTATTCTCTAATTAATTATATTTATTAATGTTTATCATAAAACTAGAGAATACATTAAACTTTATTTCAAAAAATAGAAAAAAATTTAATTTAAACTTTAAATTACGAGGTTATGGACAAACTAACCCCAATACCAATATTTTTGGGTACAAATTAAACTTAATATTATCTTTATAGAACAAGTCAACCCTATGTGTTATTCACTGTTAAATACACTCACGGTTTCCCACGTTTTAAGATAGGGCGACTGTGTTTTGCATTAGTGCGACCTTGTTTAAACAAGGGTGACCTCAGCAGTAGTCTGAGTTTAGGACGAGGTCACCTTCGTTTTTCCAGGTCACCCTCGAAGAGGTCGCGCGCAACCAATGTTTTTCTCCAACAATCGACTGTGCGACCTTCAGCGAATTTCGACGTCTAGTACATAGCCCTCCATCGATTTTATTCGCGATTTTGATTTCCCACACCATTTCTTCACGATTTCGCACTAATGTCGGACAACCCTACAAGCTTATGTACAGCGGACACCACCCTTAAAAAAGGACTACGCACCATAAGTTAAATGTTCAAATATAATGCATAACACTCACATCAAAGACAAAATATCTTTTGTTAATCCATCCACGTCCCAAATGACTATGTATATCTATCAGCACTAACTATAAAAACTACGACTACGAGCCTGTACATTTTGCTTCCACCACCGCTATAACAATTTGATAAATTTCATCTTTGCTATCAATACTAATTGCTGTAACTAATTGGTTGGGACATGAATCCTTCAAATGACAGTTATCTAAACAAATGATAAGTCTACTATACTCAAGTAGACTCCTTTTGCATGAAGCAATACACGTGTACATTCTTTTAAAAATTGGATTTGGAAGTAGAATCATTTATTTGTACGTTTATGCTGACTGGGCTGCCAGGAATGGATTTAATAATCTCTTTTATTTACAACCATAATAACTTATACTGTTCGTCACAATTCTTTTCATTTTGTGTTCAGATTTCCTTCCTTGTCCTTTTGGCAAGACTTAATGTAATATTGACAATGAAATTCTTCATGACTATGTCAATAATAGAATAAATATCCTAGATAGGGTGAGTTTTAAACATGTTTAAATACTTTGCCACCTATTTTGCAGTAAGATGTCGATTTTTCATCTTTTGCAAATAATTACGAAGGTCATTATAACTTTTTATTTAGAAGCTAAATTCACTTTGCATTTTTGACTAGTGGAGCTGCCATTGGCGTCCCTCCTGACATGCAGTAACCTATCGATGTTTCTCACTTTTCAAAAACTTTATCTCGTACCTATCTTTCAAGACATAATATACTACTTCTTCTCTAATTTCTTTCAAATAAATATATTTCTTACTTGGACAAATATTTTGAAAACATGATTCGTGTGAAGACCGACTCTCCACCTTATTATCTTCCAAATTCCATGATGAACTAAGCTCCTCATCTAGAGATGCGGAGATCAAATGCATCAATATTTCAGATATAACATCATTATAATTAAATACACGAAGTTCTTGCTCAACAAAATCCAAAATCGGTTCCACTTCCAATGCACGAAGCTTTTGGGCAATAATCTCATGTTTACTAGTTTCTTCAATTCCCTTCATTCTGTAATTAGGGTACGAAATGAACAAACGATTAGAGGAAAAATTGAGATCGTCAATTGGACAAACGAAATAAACGAAAATTTGAAGGAATCGTGCGGAAAATTGCTAGAAAAAAACCTAGGTCGCATGCAGCATCTCCAAGGGTGATCTCAAATTTATACTTGGTCACTTGCGGTCACCCGTGTTTTGCACAAGGGCGATTGCGCATAAAAAAGAGGGCAGTCTTATCTTAAACGCAGAGGTTGCCCTCGTGCAATACGCGGTCGTCATCTTGCGAAACGTGTGCGACCATAATGTATTTAACAACAAATAACAATGAGAATTGACTTGTTTTCTTGAGATACTGTAATGTTTGATTTCTACCGTAACATAGTTTAAAGTCAGTTTGTTCTCAATTCACATAATAAAGTTAAAATAAGACTTTTCCCTGAAAAAAATATTGTCGATTTTTTAAAATGGATTTTCTATTTTTCATACGGTCCTATAAATATAAAACCGTAGCCACATTTGCTTGAAGCCTCTTTCGTTTTGTATGGGAGAAGGAAAGCTAGGGTTAAGGGTTTTTGTAGGCGGTGGCTGGGGTTCAATGGAAGAGATAACCGACGGAGTGAGCGCCATTAATATTTCCTCAGATTCTCACAAGAAGAATAGGATTCAAGTTTCCAACACTAAGAAGCCTTTGTTCTTCTATGTTAATCTCGCTAAAGTACGTACTATCTTCTATTTTTTTGCTGTCTGTTTCGGAAGAGCTCTTTGAGTCTTTTCGATCTGCTCTATTTCGTCATTAGTATCTCTGTTTTTTGTTTTTTTTTTTAACTTTCGTTGTTGGGGTACATTTTCACAATTCCCTCTTCCTTTTGAATTTTCTGAAAAATTTGTTTGTTTATCAACGCAGAGGTATATGCAACAGCACAATGAAGTGGAGCTTTCAGCCCTTGGAATGGGTAAGTGCCTTAATTCTGTTACCTTGAATGCGAGACTTATTTGAGTTGATTTT
This sequence comes from Begonia peltatifolia, assembly GCA_022433055.1. Lineage (NCBI taxonomy): Eukaryota > Viridiplantae > Streptophyta > Magnoliopsida > Cucurbitales > Begoniaceae > Begonia > Begonia peltatifolia. The sequence goes on from CM039524.1 coordinate 3,928,973, forward strand.
TTAAAATATATTTGGCTCTGTAGCTTGGCGGATCTGTACTTTAACACAATCATTGAGATTATGTTAGTTTGTGCTTCAATAAATGATTTAAACTACTGACTTAATTTGTAAATAAGAAGTTACTATAGCAGCAATATTTGCACTTTTATCCATGACCTCTATCATTTTATACCTTTTTATTTTCCTTCCTTTTTTAAAATTTGCAGTGTGTTCTGTTTTGCATTTTCTGTGATTAAAGATTCATTATCTCCGCAGTTTGTTGTCAAATTTATGTACGGAATCATCTTTAAATATTGTAGAAGTTATTGCGATATCATCAGTTATCCATGAATATATCCTTTGAAGATGAATTGGCGTTTGTAACTGTGATGTCATATTTTGAAGTCTTTTTAGTTACATTGATGGTTTCTTACAATCTCTTTCGTCCTGATTATGGTTTGATAATTGAATAAGTTGTATGATTCAATTCCTAGTCACTGTCTGGTTAATGTCCTTGAGGGTCTTCTTTATGCTGAATTCTAATGCTATAGTTACGCTTTCTAAGTAAGTGAAATGAAAAATATATTCATGTACTCATTATAATCATTATCTGACAAAATGATAATGGTGCTATCTGATGGTTCATGCTATTTTAAGCGATATTTGTACTGTTGCAGCCATTGCCACTGTGGTGACTGTTGCTGAAATCTTGAAAAATAATGGACTGGCTGTCGAGAAGAGTAAGCTATACTCCCTTATATTTTAAACATAGTCAAAAGTTTTTTAACTCTGGGGTCATTCAAACGTAAGTTTTCTGTGTAGAAATAATGACCTCAACAGTTGATATCAAGGATGACTGGAGGGGGCGGCCTGTCCAAAAAGCTAAGGTGATGAGTTCATTTCATGTTTTGCTGTTTGATAACTATTGTAATCGTTAAATTGATGTGAAGTGCAAATATTTGTACGTTGGTTATGAAATTGTAACTGCCATTGAAAGATATCTGAAGCGGGACTATTACTGATTGTGAGCTGATGCATTGTCAGATTGAGATAGTACTTGGGAAAACTGAAAACTTCGATGAATTGATGGTGGCTGCTGCAGAGGAAAGGGAAATTGAAGATGGAGAAGAGCAGGGTTGAATTGAGGAGGATCTCTATTTCATTGTTTGTTTTTTTTGAAACATTATTGGTCATTAGGCGTTATATGAAGTAACAAATTCATCTTTTAGTCGTAGGTTCTTAGGCATGTCATGTAAGGTTTCACTTACCTGGTGGGTTTTAATGCCATGAAAAACCTGTGAAGCAGTCAGTCGGCTCTTCAGAGTTCTGAATTTTTGGCCCTGTAGTTGTAACATGTTTGCCTTTTGAATTTGGAATTATAGTTTCCTAGTTTAAGTAAATATTCAAACCTGTCTTTGGGCCTGTTGTTAGACATCATGTGGTTTAAATTTGCTACATCGGCTATGTTGGTGGTCATTCGCAAGGTGATAAGAATAAACTCATAAATTCATTGGTGAAAGTGGAAAAAAAGAGGAGAAAATTAGATAGACAATCGTAACTTATTATATTTAGAAGAACAATCTTATTTTTATATTCTATTTTTAAAAATTTGGTCACTATTCAGATTTTCTGTTCAATATCTGATTATAATCTAATTTGTCTCTCATTTATTCTGTAGTCTTAGCTCGAGTTAAATCTCAACGCATCTAACACGTAGTTTATATATTATTATTTTATTAATGTAAATAATATAGTGTTGATTATGTAGAATTAAAAATCAATATGTCACAAGTAATATAATATCATTTTTTAGTTATAAATAGAATTTGAATGGATTTGTTTTTTAATTAAATTCAAATAATAGTAACTTTATACGCATAAATCATGTGAATTGATTTCTTTTCCCGCAAAAGCTATTATAAATCTTGAACTATAATTTTTTTTTTTAAATTAACCATAAACTAAAAATTATAACAATTTAAATATTAAATTATCTGAAATCTAATAAAATAAACTTTGACAATTGACCGATAACTGTCCGTTCTCGAGAACAGAAGACCGATATAAAACCAACGGTCGTCTGTTATATCTAGTGCCATGTGACATGTCGGCACAGGGGGTCAAGCGGGGGACCCTCGAGTCACTTGCATTGCACATGGCTCAAGAACGAGCGGCTAGTCTTTTTCTAACGGCTGATCGTTCTAAAGACAAGTCGACTGTTGTTGGGGCATTGACCCTTTGCCTTAGCGTCAGTGATTAGAATGGTCGATTGATCTTTTACAAACGGTTGGCCATTACCAAGAACGATTGACCGTTGTCGGGGCGTTGACCCCTTCACTGCATCATCAAGCACGAGAACGGTCGGCCATTGATGGGACATTGATCATCTGTTCTGAAAATTACGGCAGCCAACTGAGGGTCATCACCCCGACAACGGGCGATTGTTCTCTGAAAGTATATAAGGGAACTATCACATAATGAGTTTTCAGTCAATAAAAACTCCGAAAACCTCTCGGTATTCACGGTATTTTTTGCCAAAATCCGACTATTTCAAGCCTCACCTTCTAGATTTCTCCATTCGCAATTGTTGCTTTCTATTTTCAGTCAAAAAACCTCACAAATCTGAGTCTGAAACTTTCAAATCTCTAAATTCCCAAAAGGCCCTCCAAATGACTCGAATTGTTATTAAATGAGGTGGGCCACAAAGTGGCCTGACGGAACGTGAGAAACCGTCAGTGGCCCAAGGAAGTCCAGTGCAAGTGCTGTGACCTGAGTTTTTGTCTCTTGAATTTCGCAATCAAAATTGTAAATAGCAGTTCGAGCTGGATCAGGTACACAGCTCGTGATGCATTCAAAAACTGTCAACTTTAAAAGTTGAGTCTTTGGAGATCTAGGAGATGCTTGACAGAATCTACCTGCATGGGGTCTACGATATGCAGGGCGATACATGCGAGCGAATAGTTCGCTAACTTGAGCTTTTCCAAGAGGTTGGGAGAAGTCAAGATGTACATATTGGGCACGAAGATCTTGATAACTCTAGAGATAGTAAATGAGCTGATCATGTTTGACGGAGAAATGGCAGAGAGATACTACCATGTCTTCCGGGACTATTATTTTTTCAGATCGATCGAGTGACTAGAGTTCCTTAGGCAAATGCATCGCAACTTTGACGTGGATGGATTAGTTAAGTCAAGATCCAGAGATCTGAATGTAAAAGCTCGGATGGTTCAAAACATGATATCCCACACCCTTTTACCGCATGATGGACATAGAGATCTCCTGAGCTATATGGATCTTTATGTCATGGAAGAGCAGTACAGCAGGACGCTGTTCAATGTCGGCTTCTTGATTTTAAACCACATGTGTGACTTTAGTTTGTGACTTTAGTTTGTAACTTTAGTTTGTGTTTGGTTGTACTTTACTTAATGTTTTTACTATATGGTTAGACATAATAATTATTTGGAACTGTTTGGTGATTATAAAATTGTAATTTGAATATCCAAGAACTATTTGAAAACTAACTATGGGGGAGTTATAAGACAAAAGAAACTTTGTCTAAATTTTCAACTTTTTTATAAGAGTACTCGTTATAATAAATTTATTCAAACAAAGACCAAAAAATTATAGTTATATGTTTTTTCGTCTATAGCCGTGTGTTGAAGATCTCAGCACATAATGAAAACTATATTAGAAAATAATGAAAGTGTGTTTATGAGAAAAATGAATTGAAATGTACATGTATCCTGTTGAATGTATGAAAACTCATAAAAGTGTCTTGCGAAGCAGAAGTCGCGGCAGTGCCTAGTGTGAATCATCTGTTAGGATAAGTGCGACTATTGTGACCCACACGTCGATATATACGACACAACATCATTGAGTTCTTCTTAATAATTGTCTACATCGACATCTCACACTCTTTTCTTCTTCGGCCTACCAAGTTGACAGTTTCTCTTGAGCGGGAGAATTTTGTTCATACTATCTACGGGCAACCACGTGTTGGCCACTAATAGGACGAATGAAGTTTGAGTACATCTCTACATATGTTTCCCAGTGATAGTATCGATGCACAAAATTTTTCGATGGTAGTGTCATGAAAAATGCATGAATGGAATGGAATGGACACATGAGATTCCAATAATCTCTCATTTGTAACAGTTGCACACACTTGCATTCATGTCGACAATATATTGTTCATTGTCATTGCTTACCTCAAACCGTGCAACTCCTGCAAATGTAGTACTCCAATTTCTAACTTGATAAGTGTTTTCCTTATTTGATAACAAAGGATGTCTGTGGACAAGAACATCTTTTCATATTTTTTTACGGTGCGATTCATCAAGAACTTTTGGATCATCTCGAACATGGTCAGAATCGACTTGTCCCTGGACGATAATAGAATTACATTGAATGACTCGCATAAATTATTCAATCCCATTTCGAACTTGAGAATTAAAGAAAATGCATGACTAGTGCAAAATCTAGGCTCTGTGCCTCGAAGAGATGCGTGGACATCTCGGTTAATATGATGTAATTTCTTTATTTCCATCTCGAAATGAAAAGGCGCAGTTGCCCTATCCGCATTCCACATGACATCTCTGTATACTCTGCTTCAAAATAGATTTATGAAATTTGCGTACATATGTCTGAGGCAGTAGCGGCGTTCGATTAGCGGTAATTCATCTTGCATTGCAGACAACAACCTCTGATATTTTAAAAAATAACAGAGTCAACATAAAACAATATAAAGACCACAACGCCCTAATATTTGAAATAATAATTAGAAATGCATTATACCTTTGTCGTTCCGAAACAAATGTCCATCCATATTCCGCTTCACTTTGTATGCCTTCCTTCAATATTTGCAAAAACCACGTACATGAGTCTCTACACTCTAATTTCTCATTGGCAACAGCAATGAGATATATGTCATCGTTGCCATTAATACTGACGACTGTGAGTAATTGGCTGAGACACGAGCCCTTCAGATGTAAACATCCAAGTAGATAATACGTCTGCTACACTGCAGCAAGCCTATTTTGCAAGCAACCATATACATCTACATTCTTTTCAATATACATGACTCATTAGCGGCAGAGACTACCAATTAAGTATGTAGGGGCACTATGCTACTCAGATTTGGTCTAAATATTTCTCATGTGTACGACTGCAGTAGCTTGTATTGCTCGTCGCTTTTTCATCCGTTAAGTTTATGAGTTTCGCTTCTTACTCTTCTAGCAATACTTTATATAATGTTAATATTTAAATCATTTCTCACCGTCTCGATAATAGAAGAAATTTTTTAGGTAGGTTGACTTTTAAACTCATCAAAATAATCGGTGTAACTCTTTATTTGAAATATAAACTCATTTTGTATGATCAAAACATGGAGTTGCCACTCACATTCGTCTTCACACACTGTCGTGAGTTATCGAGATTCACTTTTAGTGAATTTGACGCCATAACTATTTTGCAAAGCATATTTGACTATTTCTTCTCTGATGACATTTAAAGAACTATATTTTTTTACCTAAAAAAAGTTCCATAGAAATTTCTTCCATTACTAATATGCTTTCTGAGTCGATTGTTATTCGAAACTCATCGTCTAGGATTTTCGAGGTCGAATCGACCTCTATTTCTCCATCACCTTCCGAGTGATCGAATGATCGAAAATCACCGTGTATGGGCATGACGTTTGAATATCAATCCATGTTGGCATCACACGTTGTCTCGTCTACATCAACCGATCTGCTTGAATTAGAATCCATCAACGTCGCTAATAAAGAAAAAAATCGTGAGAGATTGAAAAATATAGTAGATGTTTTAGAGTGGAGATGAAATTGAGAAATGAGAATGGAGAGTTGTCTCTTTATATAGTATAGTCGAACGGCCGACCGATTTAGAGAACATGTGGCCGTTCTCTAAATTATAGGTCCACTCGTGAAAATTATTGAGTCATGGTTGGGCCGACTCGTAACTGGACAAATAATGAAGAGTATGGACAACCGTGTTTTGAGGAATAGCTGCTCGTTCTTGAGCCATGTACGGTGCTGACTCTGAGGTCTCCACCCCTAGCTTGACCCCTCGTGCCGACGATATAATGGACGGCCATTAATTTTATACTGACTGTCCATTCTTGAGAACGGACGATGATCGGTCAGCTGCCTAAGTTTGTTTAAATAATTTAAGGTTTAGGTTATTATTGTTTTTAGTTTAGGATTTATGTTTTTATAAATTTTTAAAATGATTTTTATTTTTATTTTTCCAATATGATTTTCTAATATTCTACTGCTACGGAAGTGTTTGGTAGACGGCAAATAATCAGACGACAATTAAAACGTTTTTATGCGTTTGACAAACACGCCCTTGTCACCGCCGAGTCGGGATGTAAAAGAATCGAAACTAAATCCCCAGTTTCCTTCCCTAATCACGAAGCCCTGAAAATAAGACTTTTGGGGAAGAAGAAGCGCTTCTCTCGTCGTCGTGTTCAGATCCATCCGTAAACTCTTATTCCTCATTTTTAATCGATTAGTTCGCTGTTTGGATCTGTAGGTTTTTGTTTATCGCAAGCTTTTCTACTCTATCCTGAAACAGCTCTTCTGTTTATTTATTTATTGACTTTTGTGTGAATTTCCCTTTAGATTTGCTGGAGTCTTCGGATCCTCATATTTTCGAAATTTGGATTTGGTTTGGGATGGATGGGAACAAAGACGATGCTTTGAAGTGCTTAAAAATTGGGAAAGAGGCGTTGGAAGCAGGGGATCGAATTCGCGCTCTCAAATTCGCTACTAAAGCTAGCCGTCTTGATCCGACGCTTTCAGTGAGCGACCTCTTGTCGGCAATTCAGAATGACTCCCACGAGCAATCAACGCCTGATGGTGGTGAGCCTGCCAATGGATCAACGGGGGCCGATTCGTCAAAGCCAGATCAGCCTTCAATTCGCCGTAAGGTTTCATCATCTCACTCTTCTGTATCTTCATCATCAGCAACTTATACAGAGGAGCAGGTTGAAATAGTTAGGCAAATTAAGAAGAAGAAAGATTATTACGAGATTTTAGGATTAGAAAAGAGTTGTACGATCGAGGATGTACGCAAGGCATATAGAAAGCTTTCTTTGAAGGTTCACCCAGACAAGAACAACGCACCAGGAGCGGAGGAAGCATTTAAGGCTGTGTCAAAGGCATTTCAGTGTTTAAGTAATGAAGATACTAGGAAAACTTATGATCTCGTTGGAACTGATGATCCAAGTTATGAGAGACGCCCAACAAGGCATGGTTCAAACGGATTTAATGGGTTTTGTGATGCGGATATTGATGCAGAGGAAATCTTCAGAAATTTCTTCTTTAATGGGATGGCACCTGCAACTACCCAGTTTAGAACCTTTAATTTTGGACATGGTGTGCGAGCAAGAACAGCTGATCATAGTTCTGGTGGAATTGTTCGAATGTTGATTCAGTTGCTGCCAGTGTTAATAATTGTGCTGTTGAACTTTTTGCCCTCTTCACAACCTATCTATTCACTTTCCCGAGCTTATCCCTATGAATATCGACATATCACAGAAAAGGGTGTCAATTTTTATGTGCAATCAAGAAAATTTGAGGAAGATTATCCTCCGGGTGGTCAAAATCGTGTGGCACTTGAACAGCGAGTCGAAAGAGGATATTTTAGTATTCTTGCACAGAATTGTCGGCTTGAGATGCAGAGACGCCAATGGGGATTTATATCAGAAACACCACATTGTGATATGCTAAAGAAATTTGAATCAGCTGCTTAATGATTCAAATGCAGGTTCAATTTATGGTGCTTTACTTTCTCTTAATGCTTTCTTTTTGTGATGTACACACATTTTTCTATTGGGAAATATCAGATAATCACTCGTAGAATTCGTCCTTCCTCTTATCGTTCTTATAAAAGAGATTATAAGCATAAGAATGTGCATTGGATGTCTCAAGGAATGATTCCTTCCGTTGGCATTTATTCACTTCAGAAAAATTAAGATTACCACCTAATGTTTATTAAGAATGTATGATTTTAGTCAGATGCTGGAAAATCAAAGAATAGTCTTCTTTGGGTAGCATCTCATTGATATTGGTCTGATTTTGGGTCTGGTATGATGACTTTGGATGTGTTCTGAGTGAGTTATTGTGTGTTGGTGTCGTACTGGGCATGGCAGCCAGTACATGGGTGGGCTGCGATTTATCCTGGTGTTCTACTCGCTTAAAATATTCGCCCCAAATTTTAATTTGTTCATTTAAGAGAGTAGAACGGGTAAAGGTAGCATTGTTCATGCAAGAATGATAACGATATTCGTTTCCACTTGTTTGTTAGATTTTGAAGCTTTCGGGCTTCAGGCATGCCACTCCGATGATATTTGGTCATTAGAATGATGTAATGGGGGAAATGTCACCGGACAAACCATGGGCCAGGGCTTCAGCCTTTCTTCTTCTATGATCCTGATCCAGCGAGCCCAGCATAGTTCATCCCATTTCCATTGCCAGGCCAGACCCACTTTCAACACAGCCCATTTTTGTTGCATAGTCAACACCATTCCATTGCAAATGCCCATCCCAAAACATTACTGGAAAGCAGCCCATTTCTTCATCGGCTAAAGGTTTTGACTCTGCGCCAACTCTCTGGTAGAATTCTAAACATTTTTCCCGCACGTCAAAATCCCCACATCCTTAGTATGAACCGTTAAAGCGAGTGAACGGTTTGAAACTCAAGTTCTGTATGGCTCAAATAGGTGGAAAAAACAGCCCAATCTCCTCTCCTCTCTTCGCAGAAACGACACGTTCATACTTCAGCAGGACCCGCGTCTGATCAATCCAAAGTAAATGATCAAATAAACATGTTCTAATGCACTAAGTTTAAGATTGATTTTTAGTTATTTGTAGTAGGAAATGGAATTCAAGTCGTTGCAAGACTCTGCTCTTGGTCGTCTGAATAAAAATCTGCCAGAAAAGATGAAAAGGAAATTGGATTAGGCCCAAGCTCTGGGCATTAATCCTTTTGGGCTTCCAAAAGCCCATTTCAGTTCGAGTAAAACGCCGTCGTCTAATGATTCTTGCGTATATTTCTTGTTCATGGCCGCATAATGCAGTTGCTACTCTTAAACCCTAAATTCTTGCTCCCGAACGTTCATACTGCAATGGTACTCTCTCTCTCTCTCTCTCTCTCTCTCTCTCTCTCTCTCTCTCTCTCTCTCTCTCTCTCTCTGTCTCTCCCTCCCTCTCCCTCTCTCTCTCTGAATGTGCTATGTGATAGACTTGGATTTTTCATTTGATTTGCATTTTTCTGTGTTTATCTTCGCGCAGACTGGAGAGGCTGTGAACCCTAAAGCCTATCCTCTAGCTGATGCGCAGCTTACGATCACCATACTTGATCTTATTCAACAAGCTGCTAATTACAAGCAGCTCAAAAAGGGGGCTAATGAAGGTCGCCTCCTTAACTCCAGTTTACCATTTTTTTATTGGGAGGCGAAAAAACAGCGCTTAATTCTTAGTGGTCTTCGGGAGCATTGTTTATTTTTCATGCTTTACCTTTACGACTAAAATCTTCTCCCTTATTAATGAAATTTCAGCAACGAAGACGCTGAATCGAGGTATTTCTGAGTTCGTTGTGATGGCTGCTGATACAGAGCCTCTCGAGATTCTTCTTCATCTTCCTCTGCTTGCCGAAGATAAGGTAGCTCTCAAAACTTATGTTATGCTTTTTCTAAAATAAGTTTCTGCTTGAATATCATTACCGCATTATCAAATTACATTAGAGTTGAGTATATTTTTCAGGGAAATATGCTTCGTCACTTGATCTGCATTTATGTATTGAACTGAATCATGTAGTGATTGTATTTAAATTCCACAGAATGTCCCCTACGTGTTTGTCCCTTCAAAGCAAGCGCTTGGTCGAGCATGTGGAGTCACTCGACCCGTCATTGCCTGCTCTGTCACTACGAATGAGGGAAGCCAATTGAAATCTCAAATACAACAACTGAAGGTATTCATTATGATTTAGATTTGGAATAATATTGTGAAACATCTGTTGAACCATCAGCTGGACGATCAATAATTCTCAATAAATACAATGTTTTAATGTCGACATCGTTTTATAATGCATTCTGGTTCATCTCTGTGACATGCAGGATGCCATTGAAAAGCTCTTGATCTGATATGAGGCTCTTGATTTGTTCTTGATGTATCTGTTCTTGCGAAACGAGAACTGCTACTTTAATGGCTTTCGGCTGAGAAGGATTATTGCTCGAGTTGTTTGGAGTGGAAATGTTTACATGTATTACCAGTTTCATTTTGTTGTGATGTAAGGAAGCTCCTTTAGTATTGTATTGATGTTTTGACGATTGTCTATGTCTCCAATTACATCCATTGCTTTTTCTGGCTGATTCTTTTTATATATATATATATATATATATATATATATATATATATATATAATTTATTATTTTAATTATTTATATTATATCAAAATAACTCTGTGAAGGAATTAATGATAAGTAAGTAAATTATAGCATAAGCATTACACCTGCATATATGCCGAATTTTCCAAAAGAAAATTATGGTTTTTCTTTCTTGAAATACTATAAAGGGTAATTAACAAAATCACCTTCAAACTATAAAATATTTTATAAAAAAAATTGTAAAGTAATTTTATAAACAATCTTACCTTCGACGGTCGTTATTTTAGGGTCTTTTTTTATTAAATTTTTATACTTTGAGGGTGATTTTGAACATTATTTGTTATAATATTATGCAGTTTCATCTCTTATTTTTATATTTAGAGTTTCAAGTAAATTTTGATGATAAATAGATTTTGTTTTTGTTTTAGTCCATATAATTTTACATTAATTAATGATGTTGTGAAACGCGCGAAAATCGATTAAGAAAAATTGAGAAGAAATCAAGAACACTGATTAAAGAAGTTCGGATGTCCATGACTTAAAACTCCAGCAACAAAATTTTATTAGAGAATCAAATAAACAAGTATTTTTGTAATGTTACAACATTACACGTAGCATAATCCGAAATTAGAAGAAAATTAACGTTTATTGTGAGATCACTCTCACCAATTTCTTTCTCTCCTACTTTCTCTTTTACACTAATCTTTGTTTTTTTAGTTCTCTCTCTCTCTTAATCCTCCTCCACCTTTCTTTATCTATTTGAATACACTATACAAAATTTGAACAAGATAAAAAAAATAACTGCAATACAAATCGTAAATCTAATTCAAAAACTGTGTTAAACCAAAATTTACACGTGACACTGATATGCTTGGCAGTCATGGCACTCTAATTCGAATCTTCATTAATGCTGAATTGTTACAATGCTACATTGAAAGAAAATCAAATGGACTCTCTCTCTCTGTATCTCCTCTTTGTCTCTCTCTCAAGAATTTCATTTCCAAGCCTAAATATTCAGTCATCCTAGAAATCTCTTCTGCTTGTGAGTGGGTCGAGTCCCCTGATGAAAACCCATGCATATACAAACAATCTCCAGCATTTCCAACATCCACCCAACTGAATCCCACTTCTTTCCTCACTCCTCTCTCTCTCATTCCCTTCCTCATTTTTGCAACCTTTTCCCAATCACCCCTCTGCGCGTATAAATTCGACATCAACACGTAGGAGCCTGATTCTGACGGCTCCATCTCCAGCAATGCATCGACCACCCTCTCGGCCATCTCCACATTCCCGTGTATCCTACAATTCCCAAGCAAGCTTTGCAGTACCGACAACCCTGGCCCGTCAGGGATCCGCTTGAGCATCTCCTCCGCCTCCTCTAGCTTTCCTGCACGACCCAACATGTCCACCATGCAAGAATAATGTTCTGGCGATGGATCGATCATATGGTCATTGATCATCGAATTGAAAATTTGACGACCAATATTGACCATTCCTTTACGTCCACAAGCAGTCAGGACTGACAAGAAAGTGATGGAGTCGGGTTTTTCGCCTTGACTCTCCATCTCTCTGAACAAGTTCATCACAGAGTCAAAGTTCCCGTGTCTGGCGTGGCCGGATATTATTGCTGTCCAAGCAAACTGACTTCTCTTGGACATCTCATCGAAAAGTCTCTGAGATTCGTCAATGTTCCCTCGCTTTGCATACATGTCTAGAAGAGCACTAAAAACAACTGGATCGCTGTTCAACCCTCGTTGAATCAAATGAGAGTGACACCTCTGACCATGCTTGATCGAAATGTCCTCACCAGCACCAATTGCGCTCAAGACGCTCCCATATGTGTATTGGTTTGGCTTGGATTCGTGACTTGCCAAATAGAAAGTCTCTAAAGCTTCTTGATACATAAAATTTTGAGCATACCCAGAAATTAAAGCGTTCCATGTAATAATCTGTCTGAAGTGCTGCTCCTCAAATACCTTCGCCGAGTCCTCCATAGAATCAAACTTACCATACATTGTGATGAGACTATTGGAAACAGTTAATTCGGACAAAAATCCAGCCTTTGTGCATAACCCATGAATCGATTGGCCAACTTCTACCAATTTCCTCGTCGAAACAGCATTGATCAGCCCAATAAACGTAACATCATTTGGATAAACACCATCTAATCTCATCTGGTTAAAGATAGACACAGAATCTTCTTTATCTAGTGAAATTATTGTCGTCCAAGAGATCACATTTCGGTCATTCATGATTTCAAAGACCAATTTTGCATCTTCGATGGTGCCACACTTGTTGTAAGTCGACATCAAGACATTGCAAACCGAAATATGAGAACCATATCCAGTCTTTGTAGCTAAACAATGTACTTGTCTCCCAAAACCCAAATTTTTTTCATGTCCGCAAGCTGAGACAACACTACTAAACGAGACATGGTCGAGCTTCATACCTTGTCTTACCATTTCAATAAAGGCCATAATTGCTTCAAACCCATGATCTCCCTCTTGGGTATAACCTGACAACATTGCTCCCCAAGAAACTGTATCCCTTTCGGGCATTTCATCAAACACCTTACGAGCTTCAAGTAGATGGTCCCATCTCGAATACATTGTTATCAGCGCATTTGCAACGAAAATTTCACAGTCAAATCCGAATTTAAATATTGGTGCATGCAACTGGAAACCAAAACAAAACTCTTCCTGGTTTGAACAAAAGGAGAGAATCGTAGTGTAAGTCACTGTGTCAAAAACAACTCCATTAGAATTCATCTTCAGAGCAAAAGTCAACGCTTCCTCTCCATTTCGAAACCCAGAAAGAACAGTGTTCCACGAAACAATATCAGGATCATTCAACTTCTCAAAGATCGCAAATGCCCTTTCGAATTCTCCGGACTTACAGTACATGTTCATCAAAGAATTCGAAACTGTAATATAAGAAACAAGCCCAGAAGATAAAGAAAACCCATGAATTTGACGCCCAAGTTTAAGATTCCCATAACAAGCCTTGAGGGCGAGGGCGACACTAACTTCATCAGCGTTTCCGAAGAAACCCAGCTCAAGCTGCTTCTTAAAGATGCTAAGGGCTTGAAATAGACGTCGCCCATGCAAGCAATCGAGCATGTGACGATTAACAGAAGACGGATTTGGGTGAGGCCTTTTGTCAAACATGTAGCGTTCATGTTGGCAAGAGTGGAAAAATTTAACGAAAGATGACCGTTTTTGTCGGATAAGCATATGATATGAGCGAGAACGATAGATATTTAAGGAGTTATTATTCACTCGACAGAGAAATAGACGAATTCCTAGGATCCACCAAAAGTTTTCGTCTGTGTTAGTGTGTTTCTAAAACGACACGTAGTGCTCTTTTTGACGTTCGATTCTGATCCAAGTTGTTCTAAACATTGCTTGAAAAGTAAGAGAATCATATAAACAATCGATCACCCGTGGCCGCATATTTGTGCAAGTCCTAGAGTTTTGGATGTGGGGCCCATTGTTATCACGACATAGATCAGGTTTGGCTGGTTCGGGAAAACTATGCCCAATTCCAGCGAAGGTATGACGACCCTTTGACCTGGTCTTTTGTCTAGTTTCCGCCAGCATAGACGAGGGATGGCAATCAAATTGATAGGTCGAACTGAGTTGGAAAAAAATTAATTAATCTACCCTAGAGAATGAAATGAGCTCAACTAGCCTAACAAATTGAGTTAAATCTAACGAGTCTGATCAAAAAAATTACAACTTGTTAAACGAATCGAGTCGAGTCCACTAAACGATCTTAACGAGCGTTAACGAATCGAGTCTAACGAAACAAATATATATAAATATTTTCAATTTATAAAAAATATAATGTATATTTTTTTAAAAAATTAATTATTAAAATTATAATGATTATTAATCATTATAATGCTAAAATATATAATTTAGTTGTTTAATTAACAAAACAGTTTTATTCATATATTTATAGAAAAAAAATTATTTTAAATGATCGAATAAAAAAATATCACACGAAAATTATTACAAATTATATACATATTAATAAGGTTGACATCTATTTAATTGTCAATCATTTATAAATAGAGATAACAAATGAATTAATCGAACCGAGCAACCTAGCAAAAGTTCAAGTCACAGAGCGTAATAAATTAAATGACCTGAGTTTAATAAGCTTAGCATAAACTAAAAAATGATAATGTAAGCCGTAGGGTCTATCTTTTCAATCCTACGTCAGATTGACTTAGATTTTTTTAATGAATTTCTAAATTAAGACTAAAACTCAAAAATGTCCGAACCATGATTCTAAATAAACGTTTTAACATTCAGAACTTTTGGTGCTGCAACACATATGCGAAGGTCACAACTTCAATATCTTAAGCAGTTATTTCAACATTTCAATTCGCAAGCTCAGTTATATTTTGTCAAAAAATTAGATAGTTTTGATCGTCGACGCAACTCAAGACTATATGAGCCTTGGCGCTAATTGCACAATGACAGTCCTTTACAGCCGACTTTTAAAACACCATTTTGTCACGTAATTATATAAAACTTAAATCTCAACAATTCATTTAGAATTAAGTTTAGGTCTTGTAAATACTGATGAATGAAAGAAATACTATATATATATATATATATATAGTATATGATTAATGTGATCGTTTGCGTATAATCGGGGAAAACTATATTGGGTTTTGATCAATCAAAGAAAAGAGAAGTCAATGTCACATGCTCATGAATAAAATTTTATGACATCAAAGTCAAGTTCGGTCTATCATATGATACCATAAAAACATACTATATTTTAAGAATCTTTGTTCTTGAAAAAGTAGACCCCAGTTCTATTACAGTATACTACAAGACGATACAAGCAAGAGGACGATGCGTGATTATATATAATCTTAAAAGAAGTGTTTTGGGTGTGACATGAATTTGTCATTCAAGATAAATGAAAAGGTTGGTGGAAAAGAAGTTGACAACAGCATTTTTGATCACCATTCACCAAACTATAAAACTTACCAAGTGTTGCCCACAAAACCACTAAAACACATTTCATGTTTAATGGAAACTTAATGACAATTATTTTTATTAATCAAAATTGTTTATAGAACTTGTTGTCAGTGAATTACAGCTTACGCTTAATCATAGATCTTGCAGTAAATGAATATGAACAATGAGTACGACAAATATTCATTGCTGAGTGCCGAGTGGAGTGGCCCATGTTGTCTGAAAAGTGGAAGCTCACCTCTCTTTCTCGAGATTCTTCTCTTTTCCACCGCTCTGGAGAGGTACCCACTAGCGAAAGCTGGAACGCCACTCAAAGCCAATCCATTATTATTTCGATTCGGTGAGCAGTAATGGCAGTAATGGCCGATTTTCGTTTCTGCTTTGTCACTGTAGTCACGAGTCGACGAACCTGTTCATACGCCCAAGTTTTTGTATGATTGGTTGAAGATGGCATGAATTTCTCCTGTTTTTGAACCTTTTCTTCTTCGTCTTCTTGCTGCCAAAAATGGAGACCAATGGTACGTCTCAGAAGAAGAAGAAATGGTTTCTTCCATTAGCGTTCTCTCTCCTATTTTCTACGCTGCTTATTTCTATCACTGTGTTTACTTCATCCCATTTCTCTTTTCCCCTTCGTAACGACCAAGTGAAAATCCAGCAGCCCAAATTCGTCGAGTCTAAGATGCGAGTCTCTGCGACTTCTTCCGACCCAGTTCCTCGGCTGGCTTATTTTATCTCCGGATCGATTGGCGACGGCCAGAGCTTGAAAAGAACTCTAATGGCTCTTTACCATCCGAGGAATCAATATTCTGTACACTTGGACCTTGAGGCTTCGGCTGAGGAGAGGATGGATTTGGCCAATTTTGTGAGGAATCAACCGCTGTTTGAGAAAGTGGGTAATGTTAGAATGATTGGGAGGGCGAATTTGGTGACTTACAGAGGGCCAACCATGGTCGCTAATACGCTTCACGCCGCCGCGATTTTGCTGAAGGAAGGTGGAGAGTGGGATTGGTTTATCAATCTAAGTGCTTCGGACTATCCATTGGTTACCCAAGATGGTATTGCCTTCTTCGAAACTCTTGTGTTTTATGATTTTTTAAATCAAAATTTGCATTCCTATCGGGGGATTGATATTGAGAAAGGAAGAAGAACATGACCCAGTAGAAAACCCACTCATTGATCATTAAACAAGGGTAAAACGTCCATTTGGTCATCAAATTATGAACTCTCTTAGACATAGCTCACCTACTCAACAAATTGTTTGACCTCTGTTCTGGATTTTGATTCTATAACTTGTTTGATGTCAAGTTATATGCAATGAATATGGGTTGTTTGTATAGGGTACGTCACTGCAGATTCGACTATATCTACAACATCTATATGTTCTAATCTTGCCTCTCATCAAATGAAATGATGCATTTTATTTCCTTGTTCTTCAATTTCGCTTTATAGTTTAAACATCCGGGTTGATTAGATAGTCCGTAAACAAGTCCCCTCAATAAACTCAGGTGTCTGTGAGGTGTCAATATACCATGAAAACTCTGTACTTGAGGATCACTTATATTTACTTTTATCGGCCAAGGCATTAGGTATTGTTTGTAATGGGCTCGTATTGTGGATCTTCTTTTAGGGTTTTGCTTTACTTTATAAATACACGTAAGTTTGATACGTAAACTCGTAATTATTATTTGGTCTTCATAGTGAATATTTTTCTATGTTCGTGTTTTTTTTTTTTTTTTTGAAATGATTCTTTCACATTATAAAGATATGTGGGTAATCATCAATTCAACTAGTTGATCCTTTAATATTGTTCATTTCCTTTTTCACAGATCTGCTTCATACACTATCATCTATTCCCCGACACCTTAATTTCATCGAGCATACTAGTGATATTGGCTGGAAGGAGTATGCAACTCATTCTTTATTTTTCCTATATTTTTCATAACCTTAACTGGTCTTTATATTTCTTCACAAAAGTGATTAGATATGTAATTATCTTGATTTCTCAGGAATCAGAGAGCAAGACCCCTGATAATCGATCCCGGCTTATATAGCATCCATAAATCAGATGTATTTTGGGTGTCAGAGAGAAGGAGTATTCCAACAGCTTATCGTCTATTTACGGGTCAGAAATTCTATTTACTGTTCTCATTCTCAAAATCGATAGTAGGCTAATTGCCAATAATCTCAAAAGTTGTATTTTGTGCGTTGAAAATAATTTAATAATTTATACATTTCTTAATAGACTGAATATAAATCTTCTCAGGTTCAGCGTGGATGATGCTCACTCGACCGTATATGGAGTTTTGTTTGTGGGGTTGGGACAATTTACCGAGAATCGTCCTCATGTATTACGCCAACTTTCTTTCTTCACCTGAAGGGTATTTCCACACAGTCATTTGCAACGCCAAAGAGTTTCAAAATACGACAGTAAACCATGACCTTCACTTCATATCGTGGGACACTCCCCCAAAACAACATCCTCATTTTCTCACGCTCGAAGACTATCAAAGAATGGTAGATAGCAATGCTCCCTTTGCTAGGAAATTCAGCCAGGACGATCCTGTTCTCGACAAAATTGACTTAGAGCTTCTAAATGGTCGAAAAATTGATGGATTTTTACGAGGTGGATGGTTTAATGAAACGTTCGATCAATACGATGTAACAAACACGACCGAGCTCAGAGCTGGACCAGGTGCTGAAAGGCTCAAACTTCTCATTAAGGGCTTGTTATCGGCTGAGGATTTCCACACCAACCACTGCACGTAGTCACCAAAAGTACGTCTCATTTGTTTCCAAGTGTATTTTTGTATATTTAATATGATAACAAAGAAGGTGAGTCAAATTCTTGAATTGCTTAATCTACTTTTACTTCTCTGCATTTTGTCTAAGTTCAATCATCTTGTCATAGACAATCTTCCATCCACTTTTTTCCCCTTTTCCCCTTCTAGACAGAGACAGAAAAGTAGGAAAAATGTATCTCCACGGATCAAACTCGAGTCACGATGAAGCTTGGCTTGTCGATAAAGGCTGCCTTTTTGCCGGATCAGTTAACTTTGCACGTATTGAGTTTTGCTTCTCTCGAGCTCTCTCTAATCTCCGAATATTGATGGATTGATGTGTTGGTTACAAATACTTTGTTCTTGCTGCTCAAAAGAGTGTTCAATTATTTAATCTCAAGATTTCTTTATTTATACATGAGAATAATAATAATTTCAATCCCACTCAGGTAAATGATTCGATTAATAGAAACACATGGTTGTAAAATTATTCATTCTTCTGCAATTCGAACCATCTTCTTCCCAATGTTATCGCCGTGGAATAGTTCGATAAAAGCAGAAGGAATAGCTTCCAGTCCGACGGAAATGTCGTCCAGCACATGCAAATCGCCATTACGGAGATGATTAAGAGTCGCAGAAAAGAAATCGGCATGAATACTGAAAAAATCTCCAGCCAAAAACCCTTGAATTTTGATTCTTTTGTATAAAATATCCACCATATTTGGAGCAGCTCTCTTGGTTTTATCAGTATACTCTGAGATTACTCCACAGACAGCAATTCGTCCAAAGTTGTTCATGTTAGCCACAGCTGCCTCTAGCATCTCTCCTCCGACGTTGTCAAAATATACATCTATCCCATCCGGGAAATACCTAAATCCCAACCCGTGATCAAAAAGAGTTTGAAAGTTAAAAATAAGTCGAAGAAGACAGCGCATTTGAACCTCTCGAGGGTCGATTTCAGGTCGGTTTCGTCCTTGTAGTTGAATGCATCATCAAAACCAAGCTTCTCTCTAAGCAGATCAACCTGCAAATAAAAAATTACCAACAACAATGCAATTATGAAAATGAAAAAGAAAATATTTTAGACCCAAAATTTTACGTGAAAATCCCTGACGGTAATAAAACACCGCAGGCAAAAAAGAATATTGAATCAGTCTTGCGACTCGAACATGTAATTATAATGATAAAATGGAAATCTAAAATTGAAATTTATAATTTGAACGAGTTGGCCAGTCTCAAATCGAATTCGTACACCAAATCGACAAAAAGAAAAATACGAAAAGTTATACGCTAAGATTTAACTCGAAAAAACTCTTATGGACAAAATCTAGCTACTCATCAAACTTATATAATATATATATATATATATATTTTTTTTATATAGTATAGCAAATCTAACGTGGATCCATCCACCAGTCTTAAATAATTCGAGTCAACTACATACAAACTATTAAATATGCATCTCTATGAACATTTGTTCATTGTGTGGTGTGTTTTACTTGTCACTCAAAACTTGTTACTTGTTATGATAAAGCCAAGATAACCTTTTTCTGGCTGCCGGCACTGCCAACAACGTAGCAACCGTGCAATTTCGCGTACTGTCCGACCAGATTTCCGACCGATCCCGCCGCTGCAGAAACGAACACTTTCTCCCCCTTTTTGGGTTCGCACACGGCGAACAAACCAGCGTAGGCTGTCAACCCACTGAAGGCTGTAACAAGGATAAACAAGATTTTCAAGCTCCATCAATGGAAGAAGATGATGGGTTTTGAGAATAAATCACCTAAAACGCTGACGTGGTAACTCAGAGGGAACCCCATTGGATCCAATTTTCTTATCATTTTATCGGCCGGAATTATTTTACTATATTCTGCCCATTCTATGATTCCGGAGACCAACTCTCCTTCCTTAAACTCTTCGTTTGCTGATGCGACGACTTTTCCCAATCCATACGTGTCCACGGCCTATTCACGCAAGAGCAACCAACACATGTTGAACAAGATCGTAAACATCTCTTGTGCAGACAATAACCGGGAAAACCTTACCTCGCCGGGAACAATGGGGGCTACAAAAAAGGAGGTTTTCTGCGACGAACTGTAGCTTTTCATGCGGTTTATCTGGTACGGATCAAGAGAGACGTAGAGATTTTTGACGATGATGTAGTCGGAGCCATGGTCGAGAAAGAGGGAGAGAGCTTTCGTCTTCAGCTGGAAATCAGACTGAGCTGGGGAGCCATTAACGTGGCGGGTTATAGCTATGAATCTGTTGGTCACCTCCATTATTGCTCATCTCCTGGCTCACCTCCCAAGCAGCTATATATGTAGATAGACGACTCGGACGGATTCCATATTATGTTCTATCGATTTATATTATGCGCAATTAAATATTAACAATCGACGATTAAACATAGGATATAATTATAATTAGTAGAATAATTACACGGGTTATAGTTATTTAAAATAAAAGATTAGTTGCATCGATCAATTACCAACGCATAATCGTAACATTAATGCATAAAATGACTCATAATTAATCGATACCAACACTAAAAAGGGTTCGTCTTTTTTGGTGCTTGGAAAATTTATTTGGATCTGATTAATTTTAATCTATCAATCATGTATTGAACTCAAGTTGTTAGCCCATGAATCATCTTCTTAAATATTTGAACGGAAGAGAATTCATCACAAAAATTCAAGAATAAATATCAAAAAAGCCCATAAAATAAGATATTATTTTTAATTAATATTTTTAATACTTTATCAATCAACACTCTCGCAAACATAGTTGTTAACGGTTCCTTTTCGTCAACTCAACCACACTCCAAGTCTCTGATCCCTCTTCAGTTTCCTTTGTCAGCTGGCCCAGCTACACTCTTTGTTGGCTCTTGTAATGTCTCTTGTCCTTGTCAAACCATGTCTGATTATCGTCGTTAGTCCTCGTGATTACCGCCTCTTCAATACTCCATTATCAGTCAATTATTAAGTTTGTCAGTAGTTGGAGCGGGAGTTGTGAGGTCATTTGGCTTTTTAGAGAGAGAAAGTCATGGGTATTTCTGGAATTGGAAACCAGGTTAGTCATAGGGATGATGGTCGTTTTTTTCCACTGACTCTTTCCTCTCCCATTTCTTCTCATCTTTAAAACTCTTTTTCATTTACTTTTCTTTTCTCAGGCGAGAGGATGTCGTTTAACCAAGGGAAGGGATGAAAACTTCTAGAAGTGGAGAGCAAGTGTGGTTGAGTTTTGAGAAAAGAAAATGCCGACGTGTTGAATGATTTAAAGACCCTTAACGGCGAAGGTGTCCGTTGATAGATATCAATTAATGAAATTAAAAATTTAAGGTATATTATGTGAAGATATTTTCTTATTTTAGGGGTCATTTTGAGAATTACTCAAAATTTAAAGAATAAAATCAAATAATATATTAGGGTAATTATCAATAAAAATACTAAACTGTATGATCGTTAACAAATTCGCTTAAACTATTTTTGTTAACAAAACAAACTTTATATTACCATTCGTTAACAAAACAAAGCTTAAACCATCATTCGTTAACAATTGATTTTTCTTTGCGGTCGCCCACACTTGATATGAGGACAAAACACGTTGAAAAACAAGCCATCTTGGCTTCATGCATGCATACTTGATGTTGCCCGCAATGAAAATGAGGATGTCTACACTTGAAATTGGTGGATGGAAAATGCTCTGAGAGGCGTGCAATCTTAGCTTCACGCAAACTTATATGCGGTCGCTCCCGATTAAAATGCAGTTATCCGCACTTGAAATGAGAGCAAAATGCACTGGAGAACAGACGATCTAAGCTTCACGGGAATGTGTGCTCGTTCGTCGACAGTTAAAATAGGGTCGACCACATCTATGTTTAACGACAAGAGAGTTTATTATATGATAGTTTAAGATTTATTTTATTAACGAATATAATTTAAGTTTTGTTTTGTCATTAATTTTAAAGTTTTTTTGTTCTCAATATATTATTGAAATTCATTGATTTGGAGTAGAGGTTGGACTTTGCTATCAAACTTTTTCTGATTTTGCCACTATGCTTCTTACAAACAACAACACACAAAAACTACAAGATTTAGGGTTTTAGGGTATATATAATTTGGGAGATTCCTTTCCTTTTCCCAAATTTTTAATTGGTTTTTAGTTAATTGCTTAAACAATAGGTTAACCAACAAAAAAGGGTGGGTTGGTGGATTGGTGAATACAACAAAACGAGAATCATAGAATGAATTAGAGAAGGCATTTGCAGATGCCATGTCCCTCTTCATACCTAAGCACAAGACATAGTAGCAAACGATGTGATCAGAGTCGTGTTCCTCATTTCTTAACATGTCCCTCCTACTTTTACGACTGACACGTCTCGCTTGCTTGAAACAAAAAAAGTAGACAAAAATTGATTGTTACTTTCTCGTTCCGCAAAGAAATGGTGATGGTTTAGTTTGGAGGAAGCATTTTGCTTTAAAAGTTAGTCATTGGTCCAGAAATTCAAAATTCAAAAATCAAAATTTTCAAAATATTTGGATTATTTAAAGACTGTCCTTTTTTGGGACAATAATGGACCATTTGATTAAATGCATGAGCTGATTTGTTCAAAAGACGACAATAAGGTATTGCATTGAATGTCATGGGCTCGATCAGGTGAGCCACCTTTCGATCGCGACGCATGGACTCGATCAGCTGTCAGCCAAAACTGTCTTTTTAGGGAGAACACTGCCTCCGACGCCACCCATAATTATTGACAACTCTGCCACGCTCTTTATAAAATCACCTTAAAAAATACTAAGTTCACGGGTTCTGTCCTCTCAATGTCTGTCCCCGCCACAATTCCCTCGACCGAGGCTCCATTTGACTCCATTGATGACGAAAAGAAAACAAGGAGGGCAAAAAAAAAAAAAACCGAGGAGAAGAAAAAATTGATTAAAAAATAAAAGGGTTAAAGCCCAAAAATAGATTCAACTATCCATTGAGTTCAAAGAATATTTTCGTCCAAAAAAAAAAAAAAAAGCTAAAGGTATCAAAAATGTGTAAAAATAGCTTTACGGCCACATTCTTTTTTTTGAAAGAGAATGATTTGGCGTTCTCTTGACGTGGTAAACTGTTCTCCACAAGTCTGTACACGTGAGAATAGTTTCCTATTATTCGGACGCGGTAAATAGTTCTTTTTAAAAATTTTGAACACAGGAGATCTCTAACCTCAAAAATGCTTCGCGTGAGATCGGTTGAGGACGCGACAAACCGTTCTCCTTTAGACTTGTGATCAATTATTGATTAATCACGGGCTGCACTGCAAGAGAACGACAAACCATTCTAAAAGAATGGTTTGCCGTTCTCTAACCCTATATAAAGGCCGAGCGTCCCCCTTCATTCTCATACCACCTCTCAATTTCCTCTTCTCCACTATTATCTTGCTTTCGAAAATTTTCTTCATATTAGTGACGACGATGGATGATGATTCGATTATAGTGGCTGATTTAGATTAGCCAACAAGTTTTGATGTCGAGATGGATTGATATTCGCAAGCCACTTTTATATATGGTGATATTCGAGCATTCGATCACGTAGATTGGGACGAAGAAATAGAAATGCATTCGACCTCCAAAATTCTAGACGAGGAGCTTCGAAAACCGGCCGAGTTCGATGTTGATGAGGTAGAAAGCTTATCGGTACGTGAAGAAATCTCAATAAGTTTTCTTTTTGGAAAAAAATATAGATGTATAAGGGAAATTAAAACAAAAATACGCAAATGTTTTATGCAAAATGGTTATGGCATCAAATTTGTTCAAAGTGACATGCGGCGACTGATGACTAAATGCATAGATAGATGTGCGAGACGACTTCATGCCTCGCATATGCAAGATGAGGAGACTTTTCAAATAAAAAGTTTCATCAATTCTCACAGTTGCACGATGGTAGTTGAGAATCAAAACGCTAATGCAAAATACATTGCAAATCATTATCTGGACAGGTTTAAAAGTCAACGTATGTGAGAAATCTCTTCCATTATTGAGAAAGTCAAGAAAGATTTCACTATAAACATTACGCTCGGTATTGCCCAAAAAGCAAGAAGTACAGCTCAAACACTAAACGAAGGCAAGAGCGACGAACAATATAAGCTAGTCTGGTCGTACGCAGTAGAAATATACAGATCAAATCCAAGTAACACAGTGAAACTACATGCTTACGAGACGGGGAGTGGTTCAATGGTATGCCAAAATCTATATGTACATAACTGCTTGCAAGACACGTTTGTTGCAACACAGTCGTTCTATTATCTGTTTGGACGGTTGTCATCTAAAAGATTCGTGTCCTGGATAATTACTCACAGCCGTCAGTATTAATAGCAACAATGAAATATATTTCGTTGCTGTTGCCAACGTCGAAAAAGAGTCTATGGACAATTGACAGTGGTTTTTGCAACATTTGAAGCGAGACTTGAACCTTAAAACGGGAGGCAGATGAACATTTATTTGAGATCGACAAAAGGTATAATACATTTTCAAGTTTATTTCTAATTATAATTGTCCAGTATTATCCTTATTAGTACTCTATTTTTTTTTTCAAATGTCAGAGGTTGTAGAAGACTGTGGACGAAGAATTTAAAGAAACTGAACACCGCTTCTGCCTACGACATATGTACGCAAACTTCAAAGGTCTATTTCGAGACAGCATATAGAGATGCAATATGGAATGCGGTCAAGACAATGACAAAGTATCATTTCAACATAAAAATGAGGAAATTATATCAGTTCAGTTTAAATGCCCTCGCATGGCTTCGAGCAGAAAAGCTTAAATATTGGGATACTCATGCATTATCTTCCATCCCCAAGTGTGATATGGACCTGAATAATTTGAGCAACTCATTCAATGCACTTCTATTGCCTGTGAGAGACAAGTTGATCATGTCCATATTTGAGATAATCCGAAAGTATATAATGGCTCGCATTGAAAAAAAATTTGAGAAGTTGAATCAATCAACAGATCTTTTGTGCCCCCAAAAGATATCACCAATTTAGTAGGCCAAAAAAGATATCGCCAACCTAGTAGGCCGAAAAAGACAAAAATGTGAGATGTCGATGAGTCATTGAGTTAAACAATTAGTAAGAAAAACTCGAAAAAGACGTGTGGCGTATGTCGGCAGCAAGAACATAACAGTCGCACTTGTCCTCACCGAGAAT
Organism: Begonia peltatifolia; assembly: GCA_022433055.1. Classification (NCBI taxonomy): domain Eukaryota; kingdom Viridiplantae; phylum Streptophyta; class Magnoliopsida; order Cucurbitales; family Begoniaceae; genus Begonia; species Begonia peltatifolia. The sequence goes on from CM039524.1 coordinate 3,954,324, forward strand.
CTACTTCAGGCGCTGCTTCTCAAGACACGTTTATGAGTTTCGACACATTCAGGGGGGATGCAGGAATTTGCAATGCACGACCGAGGCAGAAATAATTGACCGTTGTAATTTATTTCTTTTAGTTATTTAATAACAAAATAAAAATAAAAATAAAAAAATCGACAGAATTTCGTTTGTTTTACGACTCCTCCATAACTATATTCAAACAATTCATGCATATTCAAATCACAAATACATACTTAACAACTATATCCAGTAAAAATATAAACTAAATGATGGTACATAAAGTGAACTAAATAGTATTATAAAAGTGAACTAAATGGTACTACAAAAGTGAAATAAAATGACAAGAAATAAAGTTGCATTACAGTACATACATAAAATAAAGTTGCAAACTAAAATTAAAAGTACATTACAATAAATATAAAAGATAAACTAAGGTAAGAGTGCGTCATCGCCGTTAGCGCCGTCTCTATGGGAACGTTTGTAGGCGTCTTCGAGTCGTATCTGGGCCAATCTCATCATATCCATCTTCTCCTCCATTCTGTCAAACCTCTGCTTCAACCATTGGCCTCACCTCTCCCACGTGTGATCTAACATTTGACCCAACCTCACCTGCATACTCTCGCACTTCCTCTCCCACGTGTGATCTAACATTTGACCCAACCTCACCTGCAGCCTCTGCTCCTAGGTACTACCCTTCTGAGGATATAATGGCGGCGCGGCAGCGTCCTCAGTGTCTGGGGTGGGGTGTTCTCCATCGTAACATTCCAAGATCTGGAAGATCCGGGATGTCTCTTGACCAACCAAGACCCGTCGACTTCGACTAAGCTCATCCGAATCAAATAAGTCTAGTCAAATAAATCGACAGATCTGTGTGCTCTCATATGCTCTCCGACAAGAGGTTGAATATGCATTTGCTGAAGGAACTTCCAAATAAAGGTCCCGTACGACATATTCTTGTTTTTGGTTCGCCCGATTTTCTTCATGTGACCTACAATTATGTATCTTGGGTCGAATATCGTGCTGGTGCAGAGTTTCTCCATGATATAGAGATTCATCCAGTTGATGAGATCTCTATGACCATCCCTCGGCAGGATGATATGACTGATTAAGTTATAAAGAACCCGAGCTTTGACATTCAAATCCTTTGATCTCGGTTTCACAAACCTTGCAATCTTCGCATTGCAGTGGATTTGCCGAAAGAACTCTAATCCTTCTTCTGTTCTGGCAAAGTCACACTGTTTAGAAGCGTGATAATATTGCTTGGTGTCGTCGACGGCAAATCCGAGCAGTTCATTGATAAGAGTTGTATTTATGACAATGTCTCTATCGAAAACGTACGTCTTCAAGTGCTTCGTCACCTCGATACTATACAAGTTCACATAAAATAAGCGAACAATTCTGTCGCAGCTCTCGCTCAACATGTCGTATACCCCGTGGAGGGAGATATTGTCAAACATCTCCTTGATCACTAAACACTCCCAACTGTTGAAGTTGACAGTCTTCCCGTAAAATATCGAGCGGATTCCTGTATTCTATTCGTACTACTTCTTACACGCCTAGCTTCGAAACTCCATCGAAAAATAATCAGGAGGCTGTTGCGACACTTTATCCGGTGCCTAGTTTGATGGGCCACCCTGTAAATTATGTCGGGGAGCTTTTCGACCTACAAACATTTTAGGGGGCATTTTCAAAATTTAGGGATTTTTCAGATTTTTGAATTTTTAGTTTTTTTTTTTTAAGATTTTAGGCAAAAAAAAAAACAGCACGAATTTACTGATTTTCAGCACAAAAAAGCTAAATCTGGCAAAAAAAGTCAAAATCTGACGAAAAAAGGCTTTGATTTTCGGATTTGGCTCGATTTTGAGATTTTCTCCAAGAAAACCCTTAATTTTGGCAGATTTTGGCAAAATCGTTCGAATATGATGATTTTGACTGTACAACACTCGGATATGGGGATTTGGCCGAGAAAAAAGTCGAATTTCAGATGAAAAATCATCAAAATGAATCTCGATCGACGTTATACTAATGCAGAACGATTTGCCGTTTGAGGGTAAACATCTACTGCGTTCGTGAGAACGACATACTAGTCTCTGGACACGACAAACCGTTTCAAGAACACTCTTAAAACGATTTGCCACGTCTAGAGAACGACAAATCGTTATCCACTCAATGAATGTTCACCCTTGCACGTGCCCCAGCATGGAGAACAATTTGTCGTTCTCTGTACATAATAAACCTTTCTCCTTTAGAAAACAAAATGTGGAGACATATCGACTTGCCGCAAAGTTGTGTTTTGCACATTTTCTATACTGTGAGTTTTTGTTTGGATGAAAAATTAATTTGAATCTTTTTTGAACTTAATGCATAATTGTATCCGTTTTTGAGATTTAACCTTTTAAAAAAATTGCCCTTTTCTCGGTGAAACGGAAACCAAAAAGACTGGCTTGTCATTTCAGGGCAAATAGGGAAAAGTGAGCCTGACCATAAAGATTGGTCTGAGCTCAACTTTGGTGGTCTTTAACTGGGAAATGGCGAAGCATATCTTCTCGTCCAAAACTTATAGCTTCCAAGCACTTGGGCTAACCACGCTATTTTTCCATGTTTGCATTCGCCCCGTACGATTAGTTCTGTCGAGAAATGACGAAGATGATGAACTCAGAACTGCTCTCCAATCGCCATCTTGAGCTAATCAAGCATGTCAGAATATCTGAGATGGAGCTTTCTTTAAGAGAGATTCACTGAAACTAGGCCAAAGAAAAAACCAGTACCAAGCAGGGGATATTGGGTGATGGAGAGAATTAACAAAATTTAACAGATTATTTGACAATTAAAAATTTTAAGTATAAGTTGAAAATATTTATGTAGTTCATATCTATTTTGATAATTGCGAAACATGTCTAGGCTCGGCCAGAGATCAAGGCTGGCCTGACCTGTAGCTGAGCCTGATGATCCTTGCTAACTACTAAGGAACCATGCATCAGAGATTAAAGTATTAGAATTTAACTTGACATACAAGAGAGAATACGAGTCAAATGGCCATTTGTGGCCGTTACTGTACATAAATTGCAACTAAATAAAGATATAGGTAGAAAGATCAAGAGAGTATCTGACGGAGAATCTCTCCGGAGTGCTGGAATGATTTCTCTGTTTCCTCTAAGCAATGGTTCTTCTCCTCTCTACTCCAGCTCTGAAAAAAACAAACAGACCAGTAGAATTAGTTTCGACATACTTTTTCAAACACACAAACTAATCAAACCAGACAACCACATATACAAAATACTGGACAAACTCAGTTCTGAGAACCTATAAAGACACAACCATTGTCTTTTTTAGTTTTCACATAAATCGATGAGAAATACTAGCACTATTCATGAAAATTTCAAAGTGGGGAAAGCTCAATTCGATACAAGCAAAAGTAACATATGAAAGTAGCACTTTGGTTTTATTTTACTCGGTTCTTAAGGTATCTATATTGAAGTCAACCAAAAAATTTCAGATCCAGACTAAAATGATTCTATTCGATCGAACAGCCTAGAATAAAATGGGACTAAGTCAGTGTCGAAGAAGATAGTCATGGGAGGATAACAGTAAAAGTTTACAAAAATAACAGAGAGCGAGAGAGAGAGAGAGAGAGAGAGCAAAGGAATTACTTCAGCCACTTTATTCAACTTCTCTCTCACATTCTGCAACAGGTGAGAAAGGTCACCCTCCCATTTATAGAACTCCAGCTCCTTCTTGTTCAGTATCTTTTCTGACACCTGGGAAATACACATAGGGGTATTAAGAAAGATTATGGCATCATCGTATAAAGTGAAAAAACAACCTTTTGAAATAGTGTACGTAAAAATATATTTGATAAATTCTTTGAAAGAACTTTTTGAAAGGTATTTTTTTCCGAGTACAACTGAAAAGTGTTATTGAGTCAGATACAATAATACATTAAAACGAATGAAATGAATAATCTTTACAAGGTTTCTTATATGCCCATGAACAATCAAATAATTTAATTTCTTTCACAAATCCATTGATAGGAAGAGCACCCAAGATCTATTAAACACTGAGCACAATCAAAGTCAAGATCCATATAGGAGTAAAAGGCAAAGAAGAACATAAGTATTAAACCTGATATAATATGGAGTTGGCAAGATATGTTCATTTACCTTTCTTCCTATCATTCGACCACCAGCAGAGTGGGCGAAGTATATATTATAGAAATGGCAAATAAATGCCTGAGGATCTTTCTCTGATAATTCCTCCAGATATTGAGCATAGGCGATCCCAGGAGAAGAAGGCTCGGGAATGGCAAAACCTTGCTCTTTGAACCAGTTGAGATCTTTTGCCAAGCTTTCAGACCTTTCCAATCCTGTGTTTTTGAATTCTGCATCTGTAGAACAAGAAGCCAAAAATCTTTTAAATATATTTACCATGTTTTACTTTTTCTTAGTAAAAAAGTTACAAATATAATTCGAATGCATGGTATCATGATCAAAATATAGGCTTTGATTGTAAGCAAGAAGCAGAACAACCAGAAACTTGCAGTAGACTAAGAAAACTCCAAGTAGTCCGTCAAGCAGAAGTGTTCAATCAAACGATTTATTCTCTACTTTCTTTTACTTAGAATCTCAGTAGTTAACAAAGAATGGAAATGAACAATTTGGACTTAGGACATTTGGAAGTATACAGTCAACTGGGATAGTTGATGAGGTTAACAAGGATCAAACAAATAATCTGATCTTACTACATTCTCAAGGAAAAACTTCAAAGTTCAATCCATAGATCTTCAACAGTTCTTTGAAACCAGAAAAGAAGTCTTGTCTGATCGAGAGAGAGAGAACAATATTTTGATCAGTATTTAAATTAAAGATTTGTGTGAAGAAGAAAAAACAAGGCACAAGCAGATGACGTAGCAAAGGTCAAACCTGGTATCTCAGGCAGAGCAACATGAGACGCTAGACATTTCGAAGTTAATATTAATACAAGTGACTGACAGTTAATATCAAAATACTAAGTCAAAATACAAATACGATGGAACGTATAATCATTAAATCATCAAAAACTCAAACATATCAAACGAATTGTGTCATATACTGAAAGTTTATGCAAGACTAAACAATCTAAGCAAATGGAATCAAATCAAAAAAAAAAAAAAGGGAAAGCTATTAGCAGACTCACAGGATGGAACAGCCGCCTTATCAATGATCCCCTCAAGCGTATCGTAAACGAGCTTACTGTCCACAAGAAACCTCAAATACCCCTCAATGGTGGGTTCCCATTTAGCCACTGAACTCTCCTCAGGCTCCTTCACCTCTTTCTCCCCCTCCTTAGCTTGGTCTCTGGTGTGCAATTTCATTGCCACGAACCTCATCTCTTCAACAAAACCCTTAGCCTCACCTGGGTATCGCTTCTTCGGCTTCTCGGCAGTGGTAGCTGAAACAACGGCGGCCTTCATCGGAGCTTTCAAATTTCCACCAGGGATGCGAAAGCGAACAAAGGAGGACTTCTTGAGCAAGAAATCGAATCGAAAATTAGGGTTTCGTGGAGAAGAAGGCAACCTTGCAAAGCAAGTTCTGTTAAAAGCAGATTTCGATTGAGAAATAGGGGTGAGGGAAGCCATTTTTAAGGAAGAAGAGATAGAAGCAGAGCTGTGTATGGATGAGGTAGACGACGAAAGAGTAAACGGAAATACAAGAATAAAAAATAAGCGACAGAAGCAAAAATCAAGCTTTAATGGCGTCTGAAGTAGTCTTAAAGACTAAGAAACGAACCCTAACAACGCATTCCCAAAATGGAAAACAAAGATTAAACAAAAATAAATGAAGGAATGGGCGAGGTCGGAGATTGGGGATGGCAGTGGCATGAATCTGCGTGCTTCGTCTGCATCGACATCTTCTCTTTCGGATAACTTTATTTAATTATTTTATTAAATAAATAATATTCACTTAAATAATTAAAATAAAATAATTTTTAAATTTAGCAGTTCAATTATTTGGGGTTTTTTAATTAATATAATATTAATATTTTAATTAGTTACTAGCTTCAATTTGTAACCATTGAACTCAGAGCAAGCATAATCTAAAGTTCCTTTCTTTTACTAATTTTCTATCTTAGCTACGAATAGTTGAGATTCATGTTCATGACGTATTATCATTGTCTTTTTTTCACTTCACTTGTTTGATCAGGCAATTGATATCTTAAATTTTCTTAAAGAATTGGATATTATCAAAGAGAAAATCATTAAAATCAACGTATCATGAACATATGAAAGTGTAATCAAGATCTCAACTCCGTGTCTCTAGTTACGACCATAATATTTCAAGTGGCGACTCAAGATGTTGGGGTGAGCAAGATCAGACTGCAGGTTGAGAATCAGAGTGGACCGAAGGTTTTGGTTCGGTTTCGAGTGGTTCTCCACGTTTCTCGATCCAGGACTAGTCCTCAAAATTTTTTTTTTATGGGAAACGATTCGATCCATGGTCCAAGATCAAAATATCCAGAAATCCCGGACCAAACAGAACCTAACCATCAATTGAATTCGAGAATTAGGACTAGATAGTGGATTGTGACTCAAGATTGAAAATTCATTTATAGAGAAGAGAACCTTCTCCTTCAGTTTCAGTTCAGTCCTCTTGGCTCTCTTCCCCTCCCGAGTCTTGACTCCCAACTCCTGTTAGGCTTAGCCGTGTGCCGACCTTGAGCCTCCAATCCTCTCTCCTAAGCTGATCAGCTCTTCTCGGCGCTCGCCTTAGCCCTCGGTCCCTCACTCAGCCTCTCTCAGTCCCTTACAGTCACAGTCTCAGTCTTTGAACCTAAGCAGTAAGCTCTTTTTCAGTCTTTTTGGTTAATGTTTGTGTTGTTACTGTTGAACTATGAAATAGCAAAACTTTATTTGATTTTCTGTTTATCGTTTTGTGTTATTGCTTTTTAATTTTCTGTTGTGAATAGAATAACTCTTGCTGAAAATTCATTCTAGAGAAGAGAACTTCTCCTTCGGCTTCGGTTCAATCCTCTTGGCTGGATAGTGGATTGATTTCGGAAATAGAAAATATCAGTTTAATTTTTGGTTTAACGTTTGTGTTGTTTAAACTCGGATAGTCGGATATAGCAAAAATCAGTTTAATTTTTGGTTAACATTAATGTTTCAACTAGCATGTTATAAAAAATTTGTTTCAATTAAATGTAAATTTAAAATTTTAAACTAGGTGCTTCTAAGTTGGCAAATGACGAGGAAGATTATCTATTCATCCATTTTATTTAGGTTAATTAATGTGATGATCTGTTTATTATTTTTTTCTTCACGAAAGGATGAATATTTCTTATAGTGAAAGTTCTCATGTTGAACTGAAAAGAATTAAATCTATAGTTTGGATTCAATTCAGTAGGATATCAAACACTGATTCAGCTAAATGTACTTACTGTAAGCAGATTTATATAGCATACCCGACGAAAAATGGGACTTCAAGTTTAGTAATTTAACATATTAAAATATGCAAAAAGTTACCACGAAATATAAACAGTAAGCAAAAAACTTTCTTCTTTAAATCTAATGAGATCAATACTGGTAGTATACTCATATTTACTATAATGGCTGATAGAGAATTTTTCACAAAGATGATTATCTTAAATGAATTTCTACTGAAATTGGTATAAGAAATTGATTTTAGGACATTTTTTCTGTATCTTAATCCCAAGTTTATTATGCATTCTAGGTTTACAGTAGAAAGAGATATTTGCAAAATATATCAGAAAGAAAGAACCAAGTTGAAGGAGTATTTTTTTACAACATCACAGAAAGTATGTTTGACCACTAACACATGGACCTCCATTCAGAATTTGAATTACATGGTGCTGATATATCATTATGTTGATGAAAAGTGGCATGTACAAAAAAAGATACTGAATTTTTGTTTAATTCCGAACCATAAGGGTGAATATATTGATAAGGAAGTTGAAAAATGTTTGCTTAATTGGTAGATTGAAAATGTTACAACTATAACTGTTGACTATACTTCTTCCAACAATGTTGCTATTTCCTATTTGACGAAAACAATTCGCAATTGGAAATGGTTGATTTTAAATGGTGATCATATGCACGTAAGATGTTTTGCACATGGACTCAATTTGATCGTTTCTGATGGTTTGAAAGAACATCATGAGTTCATAGCAAGGATACAAAAGTTGTTAATTACGTAAGGTTTTCTCCGAGAAGATTGCAACAGTTTAAAGTCTACGTTGATGCGATTCAAATTACTTGTAAAAGTAATTTGTTGCTCGACATTCCTACTCTTTAGAACTCTGCGTATTTGATGTTGCCAAGCGCTGAGAAGTATAAAACAACTTTTGAAAAATTAGCAGAAAATGATAGCTCTTTCTTGAATGAAATGAGAGTGGAAAGTTCACCTACTTCTGAAGATTGGTCATGCATTTGAGAATACATAAAATTCTTAGAGACATCATACTATGACACTTCGTATTTCTGCTTCTCTGCATATTACAGCGAATATGTATGTAGGTGAAATCTGTAATTTGAAGATTGCTATTGAGACATGATAACAACGATAATTTTACGTTAAGAAGAATGACCAACAAGATGAAAAAGAAGTTTGATAAATATTGGGGATTCTTTGAAAAAATAAACATGTTTGTATATGTTGACGTTGTTCTTGATCCAAGTTACGAAATAAAATTTTTGTGACATTATTTAGCTATTTTATTTGACAGGGAAAAAGCTGCACAATACACAAAGCAGGTAGATGATGTAATTGAAAAGTTGTATACCAAATATAAAAGTGATATAACCAATGAAGACCCGACTCCAAGTAGCAACAATAGTCAACGAAGGTCTCAAACGTCAATGAGTTATTTGGTGCAAACTTGTTCAAGTGTAGTGTACTCGATGTTTTATGGGTCTGACAATTCTTCGGATAGAAATGATGAAACTAATATGTCAAAGATTGATCTATATTTGTTTGAGAAGTTATAGAATTTTTTAGACAGTTCTAACATATTATTTTGGTGGAAGGGGAACTTCGATAAATATCGAGTTTTGAGTGCAATTGCGAAAAATATATTGATCATTCCAATTTCTACGGTGGCATCAGAAACTGTTTTTAGTTGTGGTGGTCGTGTTCTTGATGCCTTTCGTAGTTCTCTAAGCCCCCAAAGTGTTAAATCTCTTATATGCTCTTAAAGTTGGCTCAAAATATTCAATTATTTTAAAATTTCTACAAGTACAAACATTAAGGATGATTTCGAAGATACTACTATCACAACTACAGAAAAATGTTTGAACATTCTAATATTTATTTGTTTCACATGTTTATCTCTAATGATTAATTAATGCATTCAAAATTTTCATTTTGCAGATTTCACTGACCCTACCAATGAAAATTTTATAGAAGTAGAAGATGATACATCGATGACTTGATGTTTTTACAATTATTGACTCATGTTAATGTTTATCTCTAATGGTTTGGAAGTTGGATCGAAATTGACTATATAGTTGAATTTACTATTTAAGTTGTATTTTAGATAGTTGGATTTAGTTTGTATGTTACAAGATAGTTGGATTTATTTTGTATGTTGAATTTAGTTTCCTAGATTTAGTTATATTTTATAATGTTGGATAGTTGGATTAAGTTTTTATATTAAATAGTTAGATTTATTTTAGATGTTAATTATCAAATTTTATTATATTTTATAATGTTAGATAGTTGAATTGAGTTATTATGTTAAAATAGTTGGATTTATTTTGGATGTTGAATTTAATTTATCTTATCATATTTTATTTTAATCATAGATAGTTTGATTGAATTTCTTAGATTTAATTTTAAATATAAATAGTTGACTTAATATATATTACTTTTATTTTTTACTCTTTCGATTAAGGGTAGAAGCAATATATATAATATGTATGTTGATTTTATTAGAAAAAAAATCTGTATGCAATATTGAAATTTTTTGTTTTTTAATTAAAAAAAATTCAGCATTATGGTGGGAGAAATCGGAGCTGGACCAAAATTTTCGGTCCGGTCCTGTCCCAGTCTCTAAACGAGCTGGTTCTGGAATTCGAGATAAAAATCCTGAATCCCACAATCTAGTTGGGTGCGGTCCCGGAACCAGACCGCACCAGATCATGCTCACCAGATCATGATCACACGATGTTGGTCGAGATCAAAATTGCAAAGTTCAAAAAAATAAATTATCAAAGCCGCGTGATTTGTTATCTTTTCAAGAACTTTTTTACAAAAGCATAGAAATTTGCAAATCTTCTCATTAATAGAAAATCTTTTATATTATTGAAAGGAGTTGTTTGCCACAATTGAAAACAAAATAGCGGAAAAAGAAATTGTCTTAATCGGCTTCCACGTCATCATAAAACTGCTTCTACTTCTTTCCAAAAACTATTATCTCTAATATTCCCCTTCAGATGAACTGAAGAGTGTATAGTCAACACTCACGTCTTGCTAATAAGAAAATGAAACAAAGTAGTATGCAAAACTTTAGTTAATAAATCGGCCAACTAAAATTTGGAAGGAACATAAAGAAACTTAATATTACCAAATTGCACCCGTTGATGCACTATATGACAGCAAATCTCTATATGTTTAGTCCATTCATGAAAAACAGTGTTTGCTCAATATGGAGGGCAGCTGGATTGTCGCTAAACATTAGTGTTGATTTATTGGAAGAAACATAGAAATCTTTCAATAAAGCCTGAACCCAAATCAACTCACACATTGTTTGAGCCATAGCTCAATATTCTGCTTCCGTTTTGGAGCGAGAAACAATACGTTGCTTCTCTGATTTTCACGAAATCAATGAATTTCCTAAAACATGCAAAATCCAATTGTAGATTTGAAAGAATTCATTATTGAATTCCAATACAAATGAAAACTTAATTCTCAAATTAATACGTAAGAAATTCTATAAGGAAATCATTAAAGCGAGAAATACGTACATGGATCCATTATTTGAATGTAAAATACTGTAAATTAAGTATGTAGATCTTCCGAATTTGACAATCGCCTATTCAAATGCTCTCTAAAATTGTGGTGATTCCAAAGAGGCAAAAAAAGATTCAATTGTAAATTGGGGACCATAATCCTTTATTTAACATAATTGGATAATTTACCATTTTATCCATCACAAATTGATAAATTATCTCTAATATTTTTACACATTATAATATGACCATATTATATTCTACATACTTCAAAGTCCTTTAAAATCATATTAAATAACTTTAATATGAAGTTAAACCTGATGATAACATAATATATAATTTATAGTTTGACAATTTAGATCCAAATAGAATTATAAGTCCTTATAATTTCAAGAATCTCTCACTTGGATTAAATTATAAACTAATCTATTACATATTATAACATTATCTTTATAATATCAAATTTTGTTATCATTTAAACAGAGTATACTCAAACAATCTCGTCCATTAATTATATCAAATGCAGAATCAAAGTGGTTTTCGTCATAATTATCGTAACTAAAGTTATCAAATATCACAAACATTAACATAACCAAATGACACAAATCAAATATGGATGTGTAGCATGAAAATTACATGTAATGTGATTTAACATGTCTATTTATAACTAGTTCAACCGAAACTTTATTGAGATTATCAAAACTCAAATGCTAGAGTGAATTAAATGAATACGTCATAAAATGAATACTGCAGTAATCAAAATATTCATTACTAATGTCTATAGAATAAATTCACATAAAATATACAAACTCCCACTAAACCTCAATATCTCTAAAAGATACAATCCCTATATGAGCAACATGCTTATGAAAGATCTTGGGTCATAATCACTTGGTGAGGGGATCCGCAACCATAAAGTCTATTCCAATGTGATCCATAGATATTTGACCACTCTGTACCATTTCCTTCACAACAAGGAACTTGATGTCTACAAACTTAGACTTTGAAAAGCTTATGTTGTTGTTGGAGAACATCATAGCTGATTGGTTGTCATATAAAATCTGAAGTGGTCTTTCAATACTATTCGAGATTCGTAATCCTGTGACAAAGTTAGTCAGCCATAATGTTTGGTTGAATGCCTCATAACATGCTATAAACTAAGTTGTCATAGTAGAAGAGGCTATAATACTCTACTTAGCACTCATCCAGGAGATAGATCCTCCAGCTAAAAGAAAAATATAGCCTGATGATGACTTCAAGTCATCTTGGCATCCAGTAAAATCAGAATCAGTATATCCAATGATCTCGAGCTGATTTGATTTCTTGTATGTGAGCATGTACTCTTTGGTTCTCTGTAAGTATCTGAGTACCCTTTTTACAGCCTTTCAATAATCCAATCCAGGATTGCTCAAGTATTTACCTAATATGCCAACTATGTATACAATATCCAGACGCGTGCACACTTGAGCATACATTAAGCTTCCTACAGCCGAAGCATAAGGAGCCTTTTTGCATTTCTTTGACTTCAAAGTCACTTGAAGGGCATTAATTTTTATTTATTTTTCCTCCTTTGGCAACAAGGGTATCTCCTGGTTTGCATTCTTTCATGCAAAACTTTTTCAAAACCTTTTTAATATAGCTTTTTTATTATAATCTAAGTATACCTCAACAACGATCTCGGTGTATGTAGATTCCTAATATAAAAGACGAGTCAACAAGATCTTTCATTTCAAATTTCTTTGAAAGAGATTTCTTGGTGTCATGCCAATAATATGTCATCGACATATAAAACCAAAAACATAATTTTATTCCCACTAAATTTGTGTTATACACGATCATCAACTTTATTCGCCTTAAAACCATATGAGGTGACTGCTTTGATGAAATTTGTAATACCATTGACGAGAAGATTGTTTTAGCCCGTAGATGGATTTCTTTAATTTGCAAACTAATACCATTGACGAAAAGATTGTTTTAGCTCGTAGATGGATTTCTTTAATTTGCAAACTAAGTCTTTTGATTTATCTGAATCAAAGAACTCAGTTTACACCATATAGATCATTTTGTCAATGTCACCATTGAGAAACGCCGTCTTTACATCTATCTGATATAGTTCTAAATCATAATGAGCTATTAGTGCCATTATAGTTTTAAAGGAATCTTTCATAGATACTGGAGAGAAAGGTTCCTTATAGTTGATGTCTTTTCTTTGAGTAAAACCCTTAACAACAAGATGTGTTTTGAATCTCTTAATGTTACCTTTTGAATCCTTTTTGAATTTAAAAATGCATTTACAACTGACAAGTTTCAAATATGCAGGTAACGGGACGAGATCCCAAACGTCATTGTATTTCATATACTTTAACTCCTCATTAATGGCATGAGTCCACTTTTGAGAATCAGAACTCTTAATGGTTTGGTTGAAAGTGACATGGTCATCTTCCACCTAGCTGATTTCTTCATGTTTTTGTAGGAATACGATGTAATCATTCTAAATCGTACTCTTTCTCATTCTAGTGGACTTCTGTAATGACAGTTACTCAAGGGTGTTGAGTTTTTTTCTCGAGAATGACTTTCTAAAGAGGTTCAGGAAGTGATTCAACATTGTCTTTATCATTATCCACTTGATCAAAATCAAGGGAAACCAAAGGAAGATGAACAACTGCCTCATCAAAGACAATTTTTTCCTTATCTCTCCTCACAAACTCTACATCCTCAAAAAACCAGGCAATTTCCATTTCAAAGAATGTCTTTAAAGTGGGATCGTAAAATTTGTACTTCATTGACCGTTCAGAATACCTTACAAAATAACAACTAACAGTCTTAGAGTCCAGTTTCTTTTCATTGGGCCTATAAGGTCTTGCCTCAGTTGAACATCCCCACACGTGTAAGTATTTTAGAATGAGTTTTCGGCCCATCCAACACTAGCATGAGGCTTTGTTTGTTGTTGTCTTAGTAGGCACCATGTTAAGGATATAAGTTGTCGTCTTTAGTGCTTCACCCCCCTGTCTGGTAAGGTTGAATGAGCAATCATGCTCTTTATCGTGTCTTTAAGCATTCTGTTTCATCTTTCAGTGACACCATTCATGTAGGGCGAACTCGGCATGGTGTACGAAGGAACGATACCACATTCCTATAAGTATTTAGCAAATGGTCATGAACGTTGTTCACTTGACCTGTCATATCTACCATAGTATTCACCACCACGATCAAATCTGAATCCTTTATCAAGCTGATTTTCAACCTCAACTTTAAAGGGTTTGAACACATCCTAAGATTGAGAATTCTCATAAATGAGATATAGGTAGCTATAACGAGAGTAACCGTCAATGAATGATATGAAATAAGGTTGACCATTTCAAGATGTCGTAGGGAAAGGTCTACAAATATCCGTATGTATCAATTCAATCACGGTTAGCTTCCAATCTCTTTACACTTGTTTGTTTCCCTTTAATACAACTTACACAAACTTTGAAGTCAGTCATATTTGGAGGGCCAAAAATCTCATTTGACACAAACTTTTCAATTTCCTTTTGAGAGATATAACTTAAGCGCTCGTGCCATAACAAGTCTGAATTATTATTAGTTAAATCATGTTTTCTACCTCTTGAATCAATATGTAAAATTTCATTAAAGAAACTATGGTTTCAAGCATATATAGATTGTTATAAACAGATAAAAATCCAGAACTCATTACATTTGAATTTAATGATAAACTGAACTTTTCATTTCCAAATGAACAACAATAACCAAATTTGCTCAATGCAAACATATAAATTAAATTTCGTCTAAAAGATAATATAACAAATGTATCATTCAAACTCAAAAATTGTGCAGATTTTAGTAACAATTTAAAATCTCCAATAGCTTCAACTTCAACTGATTTGTCATAGTCTATAAAGATGATTCTTTCAGCATCATTCGACTTTCAGCAACTCAGACAACCCTGCATTGACATACTATTGTGAGTAGTAGAACCCAAATCTAACCACCACGTATGTCTAGATACAGAAACCAAATTAATTTCAAAACAAACAAGGTTGAGAAGTAACATCTTTTCACGCGCCATGCGTGATACTTGGCACAATAATTCTTTTGGTGCCTTTCTTCATTACAAAAGAAACAACTGAAGCTTTAGACTTCTTTTGTTTCAACTGAAAAGGAGCACCAACAACTTCATTCTTCTTTTTCTTTCCTTTGTCCTTTGAAAATGACGCTAAATTAGCACTTTCTGTCAGATCATGTTTAATCATCTTTTCCTCATAGATACAATGAGATAGTTCATTAAGTGTCCACTTACCCTTATGGTAGTTATAATTGATCTTAAACTGCTCAAACTGAAAAGGAAAAGAAATCAAGACTAAGTGAACAAACATGTCTTCGGACGGCTCTGACTTAAGTTCCTTAAGTCTTGAAGCAAGACGAGACATTTCCATTATAAACTCTTTGATATTTCTCTTTCAATTATACTTGAGTGAGACAACCTTAGCTAAAAACGTGTTTGTCTCAGCCTTTTCGTTTTTCTCAAAACGTTTATCAAGTTCTTTGAGGAATATTTTGGCATCAGTGCCTTCCGACATGTTGCCCCGAAATGCTTCTAGAATGGCGCGCTTCATGATCATCAGACTTACACGATTTGAATGCTCCCACCTTTCCAGTTCCCTTTTATCATCAATGGTACTTGATATTGAAAGAGGTGAGAAACGTGCAATCCTAAATGCAATGTTTAGATCCATGCACCTGAGAACAATCATAACGTTTTCTTTCCATACTTTATAGTTGATTTCATTAAGCATAAAAACTACATTAATGTTACCCATTATACTTGAGATGTTAACTATGACAACAAAGAAAATGAAACAATATTAGCTCACAAAATAATATATATATATATATATATATATATATATATATATATATATATATATATATA
>CM039524.1:3970304-4020965 GCA_022433055.1 Begonia peltatifolia
CAAAATATAGTGCATCCATCAATAAGAAACCAATACAACATTAACATTTATCTTCTGGCTAAAAGTGTTAACTTGTAATTGGTAACTTGGTCCAGTATATAAACATTGACAATAAGACTTATCAAACAATGAACTTATATTTGGATAAGTTCAATGTTCACATGGTATCCTAATAATTGTCATATGTTTTTAATGTTGCTAACAATCCATGCAACTGTACAAACGTCAACCTTCCTTTGGGCCGATTGATATTCATACAATGCCATGTCTCATACCCAACATATAAAAATAGGGTAGTTAAAGCAAGAGTGGCTAATTTTATAGCATGTTACCCAACCATCCTATTTTACAATATAAGACTTCATCAAAATTGCACAAAAAAAAAGAGTTACGCAAATTCATGTATATATACATATTGAATAGCTAGGCAACCATAGTAGTCAAACAGTAAATCAAAAGATCAACCTACCTAGAAACGGGGTGAATTAGGGCCTATTTGACTAAAATGGATTGTCCCAAAAAAAAAAAGGGTCTCTTCAACTGAACCGGACTGGAGAGGGGTTGCGTACCAGCAACGAAAATCGCCAGAATCTCACAAATTCTAGTGGATTTTCTCTCCAAAATTGTCCAATTATAAAAAATAATGATAGATCGGGCAATAATTCTTAGTGTGCATCACAAAAAAAATTCTAAAAAAAAAAATTGATGCTTAATCCGATTTCTAGCCAAAAATTGATTTCTCGTAGTCTAACGTGATCGACTCTGATACCAATTGAAAGAATTCATTATTGAATCCCAATAAAAACGAAAACTTAGTTATCAAATTGATACGTTATAAATTCTACAAGGAAATCATTAAGCGAGAAAGACGTACCAGGATCAATTGTTTGAATATAAAAAATACTGTAAATCGGATATCCAGATCTTCCGAATTCGACAATCGCCTTCTCAAATGTTCTCTAGAGTGATGGTGATTCCAAAGAGGCAAAAAAAATTCAATTGTGAATTGGGAACCACTTTATTTAAACTAATTGGGTAATTTACCATTTTGCCCATCAGAAATGGATAAATTACTCCGAATGTCACTGTACATTATAATATGACCATATTACATTCAATATACTGCAAAGTCCTTTAAAATCATATTAAATCATTTTAATATAGATTTAAACTCAATAATAACAGAATGTATAATTTATAATTTGACAATTTAGATCCAAATAGAATTATAAATTTTTATAATTCAAACAACATCTTTATGAATTTGAGGATGAAGCCCAATCCAAATTCGCAAAGGTTTTGAATTGTAATTCTAAATTTTTAGAATAAAACAAACATTGACCAGGAGTTCTTTTTAAATACCGAAGAACCCAATAAGCAGCTCGTAAAATGTGGATTTATGGGAGTTGCAGGAAATTGACCAAGTCTTCCAACAACATAAGAAATGTTTGGGTCTGGTAAAAGTCGAATATAAGGAGCCTTCCAACCAATCTTCTATAAACAGTAGATCAACTAATAACAAGCCCGTATCACCGAGCTTACAATTAGGCTCCATTGGAACTGAAACTGGTTTATAACCCAAGCAATCGTTTTTCATTCCACAGCTCCAATGTATAGTGTCGCTGATTCAGTGTAATACCATTTGTATTACTAGCAAATTCCAAACGTAAGAAAGAGTGAATATCACCTAAATCCTTCAATTTGAATTTGTCAATGAGGACCATTTTAATGTCTTTAGTTGTCTGAGAAGAAATCCCTGCTATTATCACACCAACATAAATTTATATAGTTGGAAAAACACCTCCTTTAAGCTAGGTAAACAGTGAATGATTCGAAGAAAGATTGTTTGAAACCCAAGTTGACAATTGCAATGGAAAATTTACAAAACAATAGCCTTGATGTCTGCTTTAAACCATGCAATGATTTATTTCATTTGCATACCAATGTCTGCTCCCCTTGTGGAGTATATCCTTGTGGTAAAGACATATTGTCAAGACTCGATTCCCTCCAACCGAATCCCGATGGCTAAAAAATTTCTAAAATAAGAAAGAGTCGAACGTCAAATGGATGCTCTCATTGTCACTCCTCCTCTCGCATGCATAAACCATTATAAATTAATAATATACGTCTTCAACTTGGTATCTTAAATTAGAATGCTCTTTTAAAAATTATTTATTATTATTATTTAATAAAAATATTTAAAACATAAAACATCAATTGCACGAAAAAAACAACATACATTTTATACATTGAAAATTTACATGAAAATCAAAATATTAACATGGGTGCTACTACAAAAGTAGGTCACTACATGTGATCTTTAAAAAAAATTTATATAAAGGAAAACCAAACGTCTCACCTAAACAAAAAGACCATCTACCTTGATAGTTCACTTATGTCTATTCACAAACTTTATATTGCCTTATGTTTTCTCTCCTGGTAAATGTTTTCCATATATGAAAATATAATTATCCAAATAATGAATTTTTAACACAGTAAACAAATCTAACATATAAAATAACTAATATAAACTCTATTAACATCATATAGGATCAATCCACATCTTTCACTATAACGATTATTTGAAAATCATATAAATCATGTTCTTTCGAAAGCCATGTAATTGCTATAATAATATGCATGCTCGAAATTAATATGTTGAAATCACTCAACCATTATTTGAAATCATTTTCATCAAATAAATCTAATACATATGGAATGAACTTTGCATGATTAAAACAATCTCTTTAAAAAAACTTCAATGTATCTTTTAACAATCAAAAGTTTATTGTACGACACCAGCAGGCCGTCATGAGACTTGACATGACTTTCATAAACTTAGACACATTTTTGGATATAAAATTTTTTAACTTTTCCTTAACCCACTTCCAACCATTTCGAACCACTCCAAATCATAACATTATTCCATTACTTTCAAGCACCTAAATTATTATATACATCCCCTAATTACCATCAACTAGAAAACCCTTCGATCGAATTACATAGAGGAAATTACGAAAACAAACTGCATGGCTGACTCTAAAAACTGAACATATCTATATAGACGAAATAGACTTCCAACAGTTCCAGTATTCTCCTGAATTTCAAAAGCTATCTATACATCATATTCAAAAGACTATAAAAAAAGTACTTCAGACATTAAAACGTTACCCACCGGTCAATAAGTCGCCAGACTGTCATAACCAACCCCCATGAGTTCGTTCCTCCAACTACTCATACTCATCAGCCTAAGGCTCGAAGTCCTCATCTGTACGGTCAGTACCTACATCACAAAGTTTAACTAATGAGCATAACGCTCAGCAAAATCATATCAAAGCTATAAAATGCTCGTGCTATGCATAATCGTTTTCAAAACATGTACATATTTTACATTAGGTTTAAGGGGACATATTGGTTAGATAGGCGTATTAGGAGAATAGACTCAACATACATAACATGGGTCAGTGTTTTGCCTTGTCGCAAAGAAGGTCAAAATACATATGTCCTTAGGCGATGACGGTTTTACATAAGTCCCATAAAAGGACAAGAACGTATGTCATTCCTCGTCCCACAACTTAACCGGTACATTACATTTACTTATCTTTCTTACTTAAACATGTACATGTAAAACATTTTGCAAACTTAACCGGTACATTACATTTATTTATCTTTCTTACTTAAACATGTACATGTAAAACATTTTGCATGTTTTCTTGAAAACATGATGCATGAACACAAATGAACATATACATACACATATTCTCAAAACATATGAACAATAAAAACACTAAACACTAAACAACTTCTAATATCTTAACTACCTACAAAAGTACTCCATAAAGCACATAAACCTGGTACTTTTGTGATGTAGTCCTTAAGGGTCAAAAACATGCAATATAATCTTACCTCTGGTCCTTACCAATATGTGCACTTGATTACTTCTCTTTAAGTTGCAAAAACCTAAAAATACAATACTCTTAAACATTATCATTCAATCAATTTAAACAAAGTCCAACACTTACCAAACTACGCACGAAACCAATTTAACCATGCATAATATTCACTTCAATTCAAATAGCTTAAACTCAATTAACTATCAAAACTCAAATGAACTCCGTTCACAATCTCGAATTTAAATTCTATTTTTGGCTCAACTTCAAACATCAATATCTCACTCAATTCTTAACAGAATTCAACGATTCAAAAGCCAAAATTTAACTTAATGTGTCTAATTTAACATGGTATCATTCATTTATCGAAAACCAAACTCAATAAATGGCAGAAATTCAAAACCCGAACTGCCCAATTCTCGAAATCACCATGTAGTCGTCCAACGTTAAAAATTCACAACAATTCGTATACATGTCCGAATTTGATGATTCAACATGTTTTGGAAACCGTATACTATCTAGTTTAACATAGAACCATCCATTCATCAAAGCAAATCGGAAATTACAGCAGAATTTCAAAAAACCTGAAATTTCCAGTTTTTGCACAAAAGTTCAAAAATTCATAACTTATTCGCTTCTTAACGGAATCCAACGATTCAATAGCCAAATTAATCCTTGAAGTGTCTAGTTTCTAATGAAATAATCCATTTAACAAACCAAAACAATTAACTCAGCCGAAATTCCAGAAAACAGAATCTGCCCTGTTTTGCTGATGAAAAAAAAAACTAAGTTCCAAATTTGTCAAAATAGGCATAGTTTCTCCCCTTCAATCCATCTAAGACCATCACATAAGTCTTTAATTAAGAAAAACCATCAAATTAGAGAAGAAAACCAGCAAAATTTCCAAATTTTCGGATTTCAAAAATCCATAATAAATCTATCAAAACTTTCACACATATACTTGTCTTTTAGCAAGTATAAACTAAACCCTTAATTTTTCTTACCCCAAATCTTCAAATGGAGGTTCCTAAGCTTGGGAGCACGTCTGAAAATGGAGGAAAAAGGACTGATTGTCGTGAAGAAATGAAGAAGAAAGAGGGAGATTAGGGTTGTGTTTAATTACCTAATAGTAAAGTGGTGATGTGGTACATTTTGAGCCAAGCCTTATACTCTTTTAACTTAATAGTCTACGTGTACTTCTTCTTTATTTTCTTTTACTCATTCTTTTGTTTTCTTCCTCTACTCTTTCCTTTTTATCATTCTACAACGAATTCCAGCAAAATACATTTCATTTACAAAATATTTGTACATATTCTTTTAGGAACAATGACATAGTAAAGATATGAAGAGGGTTTGGAATACAATCTTTCGAAAGAAGTTTTATTTGATAAAATGATAGAAGGAACTATATTAATCAAATAAATTGTTGCAATGATACATTCTCCCCAAAATTTACGAGGCACATGAGATTGGAAAAGAAGAGCACGAGCCATATTAAGAATATGTTGATGGTTTCTCTCCACAATAGAATCTTGCTATGGAGTCTCTGTGCATGAATGAAAGTGTACAATTCCATGTTTGTGATAAAACTCATTGAGTGAGAATTCAGGAGCATTATCTATCCTAATGCTTTAAATAATAAAACCAAATTGGGTTTTAATCATTTGAATGAAGTTGGGAAACACTTTAGCAACATTATACTTTGACCGAAGAAAATAAACTCGAGTGGCTCGACCATGGTCATCAACAATCGTCCAAATTAAAGTCATCATGAGTAATCAAATGAAACGTGCTCCATATGTCACAATGAATAGCCTTGAAACAAATTTCAAACATGTTATTATGAGATACAAATGGTAATCGATGTTGTTTAGCTAAAAGAGAAATGGTACAAATTGAATTATTTATATAATGTAAATGTTAAACATCCTTCGGAGTATGTATTTTGACATTTAATGAATGTCATAGTCTATGATGCCACATGGACTTATCTGCAGCATTGAACTTGCGTATCTTGTTTTGGATGGAAATATCAAGATGAGATGCATTTGATTTTTGATGTAGAATATACAGGTTTCCAATCCTACCCATCCCAATCATTTTGGCAGAGTATTGGTGATGTGCCACGGGTTGCTATCTTCCGATCACGGGCCAAGTCCATGATTGAATCTTTATCTAACATATTTGCTCATGTTAGAGGCCAAATGGAGTTAAAGTCAAACACTAAAGACATGGAGAAGTCATTCAACTTGTCAACATGGAAGCAATCACATGATCATGCTAATCTAAAAGAAGTAACATCCCTCGGCCACTCCAAGCTAGGGGAAGGAACCGACCTTCGCCCACCCTGAGCTAGACTCAAGAGGCGAGACTTGTTCCATAAGCAATGAAGAATAAAACTTAGCATTCAAGACAAGAAGGAGCAAGTTCAATTACTCACATGAGAACATACCTCGCCTACTCTCAAGCTTGAAAAAGGAAGCATGTTGTCTTGGAACATTTACTGTAACCGGATAGTATAGCTTTATTTTCCTTAAACTTAGCACCTTTTAATTGAGTTGTGTGACATCTAATAGTTGAACAGTTAGGAGGTTATGTGCACTATTTTGATGGAAGGAGGGACCATATTTGAAAAGGACATTTGGAGAGAGATAGTGCATTGCCAAAAATTGGCAATATAGCTCATGTACTTGGCCATGTGGTTAACCAAATGCACCTCATTTTGGCCTCCTTCTTCAGCTCACTTTTGGCCAAGTTTTGTAACCCTAATTTACAGAAGGGATGAGGTATTTAAACCATCCTTAACACCTCTTCAGCAGCAACTTTTGTTGAATGAAAAACTAGAAACTTTTGCTTGGTGTTCCTCCTTTCGATCGTTGAGTCACATTCGAGAAAGTAGAGTGAGTGTGTGTTCGATTTCTACTTTGTTGTGAACCAAAGTGGTTTTTTCTTGATGCAACCTTCTTTGATTCATTCTTAGGCTTGGACAAACAAGAGTAAGGTGGTATAAAACTCTCATCCAAAACTTGTTAGAGTGCTCTTCGTCAAAAAAGAAACCAAATTACGAAAGGTGTCATTTATCACCTGATCAGACCAGCATCACAACTTTAACCGTATCTTTTCCATCATTTTGACTCATCCTCTCATTTTGACACACAATCATCCCCACATCCATAGCTTCAATCTGCTACAAGAATCGCATCATTTTGTTTTCAGACGAGAGAGTTACGCCTCTCCAAAGTTGACATTCTGTTATCTGCCAGAGCAGTAAATCGAGCTCCGACGACCTTGAGTAATTCAACCATAACTTTCCATTTTTTGAAATTTATCCATTGAAATTTGGGGGTATTTTGTCTACAGCCTCAATAAGTCTCATTTAAAATTTTAACTCATTTGGTTTAGAATCTTGAAAGTTATACATTCTGTAAATTGAACTATTTTTGGACCATAATCTCTATATCCGAGAAATGAACATTTATTAAGTTTGTTAATTTTAGTACTTCCATTTAATCACCAACGTAAGACATGTCAAGTTTCCAATCCTATCAACCATCCTAATCATTTTGGCTAAGTATTGGTCTTGGTTTAAACAAAGATTTGAGCAAAAAAGAAAGTACCCAACGCAAGGATTTTAATTTTTCACGCTCACTATGAACATTTAATGTATAAAAATGTACTTCTAAAATTGGACACAGTTGAATCACAAGGTGATATATCTCCTGAGATAGTTTGAGAAGAACTGTGTTGTAGCTGAGAACTCAGAAGAGCTATAAGCTGTTTACATTGATTAGCAGTAAGAGATTGTACAGAGTTTATTCTCTCAAGATTCTAACTTTGCATCCCTTCTGCAATATCCACTGTGTCTGGTTTGTTGGCAATTATGACATTTAAACATAATTGTTTTGATGATGAAGTGATTATGAACTACAAATTATTCTAAGTTATATGATGATTATGATTATGATTACGATTACGAACACTTGAATATGTGTTAGATATGGATATGATAAATAATGTGCATAATATTGATTTCAATAATATTATCTTTGCTTTCACTAGGAATACTCTTAATAAAGGGTATTTGATTGTAATAATATGTTTGATTAAGTCATCTCAGTTAATAAAGAAACATATAAGACTTAGACGCTTCAATTGAAAAAGAAATCCATTGATTGCAAAAGAGTGTGAAAAACTGTTCAAAGTGTCGACTGCAAGACTCAAAGTGTCGAAAGCTAATTTATTTTGCAAAAGTTACAGAGAGCTTAAAGTGTCGACTGTTAGAAGCAAATGTCGACCACTAGGTCATCTTGTAAATCTTACAAAAAGCTCAAAGTGTTGACCACCAGCATGAAGATCGACCGCTCAATTTACAGAAAGCTAAAGGTGTCGATCGCTAAAAGAAAGTGTCAACCGAGATGTTGAACGTCATTCAAATTTACACACAATGGTCTACAAGTGTCGACTGGCTAAATTGAAGTGTGGACTAGTGCACTGCTTTTCTAAAGACGTTTATAAATAGATGAGTGTAACCTTGTGCAAGAAGTGGAGTTTGAGAACCATATCGAAGTGCTGCCGATTTTTCCACTTGAGAACAAAAAGTCTTTAGGCAAATCATACTTCTACTAAACCTCAACTTGATATTATCAACTTTGAGAGAATGTGATATGTATTCCATTGTTCAATCTCTTCTTTGTATATAAAAAAAACTTGTAAATGATGATGTCCTTGAAGAGTCGAAAAAAGGTTCGATGGACACCATAAGCTTAATCAAGGAGAAGGGTAATGCCTTGCAATAGTTAAAAGGTTTGATTGGCCCTCAAAAGCACAATTACTTGTAACCAAAAGGATTTTAATGAAAGATTTTTAAGGAAGAGCCTTGAAGTACAGACGTCGACAGTTTAGACGAACTATGTTAACAAATTTATTTGCACTCTCTTATCTCTCTTCTTATTATATTATTTTATTTTATTTTTGTATATCTATTTTAGTTAATATAATTAAAAAAAATAAACGTATAAAGAAATATTACTACATAGTAGGATTTCTTAATGACATGAAAAAGTTTAGTTAACGTAATTTAGCCTCTTTTAGTTTAATTTCAATCGTACAGTTATCGTGCAAATAAGTTTATCCTTCATCTGAAGATTGATTGCTCTGGTGATCGATTTGACATAAAAGCTATTTTATCAGCCATATCATTTGAAGATATATTGATTACTTTTTGCCTTTGTTCCTGAATTATCAAGAAAAATATTTTACTCAAAGTAGGTAGGGAATCCATCATCAGAGTTTGACTCTTAACTTGAGAGAAAGAATCGTTTAAACCCATTAGAAATTGCATGACAAATTCTTGTTGTTGATGTTCTACGAGTCCTGCTCTAGAACATGTGCAATTTGGTCTCGGTCTAAAATCCTGTAACTCTTCCCATAAAGTCTTGAACCTTGTATAGTATGAATTAACAGCCCCCTATGATAGAGATAGAAGTTGATTCCGGATTTGAAAACTCCTCTATGCATTACTTTGATTGAATCTGTCATGTAGGACTTTCCACGTAGTCATTGAAGAATTCATATATAGTAAACAGTCTCCTATTTCTTTACTTACAAAATTCAAGATCCAAGAGGTTACCATACTTGCAGTTTGCAGTCAGTCGTACTAGTCTGATACCATTTTAGAGAAGCAGACAGAGAAGATTGTAAAAGAATGGAAGAGGCGATCTTTCATCTTTCAGCCTTAGTCGGAAACCATCTTTCATCGATCTTCGATTTGAGCATTTAATCATTGATGCAGAAGCTGATGCAGAAGAGCTTTGCCTAATTTTCTCATGGCTAATATAATGGACATAACTCAGATTGATAATTACAGTTTGCAAAGAAGAATATTGATTTCTTGACAAAGTTTTGTTTAATGAGAAATTTCTATGATTTGTTATCAATGTTTTGTTTAGATGGATATTTGTTTTTCACTGGTGTTTCTCGTGCTTAATCTATCTATATCATCTTATTGAGGGTGTCAAACCTGATTTTTATATATTACTTGTGATTTTTCAATTTTAACTTATTGATTTATAGTTATCGTTGAAAATCGAATACAGATTAGAAAAAGAAATTACGCAAAAAATAGAGACACTGAGACATACGTGAAAACCCCTTTAAAAAAAAAAATCATAAATAGAAAAGAAATTTACTATATCGAAATCAAAGTACAGTGTTTGAACCAGTTTTGCAACTCAAGTATCATCAATATATAGTAAAATCGCAAAACTTAATATAAATTACTATGTTAATATAATCTTTTTGGGTCCGGCACGTTACAATTACGTGATAAATGATGATATTAAGTAGGGATTTCTTGATCTCATCACGCGATGTCACTTACTTAAAAAGAATTTCGTATATAAAGTAATCACTTAATTAATTATATGGTAAATGCTAAAGTAAAACCCATTGTGGTAACCAAGTAAATATTACGAGTCAACTAAAGCAAAGATTTGCTCATATTTACTTTATTAAAAAGATAATGGCAACTGGTTTTTAATTATATAGAAGCGGTTAGTAAGCTTTCCTTGTCTATCTTAATCACGTATAATTTTAAAATATATAAATGATAGTCAATGAATACTAACACCAAATTGTAATCCTCAAAATAAACATTCTCGCGAACATTAAGTTCATATTAAGAGCAATGCGAAAAAGTATAATGTACTCGTTACTTATTGATAAGTGCAATTAATTTAACATTAAAATACTAAATGCTTGTCTATACCGTAAAAATTAAATTTGTTTCCCTCGAGATTCGCAACATTTTTACGTGCGATATATGCATACAAAAGCTATGCACACAAAAGCTATTCTCATCTGTATATATAAGGGAGCAATTTCATGGGTAGAGGCAGATTTATATGATACTTTGCAAGACTAATCATTTAGAACAATTTACCAATATTTCATTCATTTTTGGAACAATTTGATAATGTATTTTGTGAAACAATCACTTCCTGAACAAAAATCAATAAATTCGTTGCGTGCACAACATATTATGTTTAAGATAAAGTGCAATGTATTCCAAAACTAAGACATCTGAAGCAACTAATGGCCTGAAAAATCTTTTTGGAGCAATTTAGTCCTTGAATTTTTGATTCTGGACAAAGATTAAAGTAGATAAATTTCATCTAAAGCTGTGGTTTAAGCTATGAGATTCAGTGCTCAAAAAAATACAGTGATCCGTGCAATTTCAAGCAGAGGAAGCCACACAAAAATAATACAAGGTAAATTGTACAGAATTTATACAAACTTTTGATAGTATTGGAATTCTGACCAAATAGAAAGCTTGTGCTTATATATCAAATTCATTTCAGGGCTTTTACATCTATGTTAGTATCTAAATTAGCACGTATAGAAAATAGGTGCATAATATGTGAAATCTAAAGGCAGAAAACACAAAATGAAAGGGAAATCATACCCCCTTTCTTCCTCATATAATCAGACTACTTGACTTTCTTGTTCCATCAAAGGACCTTCTTTCCACTTGCCTTCCACTCCAGTAGCCTGCAGAGGTGGCAACGAAAACGGATTGACTGTTGAGCTTCCCTTCCGAATTTCCTTCAAAACCCTCAGCGCTGATATGGTGCTTTTCATGTATAAGCTCTCAATGTACTCAATCTCGGCAAGTTCCTTTGGAACTCTAATCACGCCATCATTGTTTGTAGCTGCTGTGGTAGTAGGAGAGCATTCTGCCTCTCCACTAGCTTCCTCTGCCGAAGAAGGAAGCTCGTGTATAGGGAAGAGGCGATCTATCATTGTCTCGCATTCCTTCACAAGCTTGTAGAGCATGTCAGTGGTAAAGAAGGGTTCTTGCAAAACCTTTTGTATGAAAGGTAAGCGAATAAGGGCGCCAGTTCTTTTGTCGTACTTCTTGAGGATTTTCACAAGCCCTGTCATAGGTAAATAGGATTGCTGACAGATTAACAAATGAAGGACACCAGTCAAAAGAAATATATAGAGACAATTAAGGCTTCGATGTTAGCATATATCCATATCATGTTAGTGCTTCAGTGACAGTTCAATAAATAAATCATCGATTAAAGCTTTTTTTTCTAGAGCGTCACAAGATAAACCATCCAACCTCATTCCACAAGAGCAACCTATTGCATTATATTAAATTGGTATGGAGTAAGATTCTAATGTAAACCAAAAGTGTTTCCTATGAATAAGGAGAGCCGATCAAAATAAGTAAAAAAGATTAATTCCTAATCAAAATACAAAAGTATAAACTCCATATAAAACCCCCACAAAAGAAAAGTGAGGCTAGGGTGTGCAGGGGCAATTTAGTTAGTCGTAACATTCTTGGAAAAAGAAATCTCAGAAAAACAAAGTAAAAAAACACCAAGTGCAAAATTTGCACTTCTTTGACAATGACATTATACGAAAGATCAAAAAAAAAAAAAAAGATACTATATGCGTGGTGCACATCTCGCTAAAATTTTTGTAGCTAAAAACAGCAGGATTAATAATAAGGTGCCATCCTCATGTAAAAGATGGCAAAGGACTAAAAAGAATGAAAACTTCTCCAATACCTGTGTAGTTAAGGGCGCTATAATTCTCCAACAAAACCATTTCACCATGGAAATCTACGATTTCTTTTCTAATATTTATGATCTCCTCGTTTGAATGCTTTGCCTTTGAAACCCTATCTTGTAATTCCTGCAGTCCCAACCACGAAACCAGAAAACTGTTCAGTTCCTTTCCACAATAGCCAACTACAACTCATTCTAAGGAGATGGAAAACAATTAGATTTCAATGAAAAACAAAATCATAATTTCTTCACCTAGCTAAAGTGATTATATTCTACACCCTCTCAAAGATCTTACCTAAGACAGTAGATTCCAAAAAGCTGTCAAGCAGATTAAAAAATTAGACTCACAGGAGCATTCTTTAGCATTTGTATTGACTATCCACTACTTCCATCACTTTGATTATTATAATGACATAACAGAGCTAGTTCCAATTCCAAATAGATCTATAGGCCGAACACAAATAACTATATTCATAAATCCAACTTCAAAAAAGAAAGGCCAGCCTTCTTATAGACAAAAGAAGAGTATCTATCAATGGAATTACAAAAAGTCTGGCGAAGACTTGTTTTCAGTGCTTCAGTATTTTTCTCATGATCAACAGTCACAATATGCACAGACTGAGATTCGCTACATTTATCCAAAACAATGAATGGGATGATTAGATCTGCTCAATCAAGTATCCTTGTTATTTAGAGAACACAACTCCCTTCTTCAATTCCCGTTCGACCAAATGTAAAAGAGATCAAAATTGCCTTTCAACTTAAAGAAAGTCTACTTTTTTAGATAAACTAAGCATAATTTCGCCCCTAATCTCACTTTCCATGGAACACCACCACGACTACAAAGTTGAAGGAATAACTCAGAAAATATTAGCCAGTCAATAAGTCAAAGCATTTAGGCCTCCTCTTTAGTGGCTAAAAAGCTCCATACCGCTATACGAGGAAAGAGAAGAAGAGATTCCCATGTAGTTATGTGTACAGTTTACGAGGAAACTGGAGCAAGTTAGCAATATGGGCGTTCATCCTTCCCCCCCGCAAAGCAAAGACAGACAGACGGTCGTTTCAGCACTCATACCAAGTACAAAGCTTTAGAATACTAATAAAGATAAAAGGAAAATCTATATTCCAATTCCTCAAATATCCTTTTGGCAGTCAAGAAAGGGAATAGAAAACGGAATGCCGACCTAGATTTGCGAGGTTCATTCGATTACAAAGCCGCTAGATTGGGTTTATACCTTAGTAGCAAGTTTCTGGAACCAAATAAATTGTCAAATGCAAAAAAAGAAACAAAAATACCTTCAGTCTAATAATGTATTCTTCCTCTTTTTCGACGAAAAAGGTATTGAATTTCTCGAGTTCGTCCTCCAATAAACTTAAGAAATCAATCTCCTCCTTCGACATGCTGTCCTTTTCTAGAACCTCATCAGAATCTCCGGGAGCGTCAACCTTGGGCCTCTTGGAAGGCCTGTCGCAGCCCTTAGGTTCCAAAAGCTTCAACCGCTTCTTCAACTCCTTATAGGACAAAAATTTATCCCGCCACTCCGGCAATGTCTCCTCGATCTGATTACTCAGACTCTTCCCAAACTTCATATCTCGCGAGCCGTGGTCGACGGACAGAAAGAAAACGGCCGGAAAAACGAGCGGCAACGGAAGAGAGAGAAAGTAGAAATAGTGGGGAGGAGGGAGGGAGGGAGAGGAGAGGAGAGGAAGGGTGATATATCGGCGAGCGCAGAATATTCGAAAGGGCAGTATTGGAATATCCGTTTATTCTCAAAGAGCATCTTTCCGAATTTATTCTCCTGGGCATTTGATTGAAAGAGAGAGCTTTTAATTTTTACAATTCTTATTTTTATTTTCTATAAACATTAATTAAATTACCCAATCAAATTAACTCAAAATAAATAAAATAATTATCAATTAATAAATATTAAAATCAATAGTATTTTTCAACTATCACCTTAAACAATCAAACCCGTCCACCACCAACAACACCACACGATAATTACCCACATGATCAGCCTAGTTAATTCCTCGAGCACATCGTATGGATTAATCGTGAAAGCGGGAATCAAAAGATATTAGTTATGGGTGGGGAGTTGGAGGAGGTATAATATATTTATACATTACTTTGATATGGTGAGGAGCATTTCAAAGAAGCATGATTGGAAGAGAAAGATGATTGTCTGTCAAGTAAAATCACAACACGCATGGATCAACCAACATTAGCTGTGAAGATAAGATGTACACTTTTTTTCCTATAATTTATTTAATTTTGCTTTCATGGGTTGGAAAGTCAAGTCTATTAAATAAAATAATCTCAAAGTAAATACATTGAATTATTATTACCCATAATTTAACTGAATTAATCAATTACGTATAACATTTACACTATAATCTTAGATCCCGATATATTATTTATCGTATGTAATTAGAATATGGGTTTGTTTATTTCTTTTAGTTAGGTGCTTTTAAAATGAAAGGTATAATCCAAGGAATAAACCAAAGTGGATAGAATATCCAATTAAAATAAAAAATAATTAATTATAAAAAAATAAAAATAAAAGGAATATCCATATCTTCTAACCATAATAAAGGCCTAGTGATAAAGAGTGGTCCTTTCAGCGACACCTGTCACTTTCAAAAACGAAGCGAGGGGAGGATATTTTAGGAAACAACGTAAACGGTGACGTTTCATTTTGCACTCTCCATACTTATTTCTGTATTTAAAATAATCACATAAAATATAATAAATAGAAATTGGGGAGACTTAATTAAAAACAAGACAGGTTTTGGACAGGTGGAATTTAGAATGGGATGAACAATTCAATGATATTATTTTCTAGAAGCAATGATATAATTAAATTATTTTATATTGTAAATAAAAATAAAAACTAAATCACTTGGGTTGTTGATTAACTAGTCATAGTGTTAGTTAAACAATAGCGCCCAAGACGAATCAAATACGAATACTACTCTGCAGTGTATAGGGGTGAAATCGAGTCCAATTCATTTCGGTTCCACCTTGAATTGAAATCGAATTGATCAGTTCAGTTTTAAATTTTTTTAAACTAAAATCGAATCGAACGGCTTTTGGAATCAAACCCGCACCGAGCCAATTTATTTGGTTTTACTCGGTTTTGATTCTTGATTTTTTTTTTAAACTTGATTTTGATTTGGTTTTACCATGTTGAAATTCAGTTTGGTCCGATTTGGTTCGATAATTTGTAATTTTTAATATAAAAATTTGATTTTTGAAAGAATAAACGAAAAATTAAATTAAAATCCTTTCAATTCTATTTCAAATTTCAAACTCGAATATCTCAAAATTCAAATTGATTTCCACCCAGTAGTATAATGATATTGACCAAATTAAATAAGATCTCAATTCTGCTACATCTTATACATTTGTAAATTTATATCTGACATCATATTCAGGCACGTGACAAAATAAGACTCAAAATTAAAAAAAAAAAGAAAAAAAATCAACCCTAGTTGAAAAATTCAACATGCAACAGACAAATATCTGAGATTTGATGTTGATTGAACAGGCAACAACTTTGACATAAACGTTAAATGTAACGTAATATTTAGAGAATCATGTATTAAAATTTATGGTACAGGCTACTGATGAAAGTTGTATCAAATTAGTTATGAAATTTTAAGGAGCATCAAACGTGGAAAATCAAACACAAAGGTTTGCGAGATTTGATGGTCTTGTTGGGAAAATAAGATTCGAATCTATTCAAGGCATTATCCGAATATGCCAATTAGAAAGCTGTGCAAAGCAGTTAGTGGTATTTTAGTAATTACAAGTTACAAACCAAGTCAAAGTTCCAGAAGGTCTATAAAGGCCAACTTGAAGTACCTAGGAAGAATCAATAATCTAATAAAAAATAAGTTCATATACGAACGTACGTGTATTTATGTATATATATCTATATACGGATGTACATAAACATATGCCTCAGACACACATATAATTATTAATTTTACTTCCTTAAATTAGCTACAATCCTAAGTAAAACGAGCTATTGTCTCCATATAAATTAGACACACATGGACTGTGCTTATTTTGTGTATTGTAAGACAGCCTCATGATTCTCGTGTTACACAGGGACAATAAATCATTGTACTTAGGATTGTAGCTAATTTAATATCGTAAAAATTAATAGTTAATTAAAACTAAAAATACTATGAATTTCGTGTTTGAAATGTTAGTAAAGTAGTTTTTTATGGCTATGAACAAAGGCCATAGCTTGAAGTCATAGCAAAACAACGCACAAACAAATTCTTCAATGGAAAGATTTACACTGATGTCAACCTTCGATATCAACTTACAAACAATGGTAAATGATTTTTTGAAACATAGCACTAACATATGTGCATGTGACTTTAGAAAGAATATTAATCAATAATCATCGAGTTTGCTAGATTATATGTATTAGTTTTAAGATTTTTTTAGTAATTTAATTTACTTGTTTATTAATCATAATTATATAATACTTTTAGATTGTATTATTTTTTATTATTCAATAATATTTTTATCATTTTTTTTTCAATATCAACGTGATATAAGAGCCACTCTATAAATTTGTTTGATGTTTCGAGTGACTGTTAATCCAGTCCATAGTTATCGCAGATCAAACTGCGTTTCTCTGATTTGAAAAGAAAAAAAAAAAAAAAAGAGGCAAAAAGAGATTTTCGGATTTTTGAATTTTCAAAAGCAACGACTCGAGCATTGCAATATCTTGAGTTTTAACCATTGGATCATCTTGAGAGTTTTTTTGTTGATTTACAATAAATAGAGGTACATTCTGAATGGTGAAGATCGTTTTTTGTACTTCTCAAGGCTGTCCAGTTAGGGAAAAACGGAAGTGCAATTTGGGTTTTAGTTTGGGATTTTCGAATTTTCAAGAGCAGCAAGTTGAGAATTGGGGTTTCTCAAGTTTCAGTCGTTAGATAATCTTGAAAGTTTGACAGTAGATTTACAACAAACAGAGCTACATTCTGAACGGTGCAGATCATCCTTTGTACTTTTCAAGGCTGTCCGGTTAGGGAAAACCAGAACTGCAATTTGGGTTTTTGTTTGAGATTTTTGGATTTTCAATAGCAGCAAGTCGAGAATTGCGATTTCTCAAGTTTTGGTAGTTGGATCATCATGAAAATTTGACAGTTGGTTTATGACATATATAGATACATTCTGAATGCTGGAGATCATCTTTTGTACTTTTCAAGGCTGTCTGGTTAGGGAAAACTGAAACTGTAATTTGGGTTTTATTTTTGGGAAAACGGTTTGGTTTGTAATCATGGCTAGTTGTAAAGATGATTCTCTTCAGTCTATAAACATTCAATTAGATGAGAAAAATTATTCGTATCAGAGCTATGTTATGAAAAATTTTTTGCATGGTAAATCGGTGTGGAGATATATTACTGGTGCTCGTGTTCAGCCTTTACACCCAAAGGTCGAAGACTATGTCAATTCTCTTGATATCTGGAAGGCTGATAATTCGAAGATAATTATGTGGGTAAGTAACTCTGTGACACACTCAATCGGAGTTCAGTTGGAAAAATATGAGACTGTAAAGAAGGTTTTGGATCATTTGGCTCGTTTGTACATGCAATCTAATTTTGCAATATAGTATCAATTGAAAACCGACATTCGTGGGATTAATTAGCGTTGACAGAGTCCTTTGAGCTATGAGTATTCCCGCCGTATGTCGTTCATAGAGAAGAACAATGTTTGGTTCAATTTTTTATGGCACTTTGCAATGACTTTGAAGGGTTGCGTGAGATTATATTTCATCGTAGTCCATTACCTTCAATTGACTCGGTGGTCAACGAGTTGTTAGCCGAAGAGATTTGACTCAAGTCTCAAGCTGATAAGGGGGCTATCACAACGAATATTCTATCTGTTTTTGCGGCTTCTCAACTTCTTCAGGATAATAACCAAAACATGACGAACTCGAAGGTTTCTCAAGATGAATGTGTCTTTTGCAAGAAGAATGGTCATTGGAAGGCTTAATGTTCACTAGTTTTAAGTAAAAGGAAATCGCAGCAGCAGCCTCAGAAGACTCAGAATACTTCGGAAAAATCTGGTAATTCAAACGCAACAATGGACATATTGACCTCCTCAGTCCAGTAACGCAGTGACCACTCCGTCCTTGGATTCATTGGTACTTGAGTAGTTTTAACAATTTCTTTCCTCCTAGCCTCATGCTATGTTAGCTTCTTCTTATATAGGTTTGTCCTCCTCTGGTACATTAGGTATATCTCCTTTTAGATCTTAGATTATGGAGTCTTTCATCATATGTCACCAGATTTGTCATCTTTTGTCTCTTTGTCTCATAATACATCTTTATCTGTTGTGACTGCTGATGGTACTCCAATGTCATTAGTAGGTGTAGGTTTTGTTAATACATTTTGTTTTTCACTTCCTGATGTCTATTATACTCATAATTTTAGCATCAATCTCGTTTCTGTTAGTCAATTGTGTGAATCGGGCTATTTAATCTCTTTTTCTTTATTCAATTGTTGTGTGCATGACCCGCGAACTAAGAAGGTGATTGGAACATGCCATAAGAAAATGGGTCTTTATGTCTTGAATCAACTCCAACTACCTGATGTTGCAGCTTCTAGTGTCGATTTGTCATTAGTTCGTTTGAATCATTTGTCTTCTGATTTTTATCTATGGCATACTTGTTTAGGTCATGTTTCAGTGTTTCGATTACAATTCTTAGCTTCATCTAGAGCATTAGAAATTTTAAAAAGTCATGATATTTCTGATTGCAGTAGTTGCAAACTGACAAAATTCTCTACGTTAGCTTTTAATAAAAGTCTATCTTTTTCTTGTAATCCTTTTGATCTTGTTCATTCTTATATGTGCAGGTCTTCTCCTATTACTACAAAAGGAAGCTCGCGATATTATGTATCTTTTATTGATGATTGCACTTGTAATATTTGGATTTATCTTATGTAACACAAGTCGGATTATCTTACCATTTTCAATTACTTTAAAGCTTTTGTCAAAACTCAGCATTCGACTGTTATCAAGTGTTTTTGTTGTGATCTAGAGGGTGTGTACACTTCCAATATTTTTTCCCGTTTATTTGCTTCTGAATGTACTATTCATGAAACTTTGTATCAAGAAACAACTTGACAAAATTGGGTTGCAGAGAGAAAGTATAGACATCTTGTTGAGACAACCCTCTTTTTTTTTTTTTTATTGCAGATGTTCCTAGTGTCTTTTGGGGAAAAGCGGTCCTTACTGCACTCACGGATCAATAGGATAGCAACTTCTCACAATTCAGGTTTATCTCATTTCAAAAATTATATTGTCATGCTCCTGACTATTCCTCCTTATGTGTTTTTTGTTGTACTTATTTTGTTCTCCGACCACACATCGAACATGATAAATTGTCCTTTCGATTTACTTTATGTGTCTTTTTTGGTTATGTATTAGTCAAAAAAGATATCGTTGTTTTAATCCAATCAACCAAAAGTCGTATGTCTCTTGTTATGTTGTATTTCTTGAACATATTCCTTTCTCTCTGTACCCTCTACCCAGCATAACATCACTCATGCAAATCTTATACGCATTGATCCTTTCAATACGACAATGACGAAGCCTCCCCTGCGACTATTTCTACACCTACAAACTCCACTAGATTTGGTAATTTGATCCCTGGGATATACGACTTCTCCCCTTCTTGCAACTGCTCCATCATCTCGAGAGATCGCAGACAATTCTATTTGTCCTCGTAATTCAACTAAACTATCTGATTTTGCTTATTCTTGTTATTTCAGTTCTTTTGTCTATTTTGTTACATTTATTTATCATCTTTCTGATCTTTTGTCTCTTTGGGATAATGTTATAGCTGAGGAATTAACTGCTCTACATCATACTCTTACTATACCGTACAGTTGTGGGAAGCTTAGTTTACCTTAATATGACTTGTCTTGATATTGCACATGCAATGCATGTGGTTAGTCAATCTGTCACTACACTGAATACAGTTTATTGGGCAGTTGTTCTTCACATTCTCCGATATCTTTGGGGAACTCAGTTTCAGAGTCTCTTATTTTCCTCTTCTTTTTCGTTAGAGCTGCGTACATACTCTGATACTGATTGGGCGGGCGATCCTACAAAACATAAGTCGATCACTGGCTTCTGTATTTTTCTTGGAGATTCTCTTATCTCTTAGAAGAGTAAAAAGCAAGATGTTATCTCTAAGTCTTCCATAGAAGCTGAACATCATATCATGACTACCACCACTTGTGAGATTGTTTGGCTATGTTAGTTACTTGGAGATATAAGTATTCTTCTTCGTCAACCTACTGCTCTCCATTGTGATAATTAGAGTGTCGTCCCTTTTTTCAATTTCAACATAGTTTAGGTACAAAAAGTCACCCAAGAGCTAGATTATGATAATGCTTCTAAAACGAGTGACCAATCCAATGATGTCACCTTCGACCATCCTAACAAGAACTAAATTCCTATTGCTTTTGAGTACCTCATGGCATTTTTATGACATTTTAGTCTTAAGTTATTTATGAATGATTTCGTTTATTGTATGTCATCCCTTCTTTTTAATTGAGTTTTGAATTCAAATAAAAAAATTATTGGTTTGTAGTCGAACCTAATTCAATTTATGACCTCAATTCTATTCTTTCCCCTACCCTATTCTTAATAAACTTCGTAGTCACAAAATATCTTAGGACCCAATGATATTAATTTATGAACGGATGACCATAATCTTTTTACTAACTTTTTGACCATATTTATTTTATACATCTTAAAATGAAGTAATTATACTCTTGTCTATGCATACTCGAGTTTATTAAACTTGACTCGTATCATCTTATAGACTCTAAGCTTAAGATTATAATATGTAGTTTAATCAATTTAACGAGTTTTACCTAATCATAATTATAATATGTGCTCATAAATATAATAAATTATATCAAACATAATCTACTAGGTCTAATGTCTAAAAATTACAAGTGCCGGTTGAAGATTAAATTAGCCCTTTTTATTTTAACCATAGTTTTAAAATTAGAAACATTTATAAGGAGGTATGATTTTACAAATTAAACCCCCGACTGTCTCTAAGCCCATAACCCCGGACATAAGGTTAGAATTCAATGGAAGTCGTACCAAATGACGTTTAATTTTTCTCTTGAACTTCGCATTGCTTGTACACGTTTCCATGGAACAATGAATATGTCACACATTTGATATCAAATAAGCTTCTAGAACGTTAGGACTTTGAACCAATTGGAATGAATTGATCTTAATTTAATGTCACATTCTTAAAAGAAAACTTAGTTGTGACATTAACTTATTTTATTTTATTTATAAAAAAAAAAAAAACAATCCCCACTTGTACAACAAGCCACATACGTTGACTTCCTTAATTTCGTTTCTTGAAACCATCTGTCAATCTTCAGACTAATTTACACGTAATTCAACTAATTATGTTTATAATATTTCTATTAAATTCTATTTTTATTTTATTTATTTTCACCTACTTTGCCCTAGAAGTCAGCTTCATGTCCTCCTACTTTACCTGCGTCGAACCAGCAACTATAATAATATTATTATTCAGTTTCTTCACAGGTTGAAGATGATGAGCTGAGAAGACCGAGTCAGATTCACATCGTAACTCATATTTGCACGAAAGAACAACTCACCAACATCTGTTTTCTTCAATCTGCTTTCTTTCTTCACACCCTCAACTTTCTGCGTTATTTAAAGACAGCTCTTGGATTCATGCGAGCGATTCTAAGAGGTCGAAAAAGCTATGGCGGAAGGTCTTCTTCTTCATGGGGTTCTGCAAGTCACTGTCTTCGAGATTGATAGGCTGTCTGGTAATGGCTGCTGGAATTTCTTTCCCAAGGTATCTTTTTTTCTTATGAATTAATTACTCGGAAACATTTGATCTTGCCGATTATCCCCACTGTTTATTTCCAACTGACGACGAAGAAATTTAAGTTATAGCGATTATACTGTTCATGTTGGTAGTTTGATCGACAGCTAATGCCCCCTAGCGTAGGGTCCCCAAAATTTCTAATAATTTATTTAATAATTCGAATCGTAATAATATCTCAAACTGGAGAATTCTAGTTTTTTTTTTAAAATATTTTTGAATTATTACAGAGCGTCTTGTCTTTGTTCAATTATTATAGAGCAAAATACACGTCATATAATTTAATAAAAAGCTAGTATTTCTTTTTGTGAAAATTAGAATAAATTATCTAGAAAGCCTAGAAATACTGACTTTTAGCAATTAAATTTAGCTCTTGTCCCGAATTAATTTTGACATCGAATTACATTACATCGTATCTTTCATTAAATAGCACAAATCTCATCTTTCAATTCTCTCTCAATTACTCTAACTTAAAAATCTTATAAACGTGACAATATGTCATGACCGGAGGTGGGTCAAGACAGAAATATTAGGTCGAACAATTTAATTATTAAAAATTTTCGATCGTCCAAGCAAAAGATTTATAATAAAAAAATATGATAGCTCAAACGAGATGGGTCAAGCTCTCTACAATATTCCACGAAAGGAAAATAAATAAAAATTTTCACTACAAAATAGAAAGAAAATAAACTACTGACAAAGCAAAAAAGGAAACGAAGAGGGAAGCTCCACGACAATCAGCTACTCTTGGCTTCCACAATTTTTACCTGTGAAAAGAGATAGTTCTTTGTAGTGAGTAACTAATTCAATAATTGTTAGGATCAGATTCCAGCTCTAGATTCATGAGGTGGGATAGAGAGCGACCACACGTCTAACTCTTACTATTAAGTTGAAATGTCACACTCGCTTGAGCTCAACCGTTATCCTAAGATGAGAAATATTGTTGTTGCATGTCAAAATGTGCATTTCAATCACATGGTTGGGACAAACCTAAAACAATTTTGACGTTAAAATTTCATATAAAACATTAGAGAAAGTGGATGGGCCATATACTAAAATAGGAGCTCAACCCCGAAAGAAACAGCACTGGGTCGCAAACTTTGCCGAGGTGACGAAAATTCAGGCCGGACTAATATTTCCCAAAAACAAGCTCCCAATCGACCCAGTGAACAGCTCAAAAACAAGGCCCAAGAAAATTGGCTGAAATGACCAAAAACAAGGTCATTGCTGCTGTCAAAAACAATGGACTCACTATAGGGTGCTAAACACGTAGCGCCACAGCTAAAATTTAGTGTAACTCCTATTTCCAGGCGACTAACACCAAAACTCGAAGTAAAAATTATACCATCCCATTCATGACTTAAAATCGACCCACATACGTCAATTTCAATTAACGATTTAGAGTTTGCAAACTTGAAATCAAATTTCCCTGCAAAAACAACTAGAGGAACATGATAGAGGATCAGAAACGACGTACTCTTAAATACCTTCGCTAGAACTCAAAAAAAAAAAAAAATGACGCTAGAATGATAAAATGTACTAGTGATGGACACGGTCCTGTTCCACCTCAGAATCGTGGCCCACGGTTCCATCGGTGTGGAACCAGAACCGGAACCGTGGGCCACAGTTCCAGAGCTGGGAGCAGACCGCATTTTGCGGTTCAATTCTGGTCTGGTTCACATTATCAAATAGTGTATTTTAAATAAAAACAATATATATACTTGTTTTTTGCTTTAAAAAAATCTATTAAACATAATAAAATATATATAAAAAAAATCATATATATACTTTTTTTACAAAAAAAAATTCTTATGTGAGCCACGATATGGTTTTTTTCATGGTCTGCCAGTTTTTCACCTCTAAGATTGTGAACTAGTGGCCCGCGGTTTTGAGGGCATAGGACCCTTTGTAGTCATTATATGTTGGGGAACCAAATTGAACTAGAATTAAACCCATGATTCCGGTCCGGTTCTGCCCACCTTTAGAATGGACAACAACTCTTCTCCAGCCTCACTCCCTCTGTTTCTTCTCTCTCTCTCCCTCGAGCACGACAGAAAGGGTAGGGGTGAGAGCTGTTGGTTCGGTCTTGTCCTACTTTGGAACCAAAAACAAAACTGTGGGTTTTTGGAATCGAACCAAGACCAAACCTTGCTTCATGATTCAGTTCCAACTTTTTTTCAATTTTTTTTTAAAATTATTTAAATTTATGTTGTTTTTGGGTTGAATTTTCAGTGTTTGGGTTGGGTTTTGAACCGATTTTTAGATATGAGCCGGTGTTTTAAGATTTCAGGTAAGGTTTTAACCGATTTTCGGATCAAATATTTGATCCATGGTTGAATTCAATTTTCACAATTCTTAAAAATATAGAACCCGAAGGGGACCGGACTGCTAGATTCTAGAAAGTACAGAACCAAAATCAGAGTCGTGGGTGGTTAAGAACCTACACAAACCAAGATCCAACCACCTGATTTGGTTAAGACCTTAGTTTTGATCCAGGTTTTATGAAATATATAATATATAATATGATTATATATATCAAAACCTTTGCCTCATGATTTGTGGAAAATTCAATGTTATTTAAAACTTTAAATTTTTATCAATTCGACCCTTTGACAAAAAAATCACACTTCACCTAATGTTAATGCAAAAACTTTATTCCTAAATTTTATTATACAAAATTGATGAATGTTACACTAAACCTACAAAGGTAGCGATCGAAATGGAGTAGTTCTGAGTAGAAATTTCTAGACATTTCGCTAATTTTCAATATTTTTTTCTGCAGGTTAAGAAAAATAAGGAAAAGGGTAGCTCAGGAAAGCTTTATGTAACGGTGGATCTGGGAAATGTACGAGTTGGGAGAAGTAGATTAGTAGAACACAAAGAACGTAATCCAAAATGGTTTGAATCTATGAATATTTACTGCGCCCACAAGGCTTCCACAGTTATGTTCTCTATAAAGGAAAGCTTACCCATTGGGAGTAAAGTAATTGGGAGTGCATCCATGGCGGTAGATAAGCTTCTAACTGGAGAAAATATTGAGAAATGGCTCCCAATTGTCGGCAGTAAACACAAGTCCCGCCATGGAAGATCTAAACTCCTCGTGAATATGCAGTTCTTTCATGTCAGCAAAGATGAAAGCTGGTCAAGAGGAATATCCGGTCTCGATTTTGAAGGAGTCCCGTTTACTTTCTTCAGACAGAGAAAAGGCTGCAAACTTACACTTTATCAAGACGCTCACGTCCCAAATGAGTTCACCCCCAGAATTTCTCTCGATGGAAACAAGACTTATGAGCCTAATAGGTGTTGGGAAGATGTCTTTGATGCTATTTCTAATGCTAAGCACTTTATTTATATTGTTGGATGGTCCGTCTACACTAAGATTGCGTTAATTCGCGACGTTAGTCGGGGAAAACCTGGCCTGGATGTGACGCTCGGAGAGCTTCTGGTGAAGAAGGCCAATGAAGGAGTTAGGGTTCTAATGCTTGTGTGGGATGACAAAACTTCAGTGAAGTTGCTCAAGGAAGATGGAGTAATGGCTACCCATGATGAAGATACAGCAAAATACTTTCACAATTCAGGTGTTCATTGTGTTTTATGCCCTAGAAATCCAGATAATGGGAGGAGCTTAGTTCAAGGAGCGCAGATTTCCACCATGTTTACTCATCATCAGAAGGCGATAGTTGTGGACAAAGCGAGTTCGGTTTCGCATGAAATATCGTCGGATAAACGAAGAATAGTGAGCTTTATTGGAGGAATTGATCTTTGTGATGGGAGATATGATACTCCATGTCACTCTATTTTCAGAACTCTTGGTTCGACCCATCAAACTGATTATCATCAACCTTGTTTTTCGGCCGCGACGATCAAGAAAGGCGGTCCGAGAGAGCCATGGCATGACGTCCATTGCCGCTTGGAAGGGCCAATTGCGTGGGATGTTCTGATCAATTTCGAGCAGAGATGGAAGAAACAGTCTGAAGGAAAGAAAGATTTGCTTGTTAAGGTTGAAGAGCTTGCCGACATTTTCACACCTCCTTCGCCGGTTTCTTCGGTGAAAGATCCAGAAACTTGGAATGTTCAGCTTTTCCGGTCCATTGACGCCGGCTCTGTGATGGGGTTCCCATCGGATCCACAGGAGGCTGCAAAAGCTGGTCTTATAAACTCTGAGAATTCCACAGTTGAAAGAAGCATTCAAGATGCATATATCCACGCCATTAGAAGAGCAAAACGCTTCATTTACATCGAAAATCAGTATTTCCTAGGAAGCTCACATAGCTGGACGAATCAAAACGGCAATGTCGGCGCCCTGAACCTAATTCCCAAAGAACTTTCAATGAAGATCGTGAGCAAGATCTTAGCCGGAGAGAGATTCGCGGTATACGTAGTTATTCCGATGTGGCCGGAGGGTGTACCGGAAAGTGGATCAGTTCAGGCAATACTGAACTGGCAAAGGAAGACGATGGAA
Organism: Begonia peltatifolia; assembly: GCA_022433055.1. NCBI lineage: Eukaryota > Viridiplantae > Streptophyta > Magnoliopsida > Cucurbitales > Begoniaceae > Begonia > Begonia peltatifolia. The sequence continues at coordinate 3,997,159 of CM039524.1, forward strand.
ATGATGTATAGAGATGTAGCTGAAGCCATTAAAGCAAAGAATATCGAAGCAGACCCTAGAGATTACTTGACATTCTTCTGCCTCGGAAACAAAGAGAAGAAGATGGAGAGAGAATATGAAGCTCCAGAAAAACCACAACACAATACAGATTACAATAGAGCTCAAAAAGCTAGACGTTTTATGATCTACGTCCATGCCAAGACCATGATAGGTATGATCAAATTTCATGAATTTCAAGTTCTAAATATTCTGGATCTTAAAAAGTTTATTAAATTTGCAGTTGACGATGAATACATAATAATTGGATCAGCCAACATCAACCAGAGGTCAATGGATGGAGGTCGAGACACCGAGATAGCCATGGGCGCTTACCAACCTCACCATCTATCCACCAACCAGCTAGCCAGAGGTCAAATTCATGGCTTCAGAATGGCCCTATGGCTCGAGCATCTAAGCCGGGTTGATGACTGCTTTCTAGAACCAGACAGCTTAGAATGCATTCGAAAAGTGAACCACATCGGCGACACTTACTGGCAACTCTACTTCTCCGAGGAGACTGAAGATTTGCCGGGACATTTACTCAGTTATCCGATCGGAGTTACTAACACCGGAGAAGTTACATGTTTAGCTGGTGTGGAGTTCTTTCCTGATACTAAAGCTAGGGTTTGTGGGTCTAAATCTGATTTTCTTCCTCCAATCCTAACTACTTGAAAACCCCTTCTCATAACACGTGATACAATTCTTTCCTCCATTGATCATTCTTTGTATATTATAAAACCCTAGTTGGATTTCATTTGTTGTACATCGAATCATAAATAAACATGAAAAGTCTTTTTTACATCAATGTATCAAATTTTATAGAAATATTTACTAATTAAACTATATGATTAATGGGTAGGTGGGGGTGACGTCAAACTTTCTCCCATCCAATATCTTCGTTCAATGGAACAAGTTGATCCGGCTTGGTTTGCGGAAATCAAGCTCGAGTCTAGCTAGGCCTGGACTATCGCCAAAGCTCTAACCGACCATGACAAAAAATGGCAGTTCATAGTTTGGCCTGTCAACCTTGAATCATCGAGTTTGTCTTTGGAAACTCAAGATGTCGAAATCATGCCCTCATATTAAAAGTCTTGACACCAACCCCATTTTTCATTTTGATTTGGTTAAAATATGCAAAATTTGTTACTTTTCACGAAAACTTAGATCTAATAACTAGGTCTATGGTCAATCAATATTGCACACTATCTTTTAGCTATTGCAATTATTTTTTCAATAACGAGTCACACATATAGAACCAACTAGGACTTTGATCATGGTATGAAAAATATTTTAGAGGCTCAAAAAAATTGATTCATAAGCCAAGGTTATAAAGGACTATATGAGATCCTAACAACATCATAGCATACTCAATTATTTATTAACTTCTAACATCGTAACGTAACATACCTAAATTGCAAATTTAACATATCAGACTGCAATTCTAAAACTTTAAATCGCGACCAAGTATCTTGAGTTGCAGGCTCATTATTAAAAATAAGAAAGTTTCATTAGCATTACAACAATTGTATAAGTGGCCAACTCGAGAGCCGATCCTTCATTCAAGAGTAGATTGATGTCAAGTGTAAGGTCGAGTTGGACCGACTCGTCGACTTTGCCCTAGATGACGATGTTGAATCTATCGAACTCAAATCACTAACATTAGCTGGTAAATCTATGTGAATATGAGAACAAGTACTAATTTTTGACAATCTTAAATCACAATTAAACTTTATGCTTAATCAAATGGGGGAAGACGACTTAAAATAAAACTTAGTAACGTTAATCAAATGGTTGAAAACGACTCTGCTCCCATTGGTCGGTACAAAACTATTCTCTATCATGAAACTGAGTTTTCTCCCATGTTCTTGAACGCTAGTGGTCTGTCGTGTGTCACGGATGACACCATGGCCATGTAATGTCAACTGAAATAATTGAAGACCTTACTAATATATTAATACCCTTTCTCTCTCTAGACTCTCTCTCTCTCTCTCTCTCTCTCTCTCTCTCTCTCTCTCTCTCCTTCAGACGAACCAACCCAGTTGGCTGGAACTTGGAAGAGGTCTTTGATTGTGAACTAATTTATAGAAAATGAATAAATTAATCTGTTAAACAACTAATTGAATGATCCCTCTTTCTGGAAAGAACTCCTTCGTCTTCCTCTCTTTCCCTACAATCATGTCTCGTCTTTCGTGCTCTCAAGGTCTGGCTTTTGCTACAGCAATGGCGGGCGTTTCAGCTACAGTAGTTCTTCTTTCTTTCTGCCTACAAAAATCTATTTCTTCTCTCCAATTTTCGGTCGATGGTCGTTTTTCGCAGCAACCATCTTCTCCGGCTCTCCGTCCTTGTATTTCCTCTGGTATGTAAGGCAGAGCCTCTGATTCTGTTGAGATAAAACTCTTCAGTAAATTTCACATTTTGCAGGGACGAAGAAGAAGAAGAAGAAGAAGAAGGAGAAAAGAGTTCATTTTGCTGAAGATTCAGTTCCTTCTCCCACGAGAAATCAGCCGTCACCGGAGAAAAACAAAGGTGGTAATCGAGGAATGCCGGCGAATAGAGCGGCTCTGTACAGTGGAATTATGAAGGTTCGTGTGGCTAATCGGCTGGCGTACTCTTGTTGACCGACTTCTCTTCTGAGAGATCTCAGCTCATAAGCTCTAATTTCCTCTCTCCTCTACTGTAAATACATTTTAATTGGAGATTGTAATGATTTCAGGCTAAAGAGTAGTAAACCCATGAACTTTACTATTTTTTTAAGCAAAATTAGTTCTGTACTGATCATATTTGTCAAATATATCTTGTTTTTACACGGAATGATCACTTAACTTATTCATGTTATATTTGATTCTTTTGATTTCCCACATGAATTCGATATCGATCGATTTTGATGGCAGAAAAATGTCTAATTGAAGTATCTGTTTTAAAATCGAGTGTAAAATTAGAAAAATGTCTAAATTAAGTACGTGCTTGTAAAGTCAGACGAGTGAATGTTGCAAAATAAGCATTAAAAACAAAAAACAAATCAAAACGCGTATCATTTTAATTTATTCTGATTACGTTGACATTTTTTATTTTCTTCGTGACCGATTGCTTTCATAGAGTAGAAGAACGTTCAACTGAAGTATCTGCCTGAAATCAAGAGCAAAATTGAGTGAATGTGCGCGTGAAATCGAATGAATCAAGCTAGTCAGAGTGTTTTAGAAAAACCATTAGAAGGGAAAAATGTATCAAGGCAAGTGCCGTTGTGCTCAAAAATATAATTCAAGGCATGAGTTATTAGTTAAGAAAGACAATGGGCCATATTGGTAGTGGGCCAGCGCTTGATTTTCGACCCGATAACATCAACTGCTCTCTCCAGTCAAAGGGTTCAATTCTGACAAACCAAAATTTATACAGCCACTCCACTGTTTTACTAATGTCAACCTACTGTTAGGACACGCCGAATCCGACCAAAGTCCAAATCACTCGTCCAAACATAAATTTTTCTTGTTAAGCCCACACCCGTCATTCTTCTCCATCCGCCTACAAAACCCTAGCCCCACTTTACTTCGGGGTTTTAATCCAACGGGACATCGCCCTCTCTCCCTGTCTCTCTCCCCTTTTTTCGCTCTAATTTTGCTGCTCCTTGTACTGTAAGCTGAGCTAGCTATGGCAATGGAGGTAGAAAAAACTTTGGGGGTAAGTTCGGTGGTCCATGCTATGGTGGTGGAGGCTGTTGTTGCGGTTGGGAACTCTCTTGCTTTGCTACTCATGGTGGTGTGTCACTGTGTAACCAAATCTTGCTTCTTCATCTAAAAAATTTTTTCTTTTCTTCTTTGGGTGAGAAATTTTAGCCTCTATTTCATGTGTTTTAGTTTAAATTTTGAGCTTTTGTTTTGCTTCTGCTGTTTATCCCAACTTCTATGCCTGGAATCTTCTACTTTTTGGACAACTGTAGAACTCGTCTTGAAAAGTGAAAACTGGCTTCCAACGGGACGGTAGCCTACTAGTGGGAGACAAATTAGATCAATGCATTTTACCTTGCTCGCAATGGACTTTCGCAGGTGCCGTTGTAGGATTCCGTTTCCTAATACCATGGCCAAAATGAAGGCATGCTTGCAAGGGGAAGGTGCCCAATATGGGACGATTTTATCATAACAGTAGGAAAGGCTGTATTTGGTGTCAAGCTTTTTAAGAATTTAGCTTTTGTGATACATTTATTTCATAGTTGTTTACTAATTTAGGCTTCTAAGACACCTTTTTGCCTGGAATGTCCATAAAGTATCAGGAAATGGTAGTTTTCATGTCAAGTTTAAACTAGTTGTCAGTTGCTATTCTTCATTGCCCGAGAATTCTGGTTCTGTATCCTGCAATGTTCTTAGAGATTGTGAATCTGAGTATCGCTAAATGGTGTGTGATAGTGATGGGTTTCCATCTGTTTTGCATAAGTGAAGCACTTATCCTCGGGCACCATATTTGCACTTAGACTGATCTTCCTTGTGTCGGATATTATCCCAGGAGCATGGACCTTATAATCTGTAATTTAGGGGGTTTGAGCCTTGAACCTTGTAAGAGAACGTGCCTTTGAGGCCGAAAAACTAACCATTTGAGCCGACCCTTGGGGTTAAAGATTTGATCGCGTACTGTTATTTGTTACTAAGATATAGGAAATTATTTTTCTTTATAAAGCATACTAATTCTATGGGTTCCTCCTTTGCTGCTGTTTGGCAGCTTCTACTCTCTAGTTTATCAACATAACCATTTTTCACTTTTCATGTTCGCCTCATAAATCATATTTGGTTGCAGCCAGCAATATCTCAGGTCTTACCTTTTAAATGTGCAATTTGTCTGTAATCTTAGCCTTATGTTTGATTGATTCGAACATCGATGAACATTTTTTTTGTTTATACGAGTTTTTCACCAACACGAGGCAAGTTTGTTTCAGGCCGAAGAACTGGTTAAGAACAACATTTTAACTGCAAAATGGAGTGCAGTAGAAAAAAGGTAATTCCGAATCATTTTGTTTTCTTCGACTGGAGAACGAAAGTAATTTTAATACGTACATTTGCAGGTTCCCTTTCGATGAGCTCAATGGAAAAAAACAGCGTGATGCAGAGAACAAAGACGCAAGCGACACAGAAGAAGACGAAGACGATGATGATGTGAATGACCAAGATGACGACGAAGATGATGAAGATTTTTCGGGTGAAGAAGGGGAAGACGATGGCGATCCAGAGGATGAACCAGAGGCCAATGGGGGAGGAGGAAGTGACGATGAAGACGAGGAAGAAGATGACGAAGACGAGGAGGACGACGAGGAGGACGACGAGGAAGAGGACGAAGAGGAGGAAGAAGAAGAAACCCCTCAGCCACCTTCTAAGAAGAGGAAGTAAAAAATCAATTCTGTGTTTTTTCTAAATTTTTTGGTTGGCAGAATGAAGTAGGAAGACTGTTTCATCAATTATTTGAAATTTGACTGTGACTGGGATTGTAATGTAATCAAGATCAGTATGGTTTTATCTCATCTTTTCCTGAATTAATTAACTTCTTCTTTTCTTATTATTTTGAGAATATTACTCTGATAGAATCACCTGTTTTGTTGCTGTTTTGAGAAGCAGTTTTCAAAATACTGATTTAGATTCGTCAGCAGATGATATCAGAATATCAGATCATATGATTGAGTTGAGCATTAAGAAAGTAGGGAAGAGAAGAAACCTTTTGAACTTCGACATTAAAATATGATGAAAAACAAAAAAATAAAAAACGAAAAGGGTTAAACTCAATTTAGATTTAAATTATTTTTCTCTTTTTGACAAATTAAATTTTCATTTGTTATGTATTAGAATTTAGACTTTGTCATTTACTTAATTTTAACGCGTATATATCATATTTTTTATTTAATTTTAATTTTTTTGTAATTTTTAATCTGATTTTAATCTTTATTTATCTCTTTTTCGGAGATTTCAAACTCCAGAGTATGAAACGAGTTAGAAATAACTGTGAAGGGATTAAAAATCGTGTTAAAACACGAGATTAAATGATAAACATGTTATATATGAGGGGGCTGAATTCAATACATAAATAAATTGCACTATCAAAGGAAAAATGAAGTCACATTGACGTGGAGCTTATATAAAGCTTTATGAGAATGATGACCATAGAGTAGTGTGTATAAGGGCCTCGCTCCCTCCACTTGCGCGACAAAAGAAGTGGCTCTTCTGAGTTTTCTAATCCATCTTCTTTCTCTGCTTCGAACCAGACGAGCATCACAGTCAAACGCAAGCCGTTTCTCCAGAAAAATTCAGAAAAAATGGTTCTTTTTTGGGTTCGATATTCGAAGACAAACATTATTTATGCCTCAAAATCTCGCCCAATCCATCTCTTGGAAATGAATTTCGGCCGTTTTACTTCCATTTTCAGATTATAAAACAGAGGGTGGTCTTCCTTTTGTCTTTCCATTATTATTCAAACTGCAAAGCTCCATACAAAAGTTTCAAATCAGTAATCCACCGCCACGGGAACCAACCATGAACCTGCCCTTTTTTTTAAGAAAAAATGACCTTTTTTTCTTCCTGTTGGATCTCTTCTGGACGTCTAACTTTAGTTTTTTAATCGGGTTTTCATATGTTTAGGCTCGAAATCAGTGGGCATTTATACCTTTCTTTCGCAGACTGGCTTATTCTCTGCCCAAATATTTCTTTCTTTCTTTGCACTCTGCTTTCAAATCCTCTAATGTCAGACTTTATATTGACTTCTTGTCTTCACTGTCATCCTCTCTTCTCACATTTTTGAAAACTAGATCTTGGGTTTTTTTTTTTTTGTTCCAACTTTGAAATGGGTCGTGAGATTTGGCAAATGGTTACGTGCTTCTGGGTCTGCTTCTTCAGCTGCTGCTTCATTTCTGTCGATTCAAAGACTGAGAGACGAGAGCTGGCTGTTGAAGGTACCGTTTTTGTTAATGGGAAAGCGGCCATTGCTAATACTGATGAGGATTTTGTTTGTGCAACTCTGGACTGGTGGCCTCCTGAGAAATGTGACTATGGAACTTGTAGTTGGGATCATGCCTCTCTACTCAATCTGGTTTTTCTCTCTCCTCTTTCTATCTGCTGGATATTAGTCCTACGTCGGCTCATTTTCAGAGCTTTCTAGGCTATAAATGTCTGCATTGTCTACTTTTTATCACCTTTATATTATTTTCAATCGTGGGTTCTTCATTTTCTGGGGAAAATGGGTGATCCAGGCCAAGTTTCTTGATCGGAAAATGAGCATTTTTCAAGAGAAAATACCCTTTTCATGGCCGCGGTATTGTCGTCTCGAGCTGACAACATCAGTTCATATTTTTATGGTTTTTTCTGCATCAATGTTCATGCCATTTTTGAAACTTACTTTCATTCTTAGTGCAGGATCTCAATAACAAGATTCTACTCAATGCAATAAAGGGTGAGAATTCATTCCTAACATTTGTTTTTTCTTCAGAAAAAAAAAAAGACCTCCATTAATGAGTTGAACAAACAATATGCAGCTTTTTCACCCCTCAAAATAAGATTGGGCGGCACTTTACAAGACAAAGTGGTATATGGAACTGAAGATAGCCATCAATCCTGCATTCCATTTTCCACAAATGCTTCAGAGTTGTTTGGTTTCAGCGAAGGATGCTTACCCTTGCATAGATGGGATCAGCTGAACGGATTCTTCAAAACTGCAGGGTAATGAAAATTAAATTGAACTTTCTCTTTCTTGGAGCTTATATGTTGCTGAAGTCGGAAAATTATTCAGAGCTCAGGTTATTTTCGGGTTAAACGCTCTCATTGGTAGGACGATACAATCGAACAGCACTGCCGTGGGAGCTTGGAACTTCACAAATGCTGAATCTCTAATTAGTTACAGCGTTAAACAGAACTATACCATCCTCGGTTGGGAGCTCGGTATGAATTCCTCTCAATGTTAACATGTTAATGGGGATTAATTCTTAGTGTTGAACTTCTTTGAAACAATAGATAGTTAGAACAAAGTCTCTGGAAACCCTTTTGACACAATTCAAAACGAATCATGATTCGCATAACACATGGTCGTAGTAGGAAAATCAACTATTAGAATGCTCAAAATGTAAGAAAAGAAAGTACGAGCGATAGTTGAAAGCATATGACAAAACTCCTAAACATAAAAATGCAATCACCGTCTCTAATTGTTAAAGTTCGGTGATGGTCATGTCTTATGATTTCTATTTAAGAGTTTTGATTTTACACTAATTATGTGCTTCAATCACAAAACTCATAGATGTAATTGATTTTCTTACATTGAATTGTTCACCTGTCTGATAACTTTTTATCGTTAAGATTTTTCACGTGAAGTTTTGGTTTTTTTTTTTTTTTTTTTCATTGTTCCTTTTCGTTTTCATGTTTGATTTTCAATGGTTTTCTTTCAGGAAATGAACTAAGTGGGAGCGGAGTTGGAACAAGAGTTTCCGCCAATCAATATGCCTCCGATGTGATATCTCTCAAGAACATAGTTGGACGAATCTACAAAGAAGTCGAACCAAAGCCATTAATAATAGCACCTGGTGGATTCTTTGACAAAGATTGGTTTAAGGAGTTCCTTAGCAAAGCTAATAACTCCATCGATGCGGTCACTCACCACATTTATAATCTCGGCCCTGGTATTTTTGATAGATCTTTCTCGATGCTCTTTTGAGACCGAATGTTTTAAGAGGGGCGATTTTTATTTTTTTTATTTTTCATAGGAGTTGATGAACATCTAATTGAAAAAATACTTGACCCTTCATATCTTGATGGGGAGGCTTACACGTTTAGCTGCCTTCGGGACACGCTCAAAAGCACTGCATCTTTGGCATCTGCTTGGGTGGGGGAGGCAGGAGGAGCTTACAACAGCGGGAGAGATCACGTGACTAATGCTTTCGTCTTCAGTTTTTGGTAAATTTTCGACGAAAATTGGATTGATATTTTCATAACAAGAATGAAATTTACATGATGAGAAGGATAAGATCTCCTCCCTGATGAATTTACTGAATACTTCAAGGTACTTGGATCAACTTGGCATGGCCTCAGCTTATGATACAAAAACATACTGCAGACAGACGTTGATTGGTGGAAACTATGGATTACTCAACACTACTACTTTTGCCCCAAATCCAGACTACTACAGGTGAGTTAATCAATCTTTTAGCAAATCAAATTCCGATGGTATTTAGCTTTTATCTTCAAGTTTCGTTTCTGTTGTGGTTGATTCGCTCGGTATTACTTGAAAAGGAGAGCATTCAACCGATCAGATCGCCATTTTTCAAATCCTTGACAAATCTCTGTTTTGTTGTAGTGCACTTCTTTGGCATCGATTGATGGGACGGAAAGTACTATCGACACATTTCAATGGGACACAAAAATTACGAGTCTATGCACATTGCGCCAAAAAACGGGTAAGCTAACCATTCGGCAAATGCATTTAGCACAAAGAGTCATTTAAAATCTAATTTGGCTCTTAATCTCTCAGAAAGGAGTAGCTGTTCTATTGATCAATCTAGACAACACCACCGCCATCAATGCTCATATTCTCTACAACAATACCAAGACCTTCCACCATGGACACAGCTCTCATAAACCGAGGATTTCTCGACACAAGACATTTAGAGAAGAGTACCATCTTCAAGCGCAAGACGGTAATTTGCAGAGCCAAATTGTACTGCTCAATGGAAAGATTTTAGCCGTGAATTTGTCCGGGGTTATACCGAATTTGGAACCTGTGTATTTAGATTCTACAAAAGCGATTTCCGTTGCTCCAATTTCAATTGCTTTCGCTTATATACCAAAAATAGTTCATGCTTGTAGGAGGGGGCTGGTATAATGTCCTGGCCAATCAAATTTGAATATGTTTTGGTTCATTTTTCAAAAAATAAACAAACAAACAGCATTATAGAGCCAAAACATGACTCAGATTATGGGTTCCGACAACATGGATATAATTTATAGTACGATCAATCAAGTTGGCAATCATTGGCCTATATGTTTTCTAAGCAATGCCGCATTTATCCGTGCTCTTAGTTTATAATTCGTAATTTTTTTTTACGTGTCAAACTGCAATACAATTAATATAAATAAATTATAAATAATTAATTACATCAATAATTAATATTTACTCCGCCAAAAAATAAAAATGAAGAATAAGAAGGTAATGTGAATATAATACTATCAAGATTATCACTCAAAAATATCCATCACCGTGATCATCAAGTTCTATCAACTTACTAAGAAACCTGCGGCCATTTTGATTCAAAGGATAATTCCAAATTTTCCACGTTGTTCCAAGCTTAGCAGTTGGCATCCAAGTTATTTAACACAATTGGCAAAAAATGGCCACTGACTCGGAACCCGACACACCAAATAGAGAGATAATAATTCGACCATAATTTTGCGTTATCTTGTTTTTTTTACGGACTTTTCGACTATGACTCTGTACATCAGTTGCTGTCCTTTAGTTTGTTGTTAACTTCAATGCCCATCAAAGTATATCACATGTTAAACACTCCCGACTTTCTCAAGTGTTCATCTGTGTCCTATTAAGTGTTCTCTGATGTCAACGAAAAGATTGCATAAAAAAACATACAGACCACATTGGCATGTCCTACTATTTTAAGGTATATGCTTCAGATGCAAATCAACAAATGAATAAAATAGTGGTATTTCATCTTCACAGGACTGACCACTATCATAATAATCATCATCATCAACCAAAGGGGCAAAATCTCTGCCAATTTAAGTAATGACTTTCACAAGCAAAGGAGATTCTAATAAATAATATACTTCACGAGAGAAGCTCCAAAAAAAAATTGACAGTAAAAAAAAGGCCATTAGGGTAAGAGGGTATGTACTATTTAGAGGGATAGATTTGTCACATGTTTGCTAGCCATCATCCCGAATTGTCATCCCGAATTGTCTGTTTAGATCTTGAAAAGCAGGCCACCATGCGTTGCGAAGAAGGGTGCGAAAACAAGAGACTCTACAGCCATTAGCTTGATCAGGATGTTAAGGGACGGCCCAGATGTGTCCTTGAGAGGATCTCCTATCGTATCTCCAATTACTGCAGCTTTGTGTGGATCTGATCCTTTTGGACCAAGAGTTCTTGCGTGTTCAGAAGCACCGGCCTGTAACATCCACAGCAGTACATATTATTATTAGGCTAAACCTCAAAATGACTTCTTTCAAAGTTGTGATTTAAGTGTTCACCTCAATGTATTTCTTAGCGTTATCCCAAGCACCACCAGTGTTAGATGCAGAGATGGCAACCTGCAAGATTGTTAGAAAAAAAAAGAAGTCGAGTTAATTGCTTCCATGTAAAATGATCATCTCTGTTTGCTTAGTTCCTTTCCTCAGAAAGGATGTATACTGAGAGAATGAATCCCTCAAAGAAGGATTACACTTAGTTTTAAAGCAATTTCTTTCTAATTAGAGTTTAGACACACACATATATCCTTTCCATCTGTATATATTTTGTTTCTAACCAAAATGTGTAAAGTTCTTGGTTCACTACCTGGACGCCAGACACAAGAGATCCGGCAAGAACACCAGAAAGAGTCTCCACTCCGAAAAAGATCCCGACAATAAGAGGTGTCAACATGACAAGGGCACCAGGTGGAATCATTTCCCGAATAGAAGCATCAGTTGAAATCTTAACACAGGTGGCATAGTCAGGTTTGGCATGACCCTCCATGAGACCTGGGATGGTGTTGAACTGCCTTCGGACTTCCTCGACCATCTTCAAAGCTGCACTTCCAACACTCTTCATTGTCATAGCAGAGAACCAGTATGGAAGCATTGCACCCACAATCAAGCCAATAAAAACTTTTGGGGTCAACACATCAACAGTTGTAATATTTGCACGGCTGACAAATGCACCGAAAAGTGCTAGGGAGACAAGTGCAGCAGACCCAATTGCAAATCCCTAAGAAACAAGAGTAGTGCATATCATTTTAGTGGAAATCATCAAGCCTCAAGCACTACTTATCGACTTTGCCACTTAATTATGAGTCACTAATTAGAAAAAACACATAAGCCTGGATCTGATCAGATAGATATCCTTTCAACACAATATAAGTCATGATCTCCATGACCAAGAGAAGCATGATAAAGTGAGATGAATCAGGAAATTTGCTTTAATGCATAAGAAATTCATTAAAATAATGCATATCCACAACTATAGGCGCAGACGACCCAACATTAAAGCATAAGAATTCTAACATTTATCAAATTAAATAGCAGCTCAGAAGACCAATTAAGAAATAGAGAAGATGATATCTGAGAAACATTGATGGATTTTCTGCTACCTTTCCAATGGCAGCAGTAGTGTTTCCTGCAGCATCAAGAGCATCAGTTCTTTCTCTGATTCTGTGACTCATGCCTGCCATCTCGGCTATGCCTCCAGCATTGTCACTAATGGGACCATATGCATCAATTGCTAAACCAGTAGCTATTGTACTAAGCATTCCAAGAGCAGCTACTGCAATACCATACATGGCAGCAAAACTAAAACTGACAAAAATACTGACTGCAATGGCAAATATAGGAATAATGACTGATTTATATCCCAATGCAAGGCCAAAAATAACATTTGTAGCAGCCCCAGTTCGACAAGAATCGGCAACATCTTGTACAGGACTGAAAAAGCATCCACATATTAATGAGTCAAAAATAAGCATCCATTAAAAAAAAAAAAGAAACACTAGTGCAAATGCCAATAAGCCAAGTTTGTACCTATAGGCATTGCTTGTGTAATACTCAGTAACAAATCCAATGATGAGCCCAGCCCAGAGACCCACAGCAACACATAGGAAAAGTTGCCTGCATCACAGATAAATTTTAAAATGAATAGACATATATATAAAATAAAATAAAAATTTCCTAGAAATATCTTACCAGTTCTTGACCACTTTCTGAGTTCCAAAATTGAAGATAGTGAAAGAGGATGGCACAGCAATCCATGTGGAAACGGCAATTCCAATAGTCATCAGAATAGTAGAAATGATAAGCTGCTTCTTCAATGCTGGTTCAATCTCCTTCACAGCCTTGATCTCAAAGAAATCCGTAGCAAACAAGGTCGTTATTAGGCAAACAAGGATACCAACCGAGCTGACTATCAATGGATACAGCATTGCAGTCAACTCATGGTTGATTCCAAAAGACGAGATGGAAGCAACCACTAGGGCAGCACAGGACGACTCAGCATATGAGCCAAAAAGATCTGATCCCATACCAGCTATATCTCCAACATTGTCGCCAACATTATCAGCAATCACCTGCATGAAAAAAAAAGTTAAATTACATAAAGGGTAGTGTAGATAGCTAAACATAAAAAAAAATAACACTATATTTACCTTCTAATTTTACCCTGTATTATTAATTAGTGTAATAATTAAGATAAATTATAAATAATTAAAAGAAACCATTAATTGCACAAATTAATGATCAACATAATAGAAGATAAAATTAGAACTAGAATTAGATAATAAACCTGACATTACTAAAAAAAAAAAAAAAAAATTAAATAATAAACTTAACATTACTTTAAAAAAAAAAAAAGTTGGATAAAGGATCATTACTGCCGGATTTCTAGGGTCATCCTCGGGAATGTTCCGTTCAACCTTTCCGACGAGGTCAGCACCAACATCAGCAGCTTTGGTGTATATACCCCCACCAACTCTGCCAAACAAAGCCATGGAAGATCCACCAAGACCATATCCAGTTATGGCCTCGAACAAACCACCCCAATCATCACCATAGTAAAGCTTAAAGAGGTTAATAGCAATGTAAAGAACCAAGAGACCATTTGCTGCCAGAAGGAACCCCATGACAGCACCAGACCTAAATGCGGTGATAAAAGCCTTTCCAACGCCTTTTCTCGCTTCCAAGGTAGTTCTTGCATTTGCATAAGTGGCAATTTTCATTCCAAGGAATCCAGAAACCACTGAGGTGACAGCCCCAAGCAAAAAGGATATGGTGCTGAAGATAGCAGTTGCTAGAGCTGGTTTACACCTCTTTGTTTGGTCATAGGTGCAAGGTTGACTGCTTGTGCTGAATCCCTCCACCGAGCCAAGGAAAAGAAATATCAATACCGCAAAAGCAATCATGAAGATCCCAACATACTTATACTCAGTGAAAAGGAAGGAGGTTGCTCCTGAATGGCCAACAAAATAATTCAAATTAGGGAGCTCAATATGGCATGTAGAAACATAAAAATGAAACATGATAATATTAAAAATATTTTTTAAATTGCAAAAGAAGCTGTCCTGATTAGTATAAGTTGGCAAGAACAACTAAGCTGAAACTGAGACTAGGATCTCTCTCAATGACATAATATCCAAAGTGAAGGAATAAAGAAAAAGAGTTCAAATTAATGAACTTTTATCAAGAGTGAATGTCAATCTCGATCTCAAACAACTCCAGAGAAACCAAAGAACGGTTTTTTATTTTTAAGAACTTTTTATTCAAATTTCATGGAGCAACTTTGACCTCAAAACCTTAAAACGAGCAGTGAAAATCAAATTTCTATGTATTATCTTAATATAGTCATACAAAATATGGCCCAGTTCAAAACAAGGTTTCATAGAAACAAGAGTAAAACAGGCGTCGATTATACTAAAATTAACCAAGCATAGATAGAGATTAACAAAAGTTGATTCACAAGTACGTAAAACTGATATCAAATAACATCCATTAGCACAAAAATAGATATCTAATACGTATCACAAACTTATAAACAAAAATAAAATTTAATTATAAATTTTCATTAGACATTAATATTCGCATTCCCAACACATCTCAAAAAAATAAATAAAATAAAATAAACACCAGATCATGTGATGCAGGCCCAGTCATATGACAAGTGCCGGAAACTCATTTCTTAGACGACTTAATAATTATATCTTGGTGGATAACAATCGCATAAAATAATAAGCCCACAGTTCAAATGTTCGGAGACGCTTTGACTGATGATGGATTACACAATACAAATCCTACTTTAGAATACGAATAACCCGAACAAAAATTGAATGAAATACAAAACTTTAGCTCAAAAAATTTGCCCAGAAGAATCCATTAAAATCCAGAGTAGAGCCGATAATCAGAACACCAAAAAGATATCAGATCCAGCTAAAATTGAAGGCAAAAAGAAAAGCTCGAGGCACCATAAAACATTAAGTCAAACCAAGAAGAGAAAACACTTGAAAAAAAAAAAAAAAAACTTGGATTACCATCAGAAATGGCGGTTTGAATTTCTGCACACTTGATGACGACGGTGTGGTCGCTGAGACCGTCTTCCTCTTCGATGAGATAGTCGGCGATGCCATTTTTGCCGGCATTGCTCTTGGAGGACGAACGGTCGGGCGAGAGCTTCACTTGAGAAACGAGGTACCACTGAGCCAAAGAAAACACAATTCCGACCAGAGCACACGCAGGAATCAGTATCTCCGCCCAGAGATCTGGCAGAATCGTCGCACCCATGGCGAGAATAAGCGGGGAAGGAAGGCTTTGGAAGGGTGTAGATGAATGAGAAACGGGGTACAAAGATGGTGGCAGAAGTTAAGATTTACATTTTGTATATATAGAATCCAGAGAGAGAGAAGAGAGAATAAGGGTGCGTTTGGGAATCGGAATTGTGTGGCTAGTGCCAGATTAGTCTTTGTTTGGATGAGATTAATTTGTCTTTCTAGAACAAGTCCAACTGAGGGTAAAACGGTAATATAACATCTGTCACAGCTAATTTTCTCTTTTCTTAGTAATATTTAGTTTTTTGATTACTGTAATTTCGTTATTTATTATTTATTTGTTAAATAATAACAGCGGGAGGAGTGGACAGAAAAAGCAATACACGTGTCATTCCATAAGGACGATTATTCTTCCTTGGTTTTCTAATTCTGTTGGCGTGCTGAGGTGGCACTATCATCTATCTGGATAAGTCTCGGTGCAGAGAGAGAGAGAGAGCGTAAGGGACACGCATTTCAAGGCCGAACCGAATCAACCTTTTGCTTTTACTTTCATTTTTATTCTTTTTTTATTATTTATTTCGTGAATTAATTAAATGGTGTAAATTCAGCATCGGTAAAGGAATGACCGATGGACACGTGACGTGACCCATTTCAGATGGGGTGTGGGTCCCCGTCCCCTAATCTCCATTCCATTATTATTAATGCCACCTTTAATTTCTCCATTATTCTTGTATTTATTGCTTACTCTACCGCTTCTGAACAAAATAATCACATCCTTAGTCTGGATCAGGAACCCGTGGTCTTTGCCAAAGTTGGGTTTTAGCTCTTAATTTTACGCATTATGCAGTTAATATCTAATTTTTGTTTATTTTATTATTTGACTAAAGATAAGTTTATTCTATTAAAATATGTAATATATTATAAATAATTAATTTATTACATTGATTATATCAATAATTATTTGACGTGTTAATTATTTTAAAAAAATATTATAAAAAAATAATCGTAATATTTTTTTTATGATTTATTTTTAATTAGTACATCAATTAACGTGTTATATCTAAAGAGATAAGATTAATTAAAATTTTTACATTATTTTTAAATAATTAATGTTGAGTTTACACTAAAGCCTTATACACAGCCACAAAAAACATCGAAAGAAAACCGTAAAAGGAAGCACAAAATATGACCTAGGAAAAATAGTATCTTGTCAAAAATGAAGCAACTTTCTAAATGTATAACTTTTACATTTTTGAACCAAATGCTCTAAAAATTTTACATTAGTTGGCCAAAAATATAATTTGAATACTTCTAAAATTTCAGTTCCAAATCCATTATGGTTTAAAAGTTATACACGAAACAAAATTGTAAAAACTGCTCAGTTTGATTCTGCATAGACCTGAGAATAGTCCAATTTCTGGGTAGTATAACTTCCTCAATACTAATCTAAATAACTTGAAATTTTAGGACATGATTACTTGATAAGAGCACAAAAGACCCTGAAAATATCAGGTGAAAACTCGTAGGAATGAGTGAGTTGTGCATGAACAACTCTGGCTAATTTGATAGGTCACTTTTAGTACTTTCGAATGAAGATTCCTTCGAAAAGGAATGCTCCAACTCAAGGCAAAGTTTACTACTTCCCTACCATGATTCCAACCTCAAAAGGAAGGAATGAAAAAATGCCTATAAGAGTCAACAACTAACTAAATAACTTGAAAACAATGGAGACCACTCCTTGCTCGGATATGATTCACTGAGCAAGTGTTGATTTTGGAAGTTCCAAGAGACACGATTTTTGCAACAACAAAAACTAGTTTTTCATTCAACAAAAGCTAGGATTACAACCTGAAAAAAAAAAAAGTTTAAATACTCACCAAATGATAGCTAGGGTTCAGCCACAAAAATGATGAAGAAGCCTCTAGAAGAGGACCATTGAGCCACCTCATCGCATAGCTCCCTCTTTTCTCTCCCATGATCAAGTACTTCATTCTACCCTCCAAATGTTTCTCATTTTCCCTCCAAATGAGCAACTAGGGTTCACCTCACAAGAGAATGAAGAAAACTCTAAAAAAGGAAGAGTTACTTGGCCCTCATTGACCAAGTATAAATGGTACTATCTCTTTTATCTCTCCCATGATCTAGTGTCCAATTTTACCCTTACAATGTATCTCATTTCTCCTTAAATATTCAGTCATCTCCTATCCTTCTAAGAGTCTTTAAACCATGCATATAATTAGAAAATAAACTAAAATATTTGCAAGAAAATAAACTAAATTCGGATTACATAATTTTTCTTAAGTGAGACAAATCCCTTCTTGAAGATGTAGAGGTGAATGGCTTGGTTCTTCCATCTTTGAGTGTGCTAATCTTCATCCTCACTTTATCAGGGAAGGAGCCACAAATTTTGAGCCTAGTTCAGGGTAGTCGGGGCTCATGTCCTCCTTTGAGTGTGGAGTGACCGAGTGATCCTCCTTTATTAGCTCGATTGGATGACATCTCCATACCTTGAAGGTAGAACTTTGGCTTTACTTGGCCTGCATAAATATAACCTACAAGATTATAAAACATGTTAATTTGAAGTTCGGTTCAAGACTTGACTTGTGACCAGATGATGGCATCCCGTGGCACATCTCTATACGATTGTTAGTTTATTAATGAATGAATATCACGTAAATAATGAGTCAAAATATAAAATTAGAGTGTAAATATAATATTACTCTTTATAAATAATATTGACAATTGTATCGTGTTTGAGGCTATTTAAACATCATTTTATTTACTACAATAAATAATTGTCAATCGTCATTCTTTCTTACTATTGTTAAAAAGTTACCAGAATTGCGAAATTGAAGAAATAATTTTGGAATACGTTCTAATATTTTTTATTTTAAAATATGTTTTATAATATAATAATGCTATAATGTTATCGTTACATGTCTTATTTACATGTGAAATGAAGTGTACAATAATCTCTGGATCGATAAATCAATGTAACTTTTATTTATCTGTCAAATATTTTTCTATCTAGAATGTTAACGATAAATAAATAAGTGATAAAATAATGATAGGAAAATTTAAAAGTAATGATCAATGTCACTTTTATTTACTCAACAAATATTTGGCCTACACGTAAGAGCCCGACAAAATGGGACCGGAATTGCAATTTGGGTCTGATTTTGCCTGTTAAATAAATCGGTTTAAGTTTCATATTCGCAAGACTTGCGATTTAAGATTCGGTCTACGGTTTTGGGGTCAAAACCGTGAAAACCGAACCTTTGGTCAAAATTTTGACCTAAAATCGATTAAAATCGACCCAAAATCATAAAAAACCGGCTTGTACCCAAAATGGCTCTAAACCCGACCTAAACTTCAAAAACCAAAGCCAAAAACATTAAAAAAAATGTATGTAATTTTTTTATTTGGAACCGAACCAGGACAGAATAGTGAAACGCAGTCGGTTTTTATTCTGGTCCCAGAATCTCAAGGTTTGGTTCCCGTTCTAGAACCAGAGAACCATGGACGATAGTTCTAACTCTGGTTCTGGGATATAATCAAACCACACTCATCCCCATCTACGTGTTAACACATGTCAATATACAATTTAGTTTGGTTGTGTTAGTTTCGTTAGCTCACGGTTTTGCTTTTGCCAAGTTCATCATGAGTTGTACATCGATATCTATGTAAATTCTGTTTCACAGAAACAATATAAAAAAGAAATACAAAAAATATTTTTCCTCTCTGTGCTGCCATTTCCTTCGTCTTCCTCGCCTATCTTCATCTTCCTCACCATTTATAGACATCTCAACTTGGTATCAGAGCCATAAATAGCTTATTCTAGCTCAACGATTCCCTCCTCAACTTCACCCTGTCCCTCTCCTGTCTTTTTCAGCAATCAATCAAACATTAACCATCAAATTGAATTCTACAAATTACCTAGTTTGGAAAGCTCAAATCTTAAATGTTGTCATCTCCAATAGGATTGATAATATCCTCGACGGATTCTGTCCACCGCCTCCAGTGATTCTGGACAATATCTCCTTGGGTCTTTTTAAAAAAAAAACCATAATGTTTGGTTTTTTTTTAAAAAAACTATAAAACTTTACTATTCACCAAAAAAAACTAAAAACTATTCTAAATCTTCAAATTTACCCTTCCTGGCCGGCCGGTGGGTGGACAGACCCGTGGAGTCCTGCCGGTTCACTTGAACCGGCCAGCCTCCATTATTTTTATCAAAAAAAATTAAAGAGGCTGGCCGGTTCAGAAAAGAAAAAAATAAAATGGAGGCCGGGCGGTTAGATTGAACCGGCCGGCCTCCAATTTTAAATTATTAATGGAGGCTGGCCGGTTCGATCGAACCGGCCGGCCTCCATTAACAAAATTGAACCGGTCGGCCTCCCCCACCCTATAAATAGGGGTTGCCCTTCCATTCATCAACCCACACCTCTTCAAATCTTGCAAATACTTTCTTTCGATCGTTTTCATTATCCGACGGTATTTCGGCTCGTTTCGAACGAAAAGCGTAAATTTTTATTTATTTACTCATTTATCAATTACGATACTTAGATATTTTAATTTTTTCTAGCATTTATTTTTAAAATATCTAACATAATTTTTTTATATTTGATTTATTTATTAGGTACGCTGTTCAGGTAATTTAATTTTTCTATATTTTATTTATTTATCAATTACGATAGTTAGGCACTTTGATTTTCGCTTACATTAATTTTGAAAATATTTAATTGAATTTTTTTATAATTCAAGATGTTATTTGTTATGATTTTTAGGTAATTTAATATTTAAACGAGGTAACCCTTTTTTTTATAGGTAAATTATTTATTTTCGAAGTGGTATAATTGTACTGTGTAAGTAAGTTCTGTTTAAGGAGACTGGAATTTAAGTGGGACCGTTTGTGACCCCTCTAGTCTTTCCTGGGAACTTACTTGGAAAGTTAATTCTGTCTAAGGAGATTGTCCATTACAATCTTTCCTGAGAATTATCCTGATCAGTACTCTCCACGCTGTGTAACTAGTTTTTACAATGATCATTCTAACCGTTTTATTATTTTCCAACGGCAGGTTTGACAACATATTTGCCATGGAATTTTGGAATAGAGAATGCGAAAGTAAGTTTGAGAATGATTTGGTGAAACGTAAACTTACTCATTGTATGACTGTCGACTTCAGTGGTCGGGAGACGTTGGGAATTAAAGAGATGTTTGACAACATCGGCCTTCACGGGATGTATTCGTTGAAGGGATACATCTGTGAGAGAATAATTCGATTATTCTACGCCAACTTGTTAGCAGCCGGGAGAAATGGAGTTATTAGTGGGCTAACTACCAAGATTCTTGGTAATGAGGTGACGGTGTGACCGGAAACAATAAATCAATTGCTGGGATTTTACGTTGAAGCTGCCGATCAATATTATCATGCTTCTAAAGACTGCTCTTTCTTCACATTGCCTGAGGGAGTCGAATTCTTTCGACGAATTCACATCGATCCCAACATTGAGGTGTTCGTGAAGCCACAAACACGAGATTTGAATGTCACAGGTCAAATTCTGCGTAACATGCTAGCTCATACCATTCTACCGCGAGATGGACATCGAAATCTTGTGAGCTGCATGGACTTGTATATCATGGAAAAACTGTGCAACGAGAAGTTTTTCGACCCTGGCTTTTTGATTTTAAGTCACATGATTGAAGTAGGCCGGACATCGCAAGCGAGTCTCCCTTACGGGACCTTGATTATGAAGATCGTCGAAAAATTTGGCATCCAGATACCGGTTGGCGAGCGAAGAATAGCTCCCAAAGCTACCGACATATTCGACACTACTCATTTGACTCGAATGGGTCTTGTCGAACCTAATAGCGTTTGGATGCTGAAAAGCGATCAGAGAGCCTCCACCTCCACCTCTCAGGCAGCGCCGATGGAGGAGACTACCGCGCTACCTTTGTCCCCACATGAGCAGCCCAGTAGCGCATGGGATATGAGAGAATTAATGCAGTAAATGTATGAGGCGCAGCAGACGAGTAATGAGATGTCGCAAAAAAACCACCAACAAATGTATGAGTTGTGGGAGGCAAGCAACCATCACATGTATGAGATGCAGCGTCAAATACATCAGATCCATGAGACGCACCACGAGGACTTGCAACAGATTATTCAGATATAGCAAAACCAACAGGAACAAATGCAACTCCTCGTACGAAGGATTGATGAATAAGATGCGAGACAGAGGCGCAGACGAAGATGACGAAGACAAAGAGATGGCGAAGGAGAAGGAGAAGGGGAAGGGGAAGTAGACGGAAACGGAGACGGCAATGACTTTGATGTATAATTTTTAGCTTTTTCTTTTGTATATATTGTCATGCAATTCGTTAATAAATATGATAAAATACTTTTCATGCAATTCGAATAAGTGTAAGTAATTGGAAAAAACTAAATAAATACATTATTTAAAAAATAAATAAATATATATATATTACAAAAAATTAAAATAGAAAAAAAAATTATTACAAAAAAATAAAAAAATAAAAAAATTAATGAACTAAATAATTATTACAATAAAATTATGAGGCACTTCCTTTGCCGCAACCGCGTACCGAAGATTCCTGCTCATAATAAAATGAAACTGTATAAAAAAAAAATTGCTATGAGTGAATAAGAGAAACGTGTCAAAATATATCTGCGTCCCGTCGAATGTGTTGAAACCCATGAACGTATCTTGCAAAGTATCACCTGAAGTTGATCTCCTGATAGAACAAGTGCGGGTATTATGCCCCTGCTGCCGACATATACGACACCTGATGCTGGAGTTCTTTCGATTAGTTCTCGTTCTCGAGCTTGACGGCTCGTCGGCATCTCGCACTCTCGTCTTCTTTGGTCTACCAGGTTGGCGGTGTCTTGTGGGCGGGAGGATTTTATTCAGACCTTCTCCGGGTGGCGGCCACATTATTCGCCCGCTAATAGGATGAATATAGTGTGCGTACATCTGAAGATAAGTTACCCGGTGATAGTATTCGTGCACGTACGTTTCTGGGGGTACTCTCATGATGTACATGCAGGGAATAGCATGCACATATGGGATTCCAGTAATGGCCCACTTGGTACAGTTGCACACACGATCATCCATGTCAACAACGAATTGTTCGTATCCGTTGGTGACTTCAAATTGATAACCTCCTGCAAATCTGGCGCGCCAATTTCCAGATGCTTCCTCTAACTTCGCAAGCTTCGTTTTTATATGGGGACACAGGAGATCTTCTGATCGGCACATCTTCTCATAATTTTTAACAATGCGAATCATCAATTTCTTTTGGATCCCGTCGAACATGGTCAATATTGGTTTGTCCCGGACAGGCAATAACACTGCATTGAATGACTCGCACAGATTGTTTAAACCTAAATCGCACTTTGGAATGGAAGAGAAGGCATGACTAGCCCAACGGCGAGAATCTTCTCCTCGAAGATATGCTTCGGCCTCCGGGTTAATCTGACGTAATTTCTCCATTTCATGCTCGAAATGAGCATTCGTGGGTACTATAGCCGCCTTCCACATTGCATCTCTGTACGCAACACCCCGATATAGGCTTTTAAAATTCTGGTACATATGCCGCAGACAGAAGCGGTGTTCGGCCTCTCGTAAGTGACGTTTCACAGCCTTTTTCAACCCCTGAAATTTTAACATATTACATCATCAACATAAAATAATACAACTACCACAAATATTTGAAATAACAAATAGAAATGTGTTATACCTTTTGTCGATCTGAAATAATTGTCCAATCCCGTCCCGATTCAGTGTTTAGGTCTTCCTTTAATATTTGCAAAAACCACTCCCAGGAGTCTGCACACTCAGATTCGACGTTGGCAACAGCAACGAGATATATTCCATCGTTGCCATCAATACTGACGGGTGTGAGTAGTTGGCCGGGACACGAGCCCTTAAGATGACAGCCATCCAAACAAATAACAGGTCTACCGTGCTGCAACAAACCTGTCTTGCAAGCAGTCAAGCACATATAAAATCTTTGAAATACCATTGTATTTTGGTCCCCTGGGATACCATAAATTTTAACTGTGCTACCCGGATTTGATTTTAATATTTCTGCTCCGTACGACCACAGTTGCTCGTACTGTTCGTTGTATTTTCCTTCGTTAATAGTCCAAGCTATGCTTCTTGCTTTTGTGGCAATACTGGTTGAAATATCAACCATGTAATCACTTTTCACTGTCTCAATAATAGAAGGGATATCCCATGTAGGGTGACTTTTGAACCTATCCAGGTAATCATTTGCCAC
>CM039524.1:4022820-4116816 GCA_022433055.1 Begonia peltatifolia
CTGGCCGGTTCGATCGAACCGGCCGGCCTCCATTAATAATTTAAAATTAGAGGCCGGCCGGTTCAATCTAACCGCCCCCGCCTCCATTTCATTTTTTTCTTTTAAAAATTAGAGGCCGGCCGGTTCAGCCTCTTTAATTTTTTTTGATAAAAATAATGGAGGCCAGCCGATTCAAGTGAACCGGCCGGCCTCCACCGGTCTGTTCACCCACCGGCTGGACACCGGTCTGTTCACCCACCGGCTGGACAGGAAGGGTAAATTTGAAGATTTAGAATAGTTTTTAGTTTTTTTGATAAATAGTAAAATTTTACGGTTTTAAAAAAAAAAAAACAAATATTATGGTTTTTTTTTAAAAAGACCCTATCTTCTTTCAAACAAACCCCGATTTCAGCATTTGGCAACGGTACAATAGGCTTATAATGAGTTGGATATTTTCTTCACTTTCAGAAGATTTACTTCCACAGATCGTCTCATCCACGACCGCCAACGAAATCTGGAAGGCTTTAGCAAACAGGTTTTCTTCTTCGTCCCTAGCCTACATCACTAATTTTTGCAGTTAACTCCATTGTCTCTCTAAAGATAGAGTCTCTGCCGCTACCTACATACACAAGATTACCTTTATTTGCAATACCTTGGCTGCCATTGATGAAACTGTCCCCTATAAAGATCAACTGATCTATTTTTGTTGGGAAACGCCTTCGTGACTGTCATTGCTAACCGCTCAGACCAGCCTCCTCTCGAAGAGGTTTATGGTCTTCTCCAAAGTTATGACTTTTGGCTAGAACACAGCAGTTTCCCTCTCGATGCCGAACTAAATTTAGGCGAATGTTGCGTTTCAGCATCCTTTCCGACTAGGAATGAATCCCCTTTTCCGACCTAATTTCCAGCCTCATCTTCAATAGAGCAAGTTCGGGTCCTTCAGTTTAAACCCAACCATCTGGCGATCCAACCGGCTCAATTATCCAAACCGACCCAGGTGCCAGATTTGTAACATGTAGGCCACTCAACCCCAACTTATTACCATAGACACAACACTACATATAGGCCAAGCCTGCTAGCTCAACACCAAAACCCTGCCCAAGCCCACCATCCAACCCAAACCTACTTTAATCAAGTCAACCCGACTCCTCCAGCATACCCGACTGCTCATCCATCAACCCAAACCTATTACATCCAAACCCACCCGACCGCCAAAACCCATTACCAACCCAACTTTAGTTTTTCAAAATACCCATCTTCTCACGATTACCCTTTCTCGTCTCTTTGCGAGCCTAACGACGGCATATTACCCACGCCTCCTTCTGCTCCGACCACCACTTGGCTTTTGAACTCTGGTGCCACCCATCACTTTACTCCTCATTCGGCTCTACTTAATCAACCTCAGCCTTACACCGATTCCACCCACGTAGAGATTGCTGATGGTAAGCTAGTCCCCATTATTCATACTGGTTCTGTTTCTATTTCAACTCTTAGTCGTCCTCTACGTTTCACCACTGTTTGTCACACCCTACTCCTAAAATACAATTTACTAAGTGTTACTCAATTATGTCGTGATAATGTTGCGTTTTTCGAATTTCATGAAAATTCCTTTTTTGTCAAGGATCGGCTTTCTTGTCAAAATCTGCTTCAGGGCTTCCTTAATCATGGTCTGTATCAAATTAACTCGCCTCCTCTAACTCAGTCTTTGTTTGTTTTGTGGTCGATCCAAGAATCGTCTATATCCCAACTTTGGCACTCCATTTGTGACATCCTTCCATCCATGTTTTGCAGCCTGTATTAGGCTTTTGTAATGTTCTGTTTTCTAAATCTGACATGCCCAAAGTATGTACTTTTTGTCAAATGAGTAAAACTCATCATTTGTCTTTTCAAAGTTCAAACTCGCATGCTAGTGTTCCTTTTGAAATTGTACATATTGACGTTTGGGGTCCATCTCCTGTTAAATCTGTCACTGGTGCACGTTATATTCTCTTCTTTGTGAATGATTGCACACGGTTTACTTTGTTTTTTCCTTTGAAATTAAAAAGCGAAGTTTACATTACATTTGTACAATTTCATAAACTTGTGTCTACCCAATTTGGTGTTTCAATAAAAATTGTTCAATCGGACTGGGGTGGGGAGTTTCAATCTATTTCGCCTCTTTTTAAGTCGTTTGGTATTTATCACCGTGTATTTTGTCCCTATACTCCAAATCAAAATGGTCGGGTAGAACGAAAAAATTGTCATATTGTCGAAACAAGTTTAGCCCTTCTCTTTCACTCTTTGGTTCCATAACACTTCTAGCCTTACGCCTTCGCCACTGCCACTGCACTAATAAATCTGTTACCCACTCCAATTCTCGCTAACAAATCTTCGTTTGAATGTTTGTTCAATTCTACACCAAATTATACTTCACTGCATGTGTTTGGATATTTGTGTTTTCCTTTTCTTCGACCTTACAATCAACAAAAACTTCAACTCCGTTCCCTCCCTTGTGTGTCCTTGGGTCTTAGTTTCCACCACAAAAGATGTTTATGCTTAGATCTTTAATCCAATAGAATATATATTTTCCGTCATGTCAACTTTGATGAGTCTAACTTTCCATTCTCCTCCTTCCGCGAGTTCGTTCCCCAAACCTCCTCCTTCTCTCTTCCCATTTCCAGTTCCACTTTTTACACCTTCCCCTACTAACTCATCTAACATCACCTAATCTCATTTCTAATTCATGTACCTCTCCATCTCTTACCTCGGTGGCTGAACCCCCCGCTCCCTCTATTCCTTCGGTTAATGTCTCTAACCCCATACCACCTACCATGAATGCTCATCCCATGTGAACTCGAGTTAAAGTCGGTATCTTTAAGCCCAAAGCCTTCTCCGCTGACTTTTCCTTTAAACCCCAAACCTTTAATCAAGCCTCTAAACACCCACATTGGGTAACTGCTATGCAAGATTAAATGTTTTCTCATACTGATACAAACACTACATCTCCAACCAGAGTCAAAATTATTGAGTGCAAATGGAAATTCAAGACTAAACTCAACTCAAATGGTACGGTAAATCGGTATAAAGCTTGCTTAGTGACAAAAGATTATGATCAGACATAAGGAATTGATTACGAGGAAACCTTTAGTCTCATTGTCAAACCTACATCAGTTCGCACTACTCTTTCGTTGGCAATCTCTTTTGGTTAGACTATCAGGCAACTTGATATAAGTAATGCATTTTTACATGGCGATTTAACTGAGACAGTATTTATGCAGCAACTTCTAGGATTCATCAGCTCCTCACATCCTACTGTTGTTTGCCAATTACGCAAAACTCTTTATGGTTTCAAGCAATCTCCTCGAGCCTGGTATATACTAAATTATAAACTGCTTGACTAGATTGGGGTTTCTCGACATCCAAATAAGATACTTTGCTCTTTTATCGTTGCACGTCTTCCTCCATAATTATTATGCTGGTCTATGTGGATGGCATTATCATAACTGGTAATTCGGCATCTCTCCTTGATCAACTTTTTGCACTCTCAGTTCAAAGTTCTAGATCTTGGACCACTATCCTTTTTTCTTTGGGGTTTCAATAACTCACACTACTACTGATATATGTTTCTCACAATCACGATACATCTCTAAGTTACTCCATAGGACTACATAGCATCCTGCAAAACCATTCCCTACACCGATGGTTTCTGAACCAATTTTATCTAAGTATTTAGGTACACGACTTCGTGATGGAACTCTTTATTGCAGCATCGTTGGTGGTTTCTAATATTGTTGTCTTATTCGACCGAATATAGTTTTTGCTGTGAACAAAGTTTCACAATTTATGCATACACCATCAGATACCCATTGTCAAGTAGTCAAACGGATTTTGCAATATCTTTAGGGTACTTCTTCTCTAGGTATCTCCTTCTCACCTTTTTCTCCTTGCAATTTGACTTTTTACACAGATACTAATTGGGCTTCATGTTCGAATGACCGTAAAAGTCTAGTGATTTTTGTATCTTCTTGGGAAATAATTTCATCTCTTGGTTATCTACTAAACAAAAAATCGTATCATGTTCCAGCATCAAATTCGAGTATCAAAGCATAGCAAATGGTGCAGCTGAAGTTATGTAGCTCAAATCCCTACTCCACTAATTGGGTATAGTTTCCACCAAGGTACCCTTAATACTCTGTGATGTGGAGCCAAGTGCTACATTTTAAATTCTGTGCTACATTCTAAATCCAAACACGTTAAGATTGATTTTCATTTTGTTAGAGAAAAAGTTCTCAAAAAAATGTTGCGGGTTCAGTTTACTCCTTCAGAAAATCAAATAGCTGATGCTCTAACAAAGTCACTTTCATCGTCGTCTTTTTCCAATTTTCTCTTCAAGATCTTCGATCAACAACCTTGATATTGAGGAGGGATGTTAACGCATGTATAATATACAATTTAGTTTGGTTGTGTTAATTTAGTTAGCTTACGTTTTTGCTTTCCCCAAGCTCATCATGAGTTGTTCATGTAAACTCGATTTCACAAAAAAAAATATAGAAAAGAAATAAAAAGAATATTTTTACTCTCTGTACCGCTACTTCCTTCATCTTCCTCATCATTTACCGACATCTAAACTCTACGTAGGCACCTATAAAATAAGAGAAATATCATATTTGCCACACAATTTTTATATCACATGATGACAATAATTAATTTGAGCAATTTATATATTATTTATGATTTATCATAAATAGTATAAAGTAATGTTTGTCTTGTCAGTAAGTAACAAGGGATATGTAAAATAAGAGGGTTTAAAAGATAAATAAATAGATAGGAAAAAATATTGTTTTTTTAAATTTTATTCTTTTTTTTTTATGAGAAGTAATTTAAGATTTCAATTCAATTATTTAGAGAGAAGATAAAGATGGTATAAAATGCGAAGGTGGCATTCATGGGAATGTATCTCTGCCTATGAAAGGGAAGGAACCTTTAGATATATAAAATATCTTCCCACCCCTCGTACCGAACTTGTCTTTCAACTTCATCTACAAATAAAGTAATTCTACGTAGAATATCAATATATCTCAAACTATACATTATTTTAATTCCGAGTAATTTAAATGTATTTTTCAAAAAATCCCGATAAATGACATACAAGAGAAACCCTCGACTACCTACGAAGAACCGAGAAAATCTGATATCTTACATGACTGTCGAATTAGTTATGTATCATATAGCGAAAAACGTCATGAATCACTGGCTAATTCCTCTGTCCGGTATGTTTTCTGAACAATTTTTGTTACTGGATTGAAATGCTAATCAAATTCGACGTTTGCATGTAGAACATTGTTGTCTGTTTGTGAATCAATTGGACCACATTTTCCTACGGTCGGAGTAGTGCGTAATGCTAGTAACTACTCCTTCTAAGAATTAAGGTCAATGTGCAAGGACGTGTTTGGAGCTCTCCATTTCTGTTGAAAGAAAAATTTTCAGTTGACTAGGTTGGCCTAATAGTTCTTGGTCGCTCGTACATTGATCCCCTTCATACTTTTCTTAACAGTGGAAACATTTAGACACTTGCAATCTGAAGTAAGATCCCTGTTCTGATCGAGTGGAACACAATTTTATATATAACTTGTTACTGTAGTCTAACTAGTTGAGTTATGCACGAGGTATTCACTTTCAGACTGTGTTCTTGGGCATAGTGATGGGTAATTGATTCTAGTATTACACTCATTAGTTTCACACCGATTGGCACTTTTTGGGGAATATAGTTTCATGTCGGCGAAGAAAGAATAATACGATATGCCATCGTGGATTGTTTTTGTGAGACTGCACTTTAACGTTTAAATACGTGAATGCCAATGAATATTTTTGTTCATGGTGTTATATAATCTGTATTTTCGAACTACTGCATGGAAACATTGTCTTCTTGTCTCAGTTTAGAGAAGATTACGGAAGTTTGACTAATGATGCAGTAATCCAATTTAAGGTATCAAGTGTTGGGAAAAATACCGACGAAATTCGGCGGGAACGATGCCAACAATATCAACGCAAGCAGTACGAGAAACGATAGGAGATACGATCTGAAAAATACCAAGAATATTTTCTCACACCGTAAGATTATAACGGCCAAGAAGTAAGAGAAATAATAGTCAAAATCAACACCGAAAATTTTACGTGGAAACCCAAATCGAGAAAAAATCACGGGGGCTGAGTCCATAAAGATCTCACTACGAAAAATAGGATTTACAATATTTTTCTAGATATTGAATAATCTAGAAAATATTCACTAAGAGAAAATCATCATTCTTAGAACTCTCAATGTGCACAAAAGCACCACACCTATATTTTTCTCACTTTTTCTTTTCTCTCCTTCCAAAATAATTATCATTATTTCTCTTCCTATTATCAGAAGTGATTTTCTTGTTCTCTCTTGGACAGAAGAATTCACTTTTCTTCGAATGATTTTCTTTTCCTCAGGAACTCTCTATTTATAGAGAAAATTCTTTATAAGAGGACAAAACATCACACATCACTCAGAAGAAAGTTTCAATTTTTCTTCTGCATTTCATTTACGATGTACAGAAATAAAATTGAAATTTTCTTCTTTATTAAATGATGTGGGTCCCTCATCATTAAGGAGGAACCCCACAAACTTCCCCTCCTGACTTATGATGAGTTATCTTCAATTCTGCTGAGCCTATACAGAATTCGTGCTTATTTTTCTGCAAGATCTTTGTCATCATGTCAGAGCTAATATCGTCCGTGTGGATCTTCTCAAGATACACTTGTTTGTTGTCCAACACATTCCGTATCCAATGATACTTGATATCTATGTACTTTGACTTCGAATGAAAGCTCGGATTCTTACTTAAATGAATAGCGCTTTGACTGCCGCAATACGAGATATACTTATCTTGTTTATGACCCAATTCTGTCAGAAATTTTTTCATTTACAAAATTTCTTTACAGGCTTCTGTAGCCGCCATAAACTCAGCTTCTGTTGTAGACAATGCCATTGATTTTTGCCGCTTAGATTGCCATGAAACTGCTCCCCCTCCAAATGTAACCAAATACCCTGATGTTGATCTTCTGTAGTTAATGTCTACAGCCATGTCTGCATCAGTATACCCTACCAACGAAGACTTCTCACTTCCGAAACACAAACTGAATTCAGAAGTACCTTTAAGATACCTAAGAATCCACTTCACTGCATTCCAATGCTCTCTGTCTGGATTTGTTAGAAACTGGCTGACTACTCCAATAGAATGTGAAATATCAGGTCTCGTACAAACCATAACATACATCAAACTGCCAACTACTGAGGCATATGGAATTCTCTGCATTTCTGCTTTTCCTTCTTCAGAGTAAAGACTTTGTTCGGAAGTAAGTTTGAAATGTTTAGCAAGTGAAGTACTGACTGGCTTCACCTTATCTATATTGAATCGGCTGAGAACTTTCTTGATATATTTCTCCTGCGATAGCCATAGCTTTCTGCCCTTTCTGTCGCGAGTGATACTCATCCCAAGTATCTGTTTTGCCGGTCCTAAATCTTTCATGGCAAAAGACTTGTTAAGCTCATTCTTTAACTTAACAATCTTTTCTCTGTTTGGGCCCACAATCAGCATGTCATCGACGTAAAGTATGAGGATTATGAATGTACCGTCCGTGAACCTTTTCACGAACACACAATGGTCTAAAGAAGTTTCCTGTATCTTTGATTTACATTAAAAGAGTTGAACTTCCTATACCATTGTCATGAGACTTGTTTTAATCCATACAGACTCTTCTTCAATCTACATACCAGGTGTTCTTTTTCCTTGACAATGAAATCATCTAGTTGTTTCATGTAGATCTCTTCTTCTAATTCACCATGCAAGAAGGCTGTATTTACATCGAGTTGCTCGATCTCCATATTAAGACTTGAGGCTAATCCAAGTACCACTAGTATGGATGATATTTTCACGACAGGTGAAAAAAATTTTCTCAGTGTCAAGGCTCTTCTTCTGACCAAAGTTTTTCACGACCAGTCGTGCTTTATATTTTGGTTGTGAATTTTTTTCTTTAGTCTGTATACTCATTTGTTCTTGAGTGATTTTCGTCCTTTTGGAATTTGAACCAACTCATAAGTATGATTTTCATGCAATAATGTTATCTCATCTAACTAGTTCTTCTTTTGTTGATGCTCCATAGCTTCCTCATAGCACTCAGGTTCATCGCCATCAGTAATCATCACATACTCGTGCACAGATTATCTTCTCGATGGTTGACGATCTCTTGTTGACCTTCTTGGTTCTGCAACTAATTTAGGAGAAACCTGTACTTCTCTTTGGTCAACATTATCAGTTGCTTGATCATTGGATTCTCCAGCATCTCTCCCGTCAAAAGTTGATTTTTCCAGACCAACTATTACTCGATGCTCATTAGTGACATCTTTCTTCTTGTCTTCAATGGTCTGATTTTCAAAGAAGACAACATTTCGACTTCTGACAATCTTCTTGTCCACCGGATCCCAGAGTTTATATCCGAATGCATCACTTCCGTATCCGAAGAATATGCATTCCTTAGCTTTGCTGTCTAGCTTGGACCTCTCATCTTTGGGAATATGGACGAACGCTCTGCATCTAAACACTTTTAAATGTTTATAAGAGACGTCTTTTTCAGTCCATAGTCTTTTTGGCACTTCTCCACTCAAAAGTGTTGATTGAGACAAGTTGATGATATTTACTGCGGTATTCATTGCTTCTCCCCAGAATGTTTTGGGGAGTTTTGAATGTGATACCATGCACCTTATCTTCTCCACGATCGTTCTGTTCATTCTTTCTGCAACGCTATTTTGTTGCGGAGTCTTTGGAACAGATCTTTCATGTCTGATTCCGTGCATCTTGCAGTATTTATTGAATGATCTCATTTATTCGCCATCATTATCTGTGCGAATGTATTTTAATTTCTTTCCAATTTCTCGCTCTGTTGAAGCATGAAACTGTTTGAAAACGTTGAACATTTCATCTTTGGTCTTGAGTGCATAAGCCCAAACTTTCCTTGAGTGATCATCAATGAATGTCACCATATATTGGGCACCGCCTATCGTTTTCATTGACATAGGACCACAGACATCTGAGTAAACAACTTCTAACACGTCAGACTTCCTTGATGCAGAATTCTTCTGAAAGGAAACTCTGTGTTGTTTTCCAGGCAAATAGTGCATACAACTTGGCAAAGATTCATGCCTGAGATTTGACAGACATTCTTTCTTTCCAAGCAATTGAAGTCTTTTCTCGCTCATGTGACCAAGCCGTTTGTGTCATAATTCAATAGACGAGTCATCTTGTGCAGCATTTACTGATGCTTCCTTCACGGTCACTTGAGTCACATATAAACTAGACTTTTTGATTCTTCTCGCCACAACTAGCGAGCCTTTGCTGAGCTGCCATTTTCTGTCAACAAATTTGCTCTTGTACCCGGCATCATTAAGAGCGCCAGCTGATATTAGATTTAGCCTAATATCTGGAACATATCTGACATCTTTAAGCACCAACTCACATTTTGTGTTGGTCTGGATACAGATGTCTCATTTTTCAATTATTTTGGAAACATGACTGTTCCTCATTTTGACCATGCCAAAATCATTGCTGGTGTAAGATGAAAAATACTCCACTTTTGAAGTAACATGGTAAGATGCTCCAGAATCACGCACTCAGCATGATTCATTCATCGTGAGATTTACAGCATCTTCACATACAATCACATCTTCACCCTCAGAGACAGTTGCCGTCGTACTCTTCATTTCTCCTTTAGCACCTCATGTGTCTTGTTCTTTCTTCAGCTTCCAGCAATCCTTTTTCATGTGGCCCATCTTGCCACAATAATAGCACTTAATGCTCCTTTTACTTCTTGATTTGGATCTTCCTGACATGCTAGCTCAAGAGCCTCCACGTTCTATTGATCTTCCTTTCATTACTGATAAAGCCTCTACAGAGGACTGCTCCTTATTTTTCCGCCTACTTTCTTCGTCAAGAATGGCGGCTGCAATATCATTAAACATCAATGTTTTTTTGCAGTACCATTGAGCAAATTTACGATGAGGTAATTGTATGAATCTAGCAAACTTTGAAGTAAAAGTTCAGCTCTTTCATTTTCGTAGATTTTGTGCTCCATTGCTGTTAGTTGAGAAAATAATGTACTGATAGTATTGACGTGGTCTGTCACTGTTGTAGATTCTGACATCCGAAGGGTATATAGTTTTCTTTTCAAGAAAATTTCATTATACCACGACTTCTTCTTATACAATTTTGTCAGAGTATCTCAAATCTATTTTGCCGTTACCATTTCTGAGATACTTGACAAAATTCCATCTGCTAGAGTAAGATGCAAAATAGTCATTGCATCCTCATCAGTTTTGTTCCATTTCTCGTCTTCAACGTTCATAGGCCTGTCGCCGATGGCCATAGCACAACTATCTCTCCGCAATAGCGTCTTCATTTTAATTTCCACAGAGAAAAATTATTTTCGTTGAATTTTTCGATTTCAATCTTTCCCGCCATAATAACCTCTAAAATTTTTTCTGATGTGCAAGATCAGTTAAAACTGCAATCATAGAGCATACTAGATTTAAAAAGATTAACCTGTGCTCTGATATCACTTGTTGGGAAAAATACCTACGAAATCCGGCGGGAACGATCCCAACAATATTACCACAAACGATACGAGAAACGATATCAGATGCGATCCAAAAAATACCAAAAATATTTTCCCACACCGTAAGATTATGACGGCCAAGAAGTAAGAGAAATAATAGACAAAATCAACACTAAGAATTTTATGTGGAAACTCAAATAGGGAAAAATCACGGGACCGAGTCCAGAAAGATCTCACTATGAAAAAAAAGATTTACAATATTTTCTAGATATTGAATAATCTAGAAAATATTCACTAAGAGAAATCACTACTATTAGAACTCTCAATGTGCACAAAAGCACCACACCTATTTTTCTCTCACTATTTCTTTTCTCTACCTCCAAAATAATTATCATTATTTCTCTTCCTCTTTTCAAAAGTGATTTTCTTGTTCTCTCTTGAATAGAAGAATTCACTTCTGTTCGAATGATTTTCCTTTCCTCAGGAACTCTCTATTTATAGAGAAAATTCTTCATAGGAGGACAAAACATCACACATCACTCATAAAAAAGTTTCAATTTTTCTTCTGTATTTCATTTATGACGTGCAGAAGTAAAATTAAAATTTTCTTATTTATTAAATGATGTGAGTCCCTCATCATTAAGGAGGGACCCCACACCAAGCCATGCTCCTCCAAAGTTGGATCGCTGTCAGAAGAGGTCATAATCTGTTTATAACTGTTTTCAAATTATGTATTTTTTTGTAATGCTAACTATGGAAACTCTAATTTCACTATTTTTTCTTTCTCCCTTAATTTCAGAAACTGTTAGAATCAGTTAGTTCTGGTGAACTGAAGCATCTTCCATCCATCTTTAGTGTAAAGGATTGTTCAAAAAAGCTTCTTAAAGCCCATGATGCTATTGAACATCAAGAAAGAAGACTTGAATGTATATTGCTGAAGTGATCTTGGGATTGCTTTGGTCATCATTATTCTCGTCGTAGTTCAAAGAACTATACTGGTACATCCACTTCTAGTGGTAAATACACTGGTACATCCACTTCTCATGGTACAAATATTTCAACTCGACAAGAGGATAGACTCTTCTTCAAGCTACCAACTCATTCCAACTCAGATTCTGCACACCATTCCGGTATCCTTTTTCTCTTTTCCATGTTTATCATTTGATTAATATCCAGTTTTCGTGTAATAATCTTGATGTCAATTCCCATTCAATCGGAAAAATCCCATAAGAAAA
Source organism: Begonia peltatifolia (assembly GCA_022433055.1). Classification (NCBI taxonomy): domain Eukaryota; kingdom Viridiplantae; phylum Streptophyta; class Magnoliopsida; order Cucurbitales; family Begoniaceae; genus Begonia; species Begonia peltatifolia. The sequence continues at coordinate 4,034,649 of CM039524.1, forward strand.
GATACTATATCAAGTCAACTTCCTTTCGCAATATAAATGAAGGCTGAAAGAGTATGTTTGTAGTTGGATGAGAAATTTATCTTAGCCATGAGCATGCCGATCACCAAGTTTTGGATCTCATCATCTTCCTCTCTTTCTTTGCATGTTATATGAGTAGAGAATAAATAACTTAGTGAATTTTGTAAACAATTTCTCAATGACCTTAGTTGCGATTCATTTTACAGAGAGCTGGGAAGAAACACACAAGCCGGACAAACTTGGATCTAGCTCATTGGTACCAGATCCAATGTCAGCGGATGTGACGAAAGCGGTTTGTAGGATCTGTGAAAAGTCATGTTCTTTCAAATTTACTTTCTTCTCGTGAAAATCCGATCGGGACAGTCTTGGTCTGCGGCCATGTTTATCATGCAGACTGTTTAGACCAGAGAAACTGAAGATCAACACGATCCTGGCTGCCCGCCGCGGGCTTGATGGATATTGGGAACTACCATAGGGGGGAAGGAGAAAGCTGTAGATATAGATATAATATAAGAATTTGATTAGCACTGACTAGTTAGGAGCTTACTGTTGGTTTTCGTGTTCTCTGCGCTTGGCAGAATTCATTATTATTCATAATAATATGACATGCGTTACCCACGTGATTTTAAAACTATTTTCAAATAATAAAAACCATGAATTTTGATCGTTAGTCTAAAAGAAAAATATTTTTGAGAAATATGTATTTTTCAAAATGTAAACAATTTACATTGAAAAAAATTATTAGATTTAGATTCTGTAGTAATAAAGAAAAATACCTCATGTAAAAACGTTTTTACTCAGGTACTCCCATCTGATCTTAACAGCATTAACTCAGCATCAAGTGTTTTTCTCAAACACTTTGAAACCGTCGAGTCTTCTCTGAAGATCTTTACACTTGAATTTCTTGACGTGTGGGTGTCCAGCTTACAAGAATAACACACTCTTATATTTGTGTAGAGACGTGTTTTCAACACATGAGGAGTCTTTCTTCGATTTTATAAAACGTTTTCCTAAAATCGAATACGGGAAAGGTCACATCTTTTTTCTCAAAGGGATTAGATATCTCTTTTCTCTTTTCTGTCTTCCCTTTCAGTTCTCTACTGTCCAATAACATTAGACAATTTTATAGATCTATTATAAAATAAATTTTTAGATTTATTTTAATAGAAACTAATTTTTAAAAAATAAATATTATCTAATCAAATCAAATTTGATTATCAGTTGATTTATCTAATAAACCAATTTATCGATTAATCGTATAATCTAAAAACAGTTTTTAGAATATATTTTTGAAAATAATTTTCAAGATAATCTCATCTTATGAGATTCTTCATATCTACTTTTAAATAATCAACAAACTATAAATCAATCGTAGATCAAATATAATCTGATTAGATTTTTCAGATCTACTTATATTCAAATTTCAAAAATCTGATTTGATAGTTTGTTGAATAATCAACTCCAATTTAAATTTGAAAATCAAATATCATCCGATGAAATTCTTCAAATTTAATTTAAATCCCTTTAAAACAATCTCATCTAATGAGATATTTTATTTTAAATTCAAATATAAAAACTATTTATATATTTTGAATCATAATATATTCATTTGAGTGTTTATAAATGATTATCATAATTAATCATTTATATATTTATTCTTATAACATAAAAATTAAATAGTTATATAAGATAACAGAGGGACCGATGGACCTATAGTACTAAGCTCCAATAATATTTGTTAATTAATATAAACTTTTTATATTAAATAACACAATTATTAACTATAGAGTAATTCTACTAAATACTTAGAGTTGCACTCTTAGAACTATAGAGTATATTTATTCAAAGTAACTCCATTGATATAGTCATTACATATGTATTAATCCTCCATTAAGATTCGTAATAGAGGTAGGTATAATATCTGTTAACCTCTCATATTACATCTTTATCCTTGACTATCATTAGTTTTTAATTGAACAATTAATTCATAACATTTATGAATTGCGTGTTAATTATTCAATTCTTGAACTAACAAATAAGGGAATCTTGTATTATAGATTTCATTATATCAATGTTAGCATTATCAGCTACTCATTTAATTTATTCCCAAAATACAAGGTTTATGTAATACAACTCATACAGAACTTTACCGAGTAAATCAAAGAATAAATTGAAATAAAATAGGAGTCTACTAAATACAATGAATTAAGATCATACATATATGACCATCATTATAATAAAATTAATTGTTTTTTATTTAACGGATATTATAAGAATGATATAATTTCATCTGGTCCAGTCCTATATAATCATATTATATAAAATACAATCACTTTATGTCACTACATATATAGTCGGGATATAACTATACGTTCTCAACACAGTGAACTGTATTTATGATTTTATTAATTTGAAGATCATATAATTCAAATATAAGTAATGACTAATGTGATTATTTTTTTTTAAATTTAATCTCATATATATGTAAATTTAAAATTAGACAAATAATCAAGAATTTTTCTTTGAATTTATAAAAGACATCAAATAATACAAACATAAAAATTATTTATTAATTACAATAAAAAATATTTATAATATTTATTGATTGGGCACAATATTACCCACACTCACGAGGAGTTAAAATAATACAGTCCTGTCATAGACTAACATGCCCATGATTTTGGTGCATCGTTCTTCCCTGTTTATACGCAGAATTTCTGATTATGTTTGAGAAAAGAGTCGCAATGATTTGCTTGAGACAACAACTGTCTCATTTTGTGAGCAAATTACCCTTCAATCTTACTTGCTGATTTCACACGAGTCTAATCTTATGCACTGATTTTATCTCCTGACTTTGGACAGGTCTTGGGTTAAACTCCATCTCTGGTCACCCAAAATGTCAGGCTTTCGGTTGTGTATGTTATGTTTATATCTTGAAGTGAAATAATAATTGATATAACGTAATAAATTAATTATTTATATTTATTATATTAATTGCTTAACATGTTTACTCGTTTACAAATAAAATTATATATGAAAAATATGTTGATGCTGTCAGTTGGATGCCATGGTTTTCAGGTGGATATGACAAAACCCATACCTAATCTAGTGCAGGTAAAAAGCTATTTTCTGGTATGTTGAGACGATGACATTTGTATGGCTTGTGGCTTGACTTGTACAACCTATGACCCATGTGTCGACCTCTCCCTCCATTTGGAAATTGGATCCAAAGTTTGGCAAATCTGGAAAGCTGCCATACTCAAAATCCAATCTTTCCTGCGTTGCCCAAGCAAACTGTGTTGAAACAATGTGGGTGATGCACCCGTTATCATGGATTGTGTCCTCACACTGGATCTCTTTGACTTAACACAGCAAAATATCAAAGAGGGCAGACAGTCATTTACAACTTCCATTTTCCCTAAGCGTGGCATCCTATCTCGAAATTCATGGTTAATGAATTTACAGAGGAGGGGAAGAAGGAAGCAGGTAGATGACTTGATATCTCTTAAACATACCAACAAAATACCAGTGTCTTCTCTGCAAGTATTATAATCGACAGAGCTTCAATCATTTTCCTAAGAAAGTAAGCCATTATAACATGTCTCTGAGTTCGTGTTTGGTCCAGAGATTACCCACCCACCATCTAAAAACTTCAAAAAAGAAACAATGGATCAATCCGTACGTTTCCAGAAATGAATCGTCCAGGCAAGAAGCATCATCGTCTTCATCTTGGTTGTCTGCAGAAAAAGGAGGCAACCCGATGACAACATCTTCTCCTCAACTTCGAACCCCATTTCTGAGAGAACCAGTCCGAAAAATTAGCTATCACAAATCCCAAGAACACCTGCAATATACTTCAGCCGTTCAGATTATTCGGAATCTGGGTTTTGGTGTCAAAAGCTAGGGCAGATGCAATTCACCTGAACGGAGCCGACGATGTAAAGCGCCGAATAGTGGCGGCCATGGAAGAGCATGTCTTCCAACATGGCTACAGGAATGGTTAGAGATACTCCAAGAGCAGCAACCAGAGGGGAAGTCCAGACAACACCCAATGCCCTTCAAAAAACAATGAATTCACAACAGGAACACACCAGAAATCATCGTAATTTTCTCTTACGTACCAGAAATAATCCGACAGAACACTACCCACGAAGCCATTCACAACGATGACTTCCAGTAATTTGGCGGAGTGGGGGAGTTTGAATCTGGGTTCAATGCCCATCGCCGTCAGTGGCCAGACTGAAGACGATGATGAAATTTAAAAAACTTCTGTTTGCTTCCATGGCGGAAATCAAGCTAATTCACAGAAAAAGAAACAACTTACCGAGCCACCACAGACCAATGAAAGTGAAGAATCCGACGTACCCAAATAGCCTCTGCACATCTACCTTTTCTCCTCCTCCGGCGAACTTTTTCAGAAGAACTACTCATTTTCAACCATTTTTTCGTCAATTTACTGCAGATTGAACGTAAAAAAAGAGAGAACATGAAGAAGAAGGAAGATATGGATTCCAACCAGTGAATAGTCCATAAGTTACAGACGAGAGTATTGCAAAAAGATCTCCCAAGACTTCTTGCTTCCCATTTCTGCAGAAACAGAAGCTTTCAATCATAAACCAATCCAACAATCGATCAAATTAGGGAAAATTTTGAAACTTACTCTTGTTTCCTCAAATGAGACTTATCTGAAACACTGGTCTTTCCAAGTGTCGTCATAGCAACACCAGCCATACTCACAACAACAGAGACAACCTTAACTACATTGATTTTGTCCTGTCCCAACAATGCACCAATCAAGAGCGTAAAAAGTCCCGAGGTTGACGACAATAAAGTCGTATTAGCCACGCTCGTTCGAGCGAGTGCCGCGCTCGTTAAATACTGCACAAACTCGAATCGTTAAGGATAAATGGTCGAGTAATTGAACAAAGTAAACTGATTTAATGTATAACCTCTGTTAAAAACCAGATAGGAGCAATGCACAAGCCTAAAGCAGCAACTTCCCTTCTGTTCAGCTTTGTCTCTTCTTTCACAGCCGGCTTTCCCTCGTCCGTAACAGAAACATTGATGGTTCCATTTTTATGATCTAATGATCCGCAAAGGTCTAGTTTCCAAGAATCGATCGAGTCGTTACTTTTTACATCGGTTAGTTCGACAGATGGCATATCTTCCGTGTTTGAATCGTCATAATTCTTGGATGTAAAGTAATTTAGAACACAGATTAACCAATCCTTGAGGAATGATATTGGTAGATAAACTGCTAAAAGAGAAGTTGTAAGGTATGCAACTGCAAATGGGTGATCATAGTCTGCAAAAATGCGCTGTCGGAAATCCGGGTATCAAAAGTTGTCTGAATTTCAGAAAATTTGTAGCTAACAAGATGATTGTGTGGGAGATAATAAAGAAAAAGTCGATGGAATAAGATGATCTATGATCTAGCAACTGATCTATATTTCAGCAAATTATCTCAGATAGAGATCACAAACAGAACTTAGAACTAGTTCATGAAAAACTAAACTCCAAAAACAACTTCATCACTCAATCCAAACTTTCTTAGAGAGAGAGAGAGAGAGAGAGAGAGAGAGAGAGAGAGTTAACCTGAGTGACCTCTGCTGAAGTAACCCACATGATGACAACAATGAAGATGAGAAGCAATCCACATTTGTATCTCCAACACATTTTTTCTGTCTTCCTCCCTCTCTCCAAACAATGATCTTTGTTTCTGCAACTTGTTCCTGCCCTGAAAAACTCACAATCATATCAGCTTTTTTTCAGACTGAAAAACAATGGATTGGCCAAGAAACACTATAAGAAAGCTGGGGAAGACGACAAATGGAGGAAACTTAGCAGATTAAGGAAGACATAACAGTAGTGCTTCGCATCATCTTTTTGCTCGTCTAATGATGGAGCACTCACATTTCAATTAATGAAAGCTAAATGAAATGTTATGTCTACTGCTCACTCTTACAACAACTAGTGTGCTTAATGTCCACCCAACTCAATATTTGCCCAAAATATATGCATGATTTAATGTTTTATAACAGAGTTTTGTCTAAAGAAACATGCCACAAACAGGTTTTAATAGGTGTCAATGCTTTTCTACTTATCTCATCTTTGTTAAAACTTTAAGAGAATAGATATTAGATAATTTATACGTAGAATTTTTCTACTTACCTAGTATAATACATTTTGAGATAAACTCAAGAACAAAATTGTGGGACTTCGGTTAAAAACGAGCAACATTGTATTATAAAAACTATGGATGTTACAAATAGTATTGAAGACAAAGTCCAATTGAAAATGTAGCCGATGAAGAAACCTTAAGAGAGAAAATTCTCACGGTTTATCATGGGAAGACAAGGAAGACCTAGTGTAAGGGTCTAACTAATAATACTGAGAGTACACAATCTTATATCGCATGAGAGAGTAACAAGTGAATAGTTTATAAATATGTTTATTCTTTCTACTTATTATAATGCGTTTTGGGCTAACTTCAAGAATAAAGCTGTGCGAAATTCGACCCAATGTTGACAATATTGTAGTAGGAGAACTGAAGATTTTACACTAAATTTACGTGGATGCATGTTTGGAATTATTGCTCAAACAACTTCTTTCTTTAACCATCTTTTTTGTCTTCTCAAATTCTTGTTCGATGTGTCAAATGAGGTATCATACACTTCGATCCGTGTTTTCCCATGAAAAAGGGTCTTTGTGACAACTAAAAAGACAATAAAACAACTCACTCATAAGTTGTGTACAATGTCTTTGTTAAAATATGAGTCACGAAACTCTAACAGAGATATTGTTTGGGTATGGTTGAAGAGCTTGGATTACGCATTTCTTTCATGTTTTGTTTTTTTGAACAAGTTTAAGTTGTAATGGTTATATTTTGTCTTCACAATAAATATTCTTCTCTGGTTGTAGTTTTCTTCCTCGTAAGTTCATGTTTAATACATGAGTTATAGTTTCACACACTTTTCTTTTTTGTTCATCGTTCAATTTCCAACAACTTTTTCTTCCACACGTCGTCTATGCATGTGAACATGTCATATTAGAAAAAGGTCTACGCCATATGATCTCATTACGCAATGTTGATGGTCGATAGCCGTTGATCAAGTCTCATTTGACATGAAAGAAAGGTTTTATAAGAAGAAGACATTCATCTTTCACACCACCTTAAATATAACATTTCTCTTTAAAATAAGCCATAACTCGAAATATTACATAAGCCCAGAGTGGGCGGATTTGATCGACTGGTCGTTATCGGTGAAAGAACTGCTACGATAAGAAGGAAGAAACGCGTGCGAGAGTGAAAGAGGATGAGCATGTTGAAGAGAAGGGAAAAGAGGCAATGCAACAATGGTGAATTGCAAAGCAAAGCAGGATGTTCCCTTTGATTCTGCGTTGAAGGAACCCAAAAGTTAAAAACTTTAAAATTGGAATAATCATAAAAAAAAAAAAAAAAAGAGAGTATGATTGTAAGCAAAGCACAAGCACTACAAAAGAAAATAATAATGGAGTAAAGTAAGTTTTAATGGAGGTCTCTCTTTTTAGAAGAAAGTACAAAAGACAAAACCAGCTCAATTTCATACCAATGGAACTCTTGTTTTCTTATCGAATAAGCTTACGTTTATTCTCTAAACATATTTACTAACGTGTCAAACAATTGCACATTAATTATTTGACATTTCATTAAATATATTTAGATAGTATATAATAATAGAGTAAATGTAATTTATTATATTAATTGTACAAATCATTGTTTGACAAGTTAGCGAATATTTTAAGAAGGCAGAATAAAAGAGTAGACGTAACAACAATACGTACTCTTTTATCTATGGAATTCTATTTTTTATAGTAATTTTTTTCAATAAATTAGCAAATATTTATGAAATTAGTCGAGTTATTTAAATTATTTGGCAGTGGCAGTTGGCTGTACTTGGGTTTGAGTTCAGCCCAAAACCCAGCTGCTTCATTGGACTGAGGTTCTTGGTTATCATCATCCCCTCTACAATTTTATTTTTCGAAAACAAAAGGAATTATTTTTTGGAGGACAGAAATGTCAAAGCACAAGGGCGGGAGTAGGCGTCGAGAATCTTGAATCCAGCACGTGACTCGAGGACATTTTGGACCAGGTCCGATAAATTGTGGCCCAAGTCCAGCCCGAATTTGATCCGAACCCATTTTTACAATTAAAAATACAATTTAATATTTGAATTGAACAATTTTTAACGGATTAGATTTGCTAATTGTTAATAATTTCAGGTTGGAATGGACAAAAAAATTAGTTAGTGTTTAAATCGAAAAACACCTATAATTTAATATTTTATTTGATACTTATCCGGAGAAATAATTCCCACCTGTGCAAATGACTCTCCTCCTTTCCCACCTTTTTCTGTGTTTACTCTACTCTCGTCTCCCATGGCCTGTGAATTTAACGATCTTCGACTCATCCTCTTCGTTCCGCTGCGAGCTGATCGTATCGGGAAGTTTTGCAAGCCAATTACAGCTCAAGGAGTGGAACCCCATAACACCTCTGCCACAATGGTGGCTGCTTTGGCCTCGTTAATGGAGTCGGCGGCTTCCCTCACTCTCCTCAGTATTTCCTGCTTGAAATCTCTCCTTTCCCTCTGCCGGAGCCCCTCCCCCACTTCCAACTGCACTGCAAACCTAGCCACGCAGCTCGCAAATGGATGGCTCTCCAAGTATCCTCTCTCTCTCCTCCCTTCTTCCACTCCCCCGGCTCTTACTCCTCTCTCCTCTTCCTCCTCCTCCTCTTCTTCTTCGCCGTACCTATCCGCCCCGATCAATTCCCCTCCCATCTCCGACCTCTGCAACTCCACCAGTTTCTCCACAACGCCCTCCTTCACCATCGCCTCAACCGACTCCTTCCGACCGAAATACCTGAAGCAGTAATCAGTAATTATCAAATATATTATTAATACCCTCCCTTTATAAAATAAATAACGTAAAATACAAATTGGCCCCTCAACTTGTCAATAATTTCGCTTTCATCCTCATATTTGTTTTTCTTATTAATAATTCAATATTCACATTTATTTTTGGTAACAGCAAAATATTCAAATTAATTAAAACATTATATTTAGTTGGGGTAGGTCAGCTAAAAAATCAATTATGATGTCTTCATTAATATAAAGATGTTTGTGGGAGGGAATATGTTAAGTTATTAATTAATATGATAATATGTGGACGAGTAAAATTAAGGTAAAAAACAATTCAAATTCTAATATTTGAAATCATATAAATATTAAATATTAAATTATTCTGAAAATTTTCACCTTTCACTTGTGATAGATTTGAATATTCATGTGTTGAATCACACATTTTCCACAGTGATTTAACATAATTTTTTAATTATTTTGGTAATTTCTAACTTGATTTTGAATTCTGTCAATTTTAAACTCTATCAAGAAATTGACTCAATTTATAATCATGTTAAAAATCAACACAAATATTAGAAATCAGATTAAAAGACCTAATCAAATAGAAAGACGTAGTATAATCATGTCAAATTTAAATAATTACTCAACGGTAATATTTAAATTATTGACAATCGAGAGATAGAGATTTTATTGTAAAAAATAATTTAAGATCTTCTATGAAATTACACGTTGTTCTAAAAATTAATAATAAGATATAAACATAAATTTTTGTAATAACAATTTAATTTAAAAAGTAATAAAATTTAACCACCAAATAAAATCTTTAAATTCAAAATTTAAAAACGAAAAGAGAAAATAAAATAATTAAAGAAAAGAAAATTGAGTGAACGGCAGGAAGAAGGGCATTACCCGATTGCGAAAATACACTCCATGGCCAAGAGCTGCATTTGCAAGTCTCTGGAGGTCAAGAAGGTTATAATTCTGGGTATCTGTCCCTTCGACTCGATTTCATCCACGATCGGAGATTTGATCTGCCTGATCAGAGACGAAAGAACTTTGATCGAATGGGAAGAACCCATTTGGATCAGGGAACCAACGATCGGCCTCATTAAAATCTCGCCGACGAACACGTTCTTGTTGAAACTGATCAGAGCACCGATCGCGTAGGCTGAATGCTCCCGAATTCTTTTCGACCAAATGGGGTTGCAGAGAATCGAAACGAGGAGACAAAACAGCTTCGATTTCAGCACCAGATCTTGTAACTCCCGATTGAAGCCCTGGGAGAGCCGATTCTCCAATTGAGTTAGCAGCCTAGACAACTCGTTCTCGTCGCTCTTGGGGTCTTTCAGAGCTCGGCTCAGGCTCTCCACGCACAAGCGATCCATCCAAGCTTGGATTTCCGATTCGATCGACCTGGCGAGTCGGGAGACAGAGTGGGCGGCTAGTTGGCGGGTGAGGAAAGAGCCGAGGCCGTGGCCGGCGGAGCTCCCGAGAGTTCGGAAGAGGGTTTTGAGGTCGGTGAGGTGGCGAGAGAGAGCGGAGAGATTCGGGTCGTTTGAGAGGATTGTTTCCGACTCTGTTTCGAGCTCGAGTAGAGCATCAATGGCGGCCGAGTTGAACTCGGCGGAGTGAGGACTGGGGTGAGAGTGTAAGTCATGTGAAGCTTGTTTCAGAGCTTCCAGAACTCTGAGAAGTGGTGGATGATCCCACTCCTCCATTAAAGAATCTTGCATGGCTATTCTAGTGAGAGAAAGGTGCAGAGAGAGAGAGAGAGAGAGAGACAAAGATCATCTCCGACCTTCGTTGCTTCTTGATTTGGAAGAACGCGGAAACAAAACACAACGACCAGTCATCCAACACGCCCGCACCACCAACTACTGCTCCCATTGAATTCCACTTTCGATTTTCACCCTCGTCTTCTTCACTTGCCTCTTTCTGCCACTGGTTTGTTAGAACCGGATATTTCGGTTTGGTTCGACGTTTGGATTACACCTAGCATACTAGTTGAGTAAATTACAGTTTAAACAAATAACAGTTGAATTTATTTAAATGTTAGATCTTAAACTGTTATTATACATAAATAAAATCTTTATTTTTCTATTATCGATAATTTAAACATAGTCCATAAATAAACTTATCTATTAAATCTGTCATGCGAACCCCACGTTCATTTAATTATGTCAATCTCTCCATAGATTTCAAAAACACAATGTAAATTGATATAATTTAAAATTAAATTAAAATATATAATTAAATAAAAATTATAGTGTACGAGTAAATTACAATATTTGAAAAATTGAAGGTTGATTTGTCAGAAAAAAAATTTTTTGTTAATTTTGAAATTACATTCTATCCTTAATAATTTGTTTTGAGTGTTTGGTTTGACTTTAAAATGCTGTAATTAGATTGATTTGGAAGCATAATTCAGAACTATAATTGTAATGATAGGAATAAAGTGAATTAATATTACAATTTGTTGCTAAAAACATTAATCAATAAACGTGACACTGCAACGTGGTCCAAAATCCAAGGGGGGGTACGGACCTTTCGATTATTGGAAAGAGATGGCAATGACTGGTTGACGGTGATCACTCTGTGTATGAATTTGTCTGCATTTTCAACGGCCAGGATCAGTTCCCAACTCTTTTGATTATTCCCTTTCCAAAATATCCCCGTCCACTTTTCCACCATGGATGTTACCCTTTTATCCTCCGATTCATCAACTTGGAGTTTCACTTAAATTATTTCTTATTTTATAAATTTTGCATTTTAATATAAATTATTTAACAAACTATCATATAAAAATTATTACAAAGAGTATAAATCATAGCTATTAACAACTTTTCATAGCGACAGAAGTGCTGCAGAACTTATGTAAGCTCTAAAGAAGTTGGTTGCTTCGGGCCGAGTCTGCAAAAATTTTACTCGTTGATTCTAGCGAGTTAAATGAGTTAAGACTAACAAGTCTCAGCAAGTCCAACAAATCAAGACTAACAAAAAAAAAATTTCATCTCAAGTTGGCTTGCAAGTCAATATATTAAACAAACCAAACTGACTAAACAAGTTTTCACGAACTAAATATACATTAAAATTTTCAATTTGTATTAAATATAATGTTTATTTTTAAACAAATCTTGCCGAGCTAAGTTGAGTCCAGTCGAGTCAAGCCTATTACAGTGCTTGCCAGCTCCTTCGTTTGACATTTCTATTGTGCTCTTTACGTGAGATGAGTTTCTACCTTATACAACTCTGGCCGAATATCGGGGGATGAATAAATAACACGTAAAATAATTTTTTATTTAAAAAATAAAAAGAGTAGTTGAGCAAAAAAAAAAAAAGCAATTTAATTTGAAAATAGAAAAGGAAGAAAGGAAAGAATTAGAGGAGCATATTCGGATCTGAAGCAGAGGAGGTGTTGGAATATTCAGGCAGCCACCCAACTATATTCGGATTCTAGTTTTGCAACTTTCCAGTAACAAATAATTATTGGAAAATAGATTAAGAATAATAATAATTAAATAAAAGATAATATAACGTCGTCTGTCTGTCTCATTTTAGTTTAAAACAACGTTTTAATCATTTAATAATTTTGTCTCCATGAAGTGATATTTACTTTGAACTCGGCCAAAGGTCGATAAATAACTAGGAAGGATCAATGTTCATTTTCAATCCACGAGATAAGTTTTCATTGAATGTTAGGGTGAGTAAATGATCAAGATTTTGTGGCGATTTAAAAAAAAAAAAAAAAAAAAAAACACGAGAACGAGAGAGAGAGAGATTGAACCGGAATTGATTGTGTTGTGACGGGCAACTAAGTGTGAAGTTTAATTAATAAGTTGCTAAAAGGGCAACTTCTAAACTAAACGGTAAATTCTATATTAAACCTTGGGACAAAGGGTGGCATTACAACCCCTATATAAACTAAAATGGACCCTTCACCATTAACAATTTACGCTTTTGAGGGTGAAAAACCGTGAGAACAAAATGGATTCTTGGGTAATGTGATCCAGCAGTATCAAATTGGCGGCAATGAATCGGCCGGTGTCCACTCCTATTCTAACCTCTGCAATTATTGTATCAAAATAACGAATGTTCATGCATATGCTTTGGGTCCAAATGTCCTTCGTATGATTCCAGCCCAAATTCTAAATTATTTTAGCCATTGATGGAAAGGAGGAAAGTCGAGCCTTGTGATTATCCTCCCTTACGGAGCAAGAGCAGCTTCCACCAGAAAAAAAGAAGAAGACAGAGAGATTTTTCGTAAAATATTATTTCCAGAATATGCCCATACAATATGCTTGCACTCGAAATAGAGTATATAAAAATGATCTTCCCGGGATAACTAAGTATTCACACTTGAACAACATTATACGCTAATCTATAATAGATGAATAACAGGTATATGTTATCAAGAAGTTGCGTTTTTGTCTCATGAGTTTTTTTCTACCAAGCGATTCCAATGGAATAACTCTTGATATAATTAGTTGGTGGTTTTGGTTAACGCTAAAAACGACAACAATCATTCTATCGAGAGTAGATAACGTGACAAAAACATAATTTATTTAATTGCTAACTTTACTATATGTGTGGGGGGTTATTTTACCTTAACAAAAATTGTGCTATTCGCTTCTAAGTTTTGGGTAATATTCAATTAATTGAATAAAAAATAAAATAATTTTAGGTGGTTGGAACTAAAAAAGAGGTGTATTTGGATTCCACAAGCTCTCTGACACACGCGCGTATATGAGTCTTTTAATTAATGCCTGACCGTAAATAGTCGAGGATCCATTTTATTTAAAATTTTAGTCTAAGGTATTGGTAGTAGCTCCTAAGTTGAGAGTTTAAAAAATGCATGTCTTTTTTTTCAAAAAAACAAAAAAAAAAAAAAAAAATTAGTTCAGACCAGTGGCAGAGTGCCACGTAACAATATATTTCCCGACAAGAATAACAAAGCGACAAAGAAAAGTACAAACTACGCCATGCCACTTCACCTGCAATTTCTTTCCTGCTAACCTACGCGTCTCCTCATCTTCTGTCTCCCCCCCTTTCATTTTGCACATTTCCCTAGGCTTTTGGTGTTTCTGGGCCTCTACCCGCTGCCATCCTCATCCTTTCCCCTCTCTCTCTCTCTCTCTCTCTCTCTCTCTCTCTCGTGGATGAGTACCTGACCTGTGGGATTTCCGACGAGTGAAATCTACATAAATTTCTGTATTTAGTCCATATTTTACACTCTTGCTTATGGTCGATGTTCTAAAATCACGAAGGTATGCTGTCGAAATAGTTTTCATTAGCGATTCCGAGAGTGGGTATGACGGTAAGATATTTTGTATATGATTATATTAGAATGAAATGGAAATTGATATGGATGTCATCTTGCTTAACTAGTCCTAGAATACGATGGTGTTTTCGATAACTCGTTCAGTACTTCAAGACAATCGTGTGTTTGCCTTCATATCATTATTTATTTAGAGAGAGTGAGAGGCAGAGGATTAAGATCATTAATGCAAGAATCTTGGTTTGGCCAGCACATCCAACGTTATGAGAAGAAAATAGAAATCATTTGCTTGGACTGAACTGGGATAGCTTATTTTATCATCTTTCTGAATCCAAAACTCTTTTAACCCTGTCAAGATTATCACTATATAACCCCATTTCTGGAATACTTATCAGATGCCTTGAACGTTTTTGGAAATGTTTTTCTCTCATTACAAGATAAGATTGAGGCAAGTCTGTGCTATTTTTCCTTTTATATCTGATTATGACATTTTACACTCATTGACAGGGAGAATCATTGTTAGTGAAAGTCTTACTCTTGGTATTGGGGATTTACTTGGGCGTAGCTAGTAATCATGCCGGGGGATGTCAGGATGCATCTACCTTTGCTTCAACTCATATTTAGTGTCTGTATCTTCCTGAGCTGTTCAGAAGTCGGAAATGCAGGGTTGACAAGTACTTTTGTCCGGTCTGAGTGGCCGTCCAGTGATATTCCTCTTGATAATGAAGCTTTCACAGTTCCGGATGATCCAAATGCACCACAACAAGTATGCACATTTATACACACTGAGTGGGGGAGAAAACTTTAGTAGCCCCACGGTTCATTTTTTTAGACAGTTCTTTAGTTTAAATGATTTTCGAAGCAGTACCATCTGTACTTTAACGATAGACAATAATCATCAGACTGAATTCAATAGCATTATGCAAATTTAGTTAAGAACAACCATAGTTATGATGGTATAGAAATGAGGATTGGAATTAGTTTGACAGGAACATCAAAGTTTAGTTATTTGTGGAAGAAGACCCTATCTATCTGTGGCTCAATATTTCTATTGATTCAGACATGCCCTGTTATGTCTATTTCTGGTACGTGAATGTTTTAACCTTGGATTTCCTTGTGTCCATTTATAGGTGCATATAACCCAAGGTGATTATGATGGAAAAGCTGTAATTATCTCATGGTTGACAGCTGATGGGACAGGACCAAGTAAAGTACAGTACGGTAAATCAAAGGAAGTGTATGAATTTACTGCAGAGGCAAAAACGACTAACTATACCTTTTACAAATACAAGTCTGGCTACATCCATCACTGTCTTGTTAATGGGCTCGAGGTATTGAAGTTCGTCTTTTTTATGAGATGGAGTGTCGAAAACTAATTGATTTCTTCAATTTGTTTTGTTAAAATAAAGTTGATAACCTTAAGGATGAACATTGTATGACTTTTTGTTGTTTGATACCTTTGTTCTTTTTCATCTGATTATGTTATATTGAATGGATATATGGCTTTTTTCCCTTCCCAGTATAACACCAAGTACTATTACAAAATTGGAAGCAAAGACACTTCTCGAGAATTTTGGTTCGAGACACCCCCAGAAATTAACCCTGATGCTCCCTACAAATTTGGAATAATTGGTGAGTACTGAATAGTTTTCCATGCTAGTGGGGTTCTCCAGTTGAATTTGATTTTAATAGTTTCTTTGATCTTTGTTCCTGTGACCACGTGAGGTTAGCCTTTGTTTCTATTGTTAGTATTAATTCCCACTTTTAGCAGCTATCAAAATACATCTCATTTTCTAAACTTACTTCAAATTCATTTTTAATGTAACTGTTACATCATTTCCTTATTCGTTGATTTTTAAATGGAATTCTAATATGTATACTCTAGGTGATTTGGGACAGACATTCAATTCTCTATCTACTCTTGATCATTATATGACCAGTGGAGGACAGACTGTGTTATTTGTCGGAGATCTCTCTTATGCGGATAGGTATCAGTACAATGATGTTGGTGTAAGGTGGGATACTTGGGGTCGGTTTGTTGAGAAAAGCACTGCATATCAACCTTGGATTTGGTCAGCTGGAAATCACGAAATAGAGTACATGCCTTTCATGGTAAAAGTCTCTTATTGAAATATCTTTTCCATTGGACTTGTCTTCGCCCAATCTAGATAAGACGATGAAACATAAGATGGAAGAGCTCTTTCACTTACTATTTGGTTGCATATTGCCATAACTTAGAAACTACTTGCTTCAAAATTGCCAGTTGGTGATTCTGTCTTGCTGCTTGAATTTTGTAGGGTGAAATTATTCCTTTTAAATCCTTTCTTTATCGATATCATACACCTTACATGGCCTCCCAAAGTAGCAGTCCGCTTTGGTACGCCATTCGACGAGCATCAGCCCATATAATTGTACTCTCTAGCTACTCTCCATTTGGTAACTTTTCATTTCTTCCTTTACTTTTGTTTTGTTTTGTTTTTGTTAATCTTTTGATAAATTATCTCGTAGCCATACATAAACTGAAGTCTTTTTCTTAAAAAAAAATCAACTACAGAGGTTTCCTTATTGTTTCTTATTAAATTTCTGTTCAGAAGAGAAGGAAATGTACTTATAATTTAGATTAATGAATGTGGTACAGTGAAATACACTCCTCAGTGGATGTGGCTGAGAGAAGAATTGAAACGGGTCGACAGAGAGAAGACACCTTGGCTGATTGTTCTGATGCATGTCCCGATCTACAACAGCAATGAAGCCCACTTCATGGAGGGTGAAAGTATGAGAGCAGTATTTGAGAAATGGTTTGTCCGAAACAAAGTTGATGTCATCTTTGCCGGTCATGTTCATGCGTACGAAAGATCGGTAGGTGCTTAAGAACGTCTATTTCCTTTTCCTCTTTCATTTAAACTAAACGTGGTAATTTTCTTTGTTTGGCCGAGACTTTATACTCATCATAATTTACTGAAAAACTTTGCAGTTTATTTGAAAACTTCATGGCCATGAAAGTGAATAAGTTTCCTTTTTCCTAGTGACTCTTCTGCATTAATATATCTTTTGACAGAAATTATAGAGTAAAATGAAGGAAGATACTTGCACGTTTGAGTTTTTTTTGGCAATAACATCTACACCATGCGATGGTTTTACTTTTAGGTCTATGCCCTTTAAGATTTTGTTTCCAAAGGTTCTGTGATATAAGTTTCTGTCAACCTGAATATTTTGACTTGATTGGGTAACGAACTGTTAAACCACTTTAAGCCTCACTAATTCATTACATCTTCCTGTATTTCGAGCTTCTGGTATCAACTTTTAATTGGTAAAAGATACAATCTGCGAAACCTTAAAACTTACATTGCAAGACGATGCTCCAAATTGAATGAAGATCTAACAGATAGATGGATGATATGGATTTTGAACTGTCCATGTGTACTGAGAATGGCTAGAATGTTAAATTTGATAGAAAATGTTCATACAAGGAATTGCGGAAATGAATTGGATGGGAAAAAGGACATAAGAATGTAAAAATAAATAAATAAATAATTTAGCGGGTGTTGTTGCCAAAAAAAAGAAATAAATAAATGTTTTTTTTTTCCAGTATCGAATCTCAAATATTCGCTACAATGTAACGAGTGGTGACCGTTTTCCGGTACAAGACAAAGCAGCTCCTGTTTATATAACAGTTGGAGATGGAGGAAATCAAGAAGGTCTGGCTGGAAGGTATGTAAGCAATTTGAAGCAAATTTACGATCATTTATAATTTGCTGAAAATGATGGATTGTACATTAAATTATTTGATTGGCTATCAGGTTTATAGATCCTCAGCCTGATTTTTCGGCTTTTAGAGAAGCAAGTTATGGGCATTCTACGCTGGAAATCAAGAACAGAACGCATGCAGTTTATCATTGGAACCGTAACGACGACGGAAAGAAATTGCCGACTGATGCATTCGTGTTGCACAATCAATACTGGTCAGTAAATTCTGCTAGGTTTAAGAATATAATTATTGATAAGTAGTTGTTGGTAGCATATACAAAACTGTTTTCAGAGAACAGTCAAAATAAGCATTGTGCTTTTGAAAACAGTTTTAAAAGAATTTATCTTGTTTTATTTTTTTGGGTTTTTCTGCTTCATTCTGTTTACAAATCACTTTCTATTTTATAAGATTATGGACAGCAATAGCGTCTTCAAATGAATCCCAAATTTCCTATTTCTCGATCCCAGATGAGTTTTGTTGGTATGAAGATCTGACTGAGAATTTTAGACAAATTTGAAAAATAGGATGTTGCACAATGTAAGATCATTATGGATTGAACTCAATTGCTGACTGTGGGTAAATGATGAACTTATAACAAGTTTCTGAAAGCAGCATCTTGTTTACATTTTGCAATGCAGGACGAGCAGTCGGCGCAGGAGAAAGCTGAAGAAATACTTCTTAAGGGGTGTAGTTTCCCAGACTGATATCTTCTAGCAACTCATTGAAGGTGTCGATCATTTCAATTTGGGGAGGGGTGTGAAATATCTTCGCATTTAGTGCAATGATTGTGTGAATTTGGAATTGTTGACAATGATTGCAAACTGTTCGTGGTGTTTGAAATAATCATGGGAAACGATGATGGATGAATCTTGTTCAACTATGTAATATATATGTGTGTGTGTGTGTGTGTGTGATAATTAAGCAGAAATTTCACTCTGGGATTGATTTTTGTTAGAAAAAGAAGTGTTAAAACTAGGAATGATGTGATTTCATTGTTGTTCTTGGTTATGGATAGAATTTAAGGTTATTTCCAACGAAAGAGAGAAACAAGTTGCACAATCATGAGGCACAGCTTCTAAATCATGTGTCAGCAGAAGGGCAGAAGTCAAAGTTAGTAACTTTATAGATTATGTACTTGTGAAAATGAGACATTTTATTACAATAAAAATGAACATTATGGTAGACAAGGCAAACTGACAGACACGACTCAATTAAGAAGCTAAGTCTAGAATTTCAGGTGCTATGGCTGTCTTCTTGAATTCACGTAGTCTGCCCTTATTTCCCACAGTTGCTCTCCAACCATTTTCATTTCTGGTCGGTCTGACCGCATTGGAGCTGCACAGTGGAAAGCCAACTCAAACATTTTCACAAGAATCCCGACATCCACGGCTTCTTCCATTAGTGGATCCAGCAATTCTTCAACCTTTCTTTCGGTGTATTTGTTGAATGCCTGAAAACATTTATCAAATTATGAGCATGTGTTGCCGAAATTAGGACATATATCCTTCATGTCTTACTTTTACAATCAAACTTTAACAGCACTGTCTATCTGGTACTAGAAAACATAAACATGTTATTTAAAAGAAATTTTGTATTAAAAGTGAAAAATTACGAGAAATCAGAGGAAGAAAACTTGGCTTCAAAAAAAGAATTGGTGAAAAATAATTTCTTTTCAATTAAAAAAAACCAAATTCAAATAGTAATTTTTGAAACACTCAAACCCATGTCCGCTTAACAATCAAAACGTTAATTATATCTCATAAATTATTATTTAGAAACTTACCAATAAAAATAATATCATTTCAATGAATCCAAATAACTCAAAAGATAATTAAAAATCTTCATTTTCAAATTAGTTTAAACTTCTTTTTGTGTATCTTTCTTCTATAATAAAGACATCACTCACGATGCTTCCAATATCAGAGTGAATACGAACGTGTTTAAAACCACAAACAAGAATCATGTCGGAAAAAGGCCAAGGCCTAATTGTTGGCTTAATGGTCACTTTGTTGAACAAGTAGACGTTGAATCCCGTTGGTTTTCCTACTCTTTTATTTTACTTCACTAAAACACCCTAACATGAAAAATAAATAAGTTATGCCAAGTTAAACTTACCCATCGAATTGTCACCCTTTCCTCGAAAGGCTTCTTTAACTCCAATGGCCGTCGTCCCGTTAGAATTTCGATTAATAAAATCCCAAACGAAAAGACGTCACTCTTGTTTGTAAGTTGAAACGTCTTCATGTATTCTGGATCAAGATAACCAACTGTCCCTTTCACTTGAGTGGAAACATGTGTCTGATTAGCATCCATCGGGCCAACCTTCGCAAAACCGAAATCAGCTACCTTGGCTCTCATGCTTTGAGTGAGAAGAATATTCGATGATTTCACATCTCTATGGATTATTTGCTTCTCTGTTTGTAAGACAATTTATCTCAAAAAGATGCAAAAATAAAAATAAAAAAACCAAATACGTGAACAGTAAATTCAAGACATGCTAAGATTTGACAAGCTCGAAAAACCAAGAGAGCATGGTTCGATTAACAACCAAACAATATTATGTATAACAGTAATTATACGTTTGAAAATGATTGGTGATAACGATTGTTTCATCTAGTTGAGCATTAAATTATATCGTCGAATCTACTTGAATCTTCCTAAAATAAAATGACCAACTATAAGAGTATTAACCTGCATATAAATGGAGATAAGTTAGCCCATGAGCAATGTCAATGGCTATCCCCAGTCTCTGATGAAAATCCAGAATTTTTCCGCGCTGGCCTACAATTGTTAGAACAAAGCCACCGGTTTCAGAGAAAATCGTCGAGATCAAAATATCGGTTATTCTTAGAAAGAGTGATCTTACCATCCAAATGTTCTCTGAGAGTACCATTTCCAACATATTCTGTGATAATAAGGCGCTCATTTCCTCTATCAACATACCCGAGTAGCTTCACTAGATTATGATGCTCAATCTTCGCTAGTAGTTCAATTTCGCTGCTGAACTCGGTTCTTAGATTCTCAAAGTGTTCCTAAATGATGTTTGTGCCTATTATCATTGCTAGCGACGAATAATGATGAAAAAAAAAATCTTTAACTAACACATAGAACTTTATATCGTCTCAAATGATTCCGTAGAGTTTTGGAAATCACTTTTCTCCATTCCTCCCTTACACGGAACCAAATAAAACCTTAATAAAATGACAACTTGCTGCATAAGAAGGTTGAATATGGTCATCTATACAATATATGACAAGATCTTGACAGGCCAAAACTAGACATAGATACACTTACACACGTCTAATAAGATAATAGACTATATATGTATATATATTATATAACTTCTTGTGCTAGAATCATACAATGATATAATTTTCTAAATAAAAATCATAGTTTCTTGATGTTTAATTATTCCAATTTATTATTCTTTTCTGAAAATAAATGTCATTTTCAAGTTTTGAAATAAACAATAGGCATTTGACGATGTATCATAAATGAGTCAATTTTCCGATGGTTTTGTTGATGTTTCTGAAAGTTAGAAACATAAAAATAGGAAATATGAGAGAAAATCAATGGCGTTGGACGAAAGTTTGTGTATGATAAGAACTCTACAAAAACTAGTCACTATGAGAGAAAATCAATAGCAAAATAAAGCATGGACACCCCAACTAAATGGAGTGCTCGGCCTTCATAGATTGTTGCTTTTATATATGAGTAAGTGATACATAAGTTGTTCTTTTTACCATTACGACCTCTTAATTGATCATCAACCTTTTCATAATCCTTAGAAATTCAAATATAAGACATGATCATAAGACAGAATAAGACCAGATTTTTCAAAAATGGTAATAGTAGGAGTACATTAATTAGGATTGAGTCATCACATACCCTCTTTGCTCGTTTTATAGCAACTACATGGCCATCTTCGAGCTGTGCCTTGTAGACAGTTCCAAAGCCTCCTTCACCTATTATCAGGGATGGTGAGAAATTCAGAGTTGCTCTCACAACTTGACTCGTACTGAGATGGATAGATCGAAGTCTACTGAGTTTGGGGGACATCGAGAATCGAGATGGACTAGGTGGTACGGGTACCCTGATTGGACTTGCCTTTCCGGAGTTATTATGCATTTCAAAGGAAGACGCTGAATCCACTGTAAGAAAGTTAGTCAACCTTTGCTCGTAAAATAAGCAAAAAAAAAAAGGTTTCTTTGACTAGACAAACAAAACGTAAGGTGGTTAAGACCCACAATCGAGAAAACAAGACAGCAACTTGAAATGTGGACAAAGATCATGTCTTGTTTTACTCACTCGAAGAAGGATCCTTTGCAAGAACTTCATGGGCTGTTGCTTTTCTTTTTCGATAAAGGCAAGGGCAGATCAAGGCGCAACACAAAACAAAAGCTCCAGCTGCTCCTATTCCGATGATTTTAGGGGTCGCTGCAGAATGCCAATCCTTCCGTTTCCTCTTAGAGGCATTGTCGTTGGGATTGGCTTCGGGGACCAATAATTCTCCTTCCTTCTCTTTCTGCAGAAGTTTTCTCACTCCTTTGAAGAAAATGATAATTACAAGAAAGAAGTTAAGGATTGAAAGATGCCTATCTCAAAAGAGTGTTGAATTAGTAAAAAAATACATTGACCTTTACTAGGCTAACCTGATGAGAAGTGTAAACTCTCGAGCAAGCAATGATTGGCATGGTAGAATCGGAGAATTTTGCAAAACGCAATTTTGTCTACTGTGTCTTCATTTACGTAATAAAATTCACAACCATTCGAATCAGTATATAATATTCGATCCGCCCCACAAATGGTTGATTTCAGCACAATTCCAGATGCAAAAACTCTAACTGGTTGCACCAGTAAGAAAACACTCACCACTGTGATTGCCAATCTCAATGATATAATGTGTTCGATTACCATCTTTGACTTTAAAGACGAGAAGAAGCTTTGTATATTAGCCTCAACAGATGAATATACAGAACTAGCTTCTGTTCAAGGTTTCATTTGTGTCTAATCGTGCAAAATTACAGTTGAATAGAACCCATTCCTTCGAATTCGGTAATCACAATTTGAAGAAATCAAAGAAGTACCGGGCAGGGAAAGTGACGATTCAAAGGCTACGCATATTTGATTTCAAGAATTCGAACTGCTACGAACAAGCAACCCAAAAATCCCTTCAAAATTCACACAGTTTCAACAGAAGAAAAAAATCGAAACGAAGATTAATCAAAACAACTACCACAGACAGAGCTGCGTCCCACGTGCAGTTCACAAGAGCTCAAAGAAACAAAACTTCAAATCATAAACAATTAATTCATAAAATTCGACATGCCCAGCTGGATTTAATGCTTCATTAGGTCAAATCAACAAACGAGAAGCAGAGAAATGAACAGCATCAAAGCAAGAAATGGCTCCAGAAACAATTCAACGAAAAAAAGTCGACCAAAAGGAGAAAACCAAACCTGGAGACGGAGAAGAGATAAGAGTGGTAAAGACGAAGTAGAGTTGGAGACTTTCGGACGAGTACAATGAGGAGAAAGAAGGAAGAACCGGGGCCCGAGTGGGAGAAAAGAAAGGTGGAAACTGACTTTATCTCGATGGTCGTCTCCGTGAACAATCTGCGAAGGTTGACCATTGACCCATCATACCGCGTGGGGAAGAAATACAAGTAAAATGATTCGGGTCATTATGGTAATTTCCTTTATTTACCATATTTAAAATTTTATATAATTCTTCGGTTTATTTTTGCTACTAAATTTCCTGTGAGATCACATCGATCCGAGATAAGCGATCTCATGTAAGAGATTGAACAAGACAAAGAGACGGTGAGAAAAAAAAAAAAGAATTAGTTAGGTTTAAATTATCAATGACGTAATATCTTAACGTATATAAAAATTAGAGATCATTGTAGTATTTTCAATAAACAAAAATAACACCATTAGAAATCAATTTTAAATTTATGAAGATTTTATTTAAATATTAAAATTATAGGTATTAAATTAAAAACCACGTAAATTTAAGTTTCATTTTACTCTTATACGACGTTTCTTTGAAAAATTGTAATATCCAAGTAATTATATTGTATTATTATGTTTGAAATCTAATGTTGAATTGGTACCAATAATATAATATTTTGAACTATTTTAAATTATTTTATTAATTAATGAACGATGATCTCAGATAATATAGCATAAAATAAAGTTTTACCATTGATAATATTTTATTATAAAATTGAGAACTAAATGTATGTTGTTTTGAAAAATGACTCAAAATATTAAATTTGCATAAATGATTAATTTTGAACATGAGATAAATATATTGATTGTTTTTACGTAGACATGATCTATTATATATAAAAACTTATTATTATATGTGAGAAGTCATATTCACTTGTCAATTTCCAATTTCATTTGCTTGGTCTTATATTCCATGCTTGAAACATCTACTAAATTTGAATTATTTCAAATTTAAACCTCATCAAAATTCAATGTACAATGAAATTTATCTGAGTTTGAAATTAATTTATGTTTTTATTTGACTCGAAATAAATTATTATTTTTCTTAATTTTTTTGTAGAAACTCGTAAGAATAATAGTCTTCATATATGAAAATATGACAACGATTCACAGCTTTTTTTTTTCTTTTTTTCTTCTTAGATTTGTCATTAGCACAACTTTGTTTTCAATCTTATTAACTTATTTCCTCGTTCATATTAGTCACCTTACATGACTTGTTGTTTTTGACTTATAATTCCATATTTTTTCCGTAAATCTTTATTTTCTTTAGTTTTCATATGAAGCTAATTATGTATTTGGTGTCAAAAGAAGTGACGTTGTTGTGTAAGTGTTACACGAAAAATGTATCGTATAAAAGGGTTTGCTAGGTCGAAGACTTTGCAATTATTAAGTGTCCATGTTATTTGTTCTTCTTCTCATGCTCTCCATTGAGACCTTATGTTTGAATTTTGGTTTGACAATAACTTTTGACTGTTACGTGTGATTAATAAATTAATATTTTAACAGTATTTCATAAAATTTTAAGAACACGCATTGTTAGATTGATGCTTGGTTATTATTATTTGAGTTTAATGGTATATTTATTCTTGAATTTTATATTCTAATCTCACCTTATATGTGTGTCATTCTTTTATCGATTTATATAGTTTATTATTTTTAAATAAAAATATAAAAAAATTCTGAACTATAATAAGTAACAAATTAAATTTTAAATTATGTTGGTTAATAAAATAAATATTAAATATCATTTGTTAACGAAATAAAACTCAACCATGACTTCTCAAAAATGCGTATGTTGTTGCTTGCAAAATGAATGTGGGTGATTACATGAATGCTCACAAAGGCATAATTTATGTGTAATAAAAGCACGAGCGCCTGCGAGGAACCGCAAGCGTTTGTTCTCGAATAGATTTTTTTTCACACTTGTAGTGCATACCTGCATTCTGAGTTTGTATAGCCGCACTTTCATTGAAAATGCAAGTACAATTTCTTTTTTACGTCGTTCGTTCAATTAACGTTTATTGATTATTAAAAGTTGAATTTTGACCTCAGAAGTTAGAAGGTTATTCCTTGTTTAACTTTGGCTATTTTTGACCACGTGTTGGCGATTTTTTGTGAATTTTTACCTTAATTCTTAAGTTTAGGGATTTTTGCTTAATTTTCTAATTTCTCAGTGTTCATGAGGTCTCCCGCACTCAATTTTTCGAAAATGATAATTGAAGGTTTGTTTCGTTAACATATGATAGTTTAAAGTTTATTTTTTTAACCAACAAAGTTAAAATTTTATTTTGTAACTTATCCTATAGTTCAAGGATTTTTTAAATATTGATGTTATATAATAATAATTTTATTGGTGAGTAGATAACAAGTAAGTGTCACGTTAATAATATGTGAGACTAAAATATATAATTAGAATATGATCGTAATGTTATTTTTATTATTTATTTATTCATAAGAAGTTAAAATATTATTTTTACTTTGTTCAAGATAAATGCATTGAATTGATTTTTTGTCGAGGTTAGGATTCTTATCAAAATAGTAATAATAAATATATATAGTGTCCAAATTAAAAAATAAAAAATAAATCTGGAATGGTGAGTGGTGTTCCTTATTTAATATTTTACTTTTGGGTAAAAATCAATTTTAATCATATATTATGCACTTTATTTCAGTTAATCCTCTGTATTAAATACACCGACAAATCAAACCCTGCATTTTGATTCTATTATCCGTTTTTACCTCTTCATCAACAATTTCTTTAAACCTTCATTTAAAAAATTACCAAACGATATTGGATTTACTTGAAATTTTTATCACAATTCACTACATAATGAGAAAATAATCTAAAAATTTTCGTGATTTTTTAACACATGTACGATTTATTGTAATTTTATTTTAGTCATTTATAAAAATATAATAACAAATCATACAAGTTTTAGAAAATCATGAAATTTTTTAGATTATCTACAGATGATATGATGAACATGTGAAAAAAGTTTTAAATAAATATAATATCTTTTGATATTTGTTTAAAAATTAATTTATAAAGTAAAGAAGAAACTAAAATTAATTTTAAAAAAATACCCAAAGATATTGAATTTATTTGACAATTTTTTCACGTATTCACCATATCATAGGTAGATAATAGAAAATATTTTGTGATTTTTTAAAACTTGTATGATTTATTATAATGTTTTTATAAATTACTAAAATAAAATTACAATAAATCGTACATGTGTTAAAAAATCACGATAATTTTCAGATTATCTTCTAATTATGTAGTGAACGTGTGATAAAAATTTTAAGTGAATCCAATATTGTTTGGTAATTATTTAAATAAGTGTTTAACGAAATTATTGATTGAATGTTAAAACTGATAACAGAATGAAAGTACAAGATTTGATTTACCAGTAAAGGGGGCTAACTGAAATAACGTGCATAGTACAAAGTTAAAATTGATAAACCTATCCAAAAAAGAGGACATAAGAAACATTTTTAGAAACAATTTTGTATTTTCAAATTTCATAGGATTATCTGCGTATTAATAAAATAATTATAACATATTATCAATAATTTAAATAATAAATAAAAAGATAATTATAAATTTTAACTTTTTACTGTGCACTTTATTTCATCTAGTCTCTTTTACTACAAAAATTGGCAAACCAATCCTTTGTTGGTTCAAAAAAGTAAAGTTTAGTTTTTTTTTTTTACATATATTTACTTAGAGATGTTAAATGAGCCGAACTAGCCGAGCCGAGCCTGGAAAGCCTCGGCTCATCGAGCCTAATGAGCCGAGCCTAGCTTAACGAGTCTGTCGAGCCTATCGAGCCGAGCCTAATGAGCCGAGTCTAAAAAATTTTTAACCTGAGCCGGCTCGCGAGCTACGAGCCGAGCTGAGTTTAATGAGTTGAACTTATATATTTCATTAGATTTCACTAATACAAACTAAAAAATTTTTTTACATAACCAAAATATAGTAAAAAATATGGCGAAGTAATAAGCTAAGACAAAATACTTTCAAACTTATATTGTCTTCCATACATAAAATAAATTAAAAAGTAGGTGAAAAATAACATACTCATGAAGTACCAGGCTGATCGTTGTCTTCACCATCTCGTGGAGGGGCAGGAGGTTCATATGACATCAATAGATGCTCTGGGAAGATGGGTAATGCAGAACCCAAGTGGTCATAATGAGCATTTAATGCTTTTACGTATAGTGCAAAGAAAGTTGTCTGCTCTAGTGAATGATTTTGCATATTCCTCATCCACTGTTCGATGTGGCTCTGTTCTCGCAATAACTATGTTTGCTGATTAGAAATATTTTCCAGCCTTTGTTTTACATCATGTTCGAAACTGGTTTGTTGAGCAGCGAGATTAGCAAACATTTGACTTTGAGTGATGATTAGATTTTCCAACATCTGTCCCACATCGTTAGTTGAGTAATAGCGAGGTGGCACCGCAGATGATGAAGAGACGCCTTGATCGGGTGGCATAGTTGATTGATTTTTGTATCGTTGTTTTCGACGAGCCTCGGCGCGATCTCTTTTTGTTTGCTCTAAGATACTTTGTGCACCTATCATACTACCCTCTATGATGTGCCGGATACGAGGCAGCGGCATTACTTGAGGAGGAATCTCAGCATTAGCATCCTGCTCAATAAATCTCAATCCATTGTTTTTGGTTTTCCCATACGGCCACTTAGGTATTCTTGAAATATTTGACAAGGTATAAAGTTTTTGCTGCATGCAAGGCTCATCTGTTGAGCTCATAGGCACATTCTCAACTGCGCATAATTGCGTGATGATGATAGGGTGGATATGACCAGCAGTAGTTGAACCCTTACGATATGCGATGATATTATTGTAGATAATTCGTCTGACGTTTATAGAGCGACCAGTGAGAATGCAATATAGGAGTACTGCTTGCTCTTTGGTGAGCTCAGAAATCTGGGACGTTGGAATTTGCACCAAGGTTGAGCGTAACAGTTGATATAACTTAATATTTAGTGTATTGGTTGAGTTGGGTTGACGATTGAATAAATCCAATGTGAACCTCGATGGCCCATCTATTGTATTATCATCTCATAATCTAGCTCATCTTCCATCATTGTCTAATAATCATCTTGATCTAAGTTGTACAAACCAATCTTGACATTAATGACCTCTGCTGAAAAGGGAATGATCTTGTTGCGAACTTTAACGGTGATATCTAAATTTGATGCCTTCAGATTTGCATAGAATTCTCGAACTACATTTACGTTGGCATCACCACTTAAAACAGCAAGATTCTGTCATATATGATGTCTAAGCATAACTAAAATATTTCCGTCAGACTCATCGGGTTGAAATTGGATTTCACATATAATAGCTTTATTTTTTGTCATTAAATTCATAAAATATGCCCTTGCCTCAGAGTTGATGAAAGAGTGATCGATTTGGCCGACTAAAACTGACCTTGAGGTTGAAGAAGCTTTCAAACGTTTTGGCGGCATTTTTTTTAACCTATAAGTTACGCAATTTGTTAGTTACTAATCACCAAAACAAAATTATCGATTTTTAAAACTTGAATTCTCACAGACATTTTATCGAACAAGTGGTGTGCGCAGTTATAAAACTTAGCTCACAATTATTTTTATATCTCAAACCAACCTCAGCAATCAAAATCAAAATTCGACAGCTCAAATAATATTGAATTAAATTATGAAATTGCGGAAGAAATAGAACCTGTTAGGATGGCTGAGATTTATTAAGTTTAAATAGAAGATTCGGAGGTCGAAAGTTGAGAGATTGACGAAAGGCACTTCGAAGATTTACAGGAGCTTTGACAGTTTCAGCGTTGAGTTTCGTCTGGTAGTTTTCAAAGGGGCGATTGATCGACTCGGTCTGTTTTAAACAGATTGAGAGCCGATCCATCGCTCCTCCGTGGTTGATTCATCGGCTCTCACTCGGTGCTCGGTTTTGCATGTATTTATAAATTATATAAAAAATATAATCTTCATTATACATTTAACATTTTACATCACTACAAATTAAATACATGCCAACTAAGTTGGCACCGATATAATTGTCAATCATGTGCAAAATGTCAAAAAAAATTATAAAATAAAAAAAATAATTCAAAATTTAAATTACAATGTTAATCTTCAACGTCCAAATTTTTAAATTCTTCAAGTATTTCGTCCTTTCGTTGTTGGCCTCTCGTAATGACGTCATTGCAATCCTTAATACAAATGAGTGTCTCCACGAGATCGGGTGCAAGTCGTTCTCGGCGTTCATCGTACACAAGTCCACCTGCACTAAAAGCAAACTCTGATGTTACGGTAGATACCGAAGGTGTTAATAGATCACGTGCCATTATAGACAGAATATGATATGTGGTGGAAAACATTTTCCACCAATTTAAAAAAGAAAATTGATATCGAGTGTCAAAATAAATTTCTAATTCATTTCGCATAGGATATGTGCACAGTTATTTAATGTTAGAAAATGCTAGGCCATATTGGCAAGTTAGTTGTGCTTTTATCAGTGAAAAAACTCAAAGTATTAATCTTGATAAATCTAGTTGCGAAGTAGCTAATATATTTCTTGATTTTTTAAAAACATTTTATGATGCAACAAATGAATATTCGAAAATTTATTATCCAACTTCTCATCTTGTTCTTCCAATTTTTATAAACTTAACGGGCAATTTTGCACAATATCGACATATAGATGAATATAGAGATATACTTAATAAAATAGAAACAAAATTTAAAAAATATTGGCTTGATATTCCTCCTATTTTTTGTTACGCATATATAATGGATTCTACATATAAGTTAAGAGGAATATATCTTATTGTTAATAAAATTTCTAATAATTTACAAACTCCTTGTTTATTTTCTATTGATCAAATAACACATGCAAATACTAGTTTATATTCTTTTTATGAATCTAAATATTCTACCGTTAGTCATTCACATGTTTCTTCAGATGTTAGTTCAAGTAGTGGTGGTGGAAATATAGTAGGTTCACAGTTTGGTATTCATAATATTTGGAATCAATTAGATACAGATGTTTACTCTAATTCTATGCGAAATGAATTAGAAATTTATTTTGACACTCGATATCAATTTTCTCACGAAGAAAATTTTGATATTTTAAATTGGTGAAAAATGTTTTCCACCACATATCCTAGCCTGCACATGGGAGTACCCTCCACTGGAGTACTCCAAACTTTCTCAATCTCTTTAATGAGGGTGGGAGGTCCAGAAATTTCAGAATTGGAAAGGCTTCTTACCTGTGACCAACTTCTGCCTGAGGGTCACTATCCCCGATCGGAAATACCTGGCCCTGTGAAGTCTGCTTCATAGTTCGGGAAAGTAGCAAGCTTCCTGGTGTTGGTGCATTAACCAACACTCTGTCAAGCTTCCTGGCAAGAATCTGCTCACTATCCCCGCAGTTGGACCAAGTGTAGAGCGGGCCCTTAAAAAGGAGGTCAAACAGGTCTATATCTAAGAAGCATTGGTGGATGCATTAACACTTGCTGTAGGAAGAGGAGAGGAGTCAATTATGAAAAAACTGGAATGGATGGAGAAGTCACATATGATGATATTGGGCCCGACGGAATTGGGGCCGACACGGGAGGAATTGGAATGGTTATGAAAACTATACTATAATGAAAGGAGTAGGAATAATACATGATCTACTAACACCTCCGGTCTCTACCGTAGTATTGGAGTCTGCTTTTACTGCAGGTGGACGTGTGTACGATGAACGCCGATGACAACTTGCACCCGATTTCGTGAAGACATTCATTTGTATGAAGGATTGGAATGACGCCATTACGAGAAGCCAACAACGAGAAGACGAAATACTCAAAGATTTTAAAAATTTGGACGTTGAAGATTAACATTGTAATTTAAATTTTGAATTACTTTTTTATTTTGTAATTTTTTTTGACATTTTGCACGTGATTGACAATTAGATGGGTGCCAACCTAGTTGGCATGTATTTAATTGGTAGTGATGCAAATTGTTAAATTTATAATGAAGATTATATTTTTCATATATTTATTTTTTTATATAAATTATAAATACATGCAAAACCAAGCACCGAGCGAGAGTCGATGAATCGACCACGGAGGAGCGATGGATCGGCTCTTGATCTGTTTAAAGTAGACCGAGCCGATCAATCGCCCTTAAGTGGGGGCGATTGATCGACTCAGTCTGTTTTAAACAGATCGAAAGCCGATCAATGTCGATCTGTTTAAATAAAACATAGACCGACATCTCGCGGCTCACTCAAACCCTCACTCAAATTCTCAATCAAACTCTCAATTCAATCCTAATTCCAAATCAATCGCCCCTTTGAAAACTACCAGACGAAATTCAACGCCGAAACCGTCAAAGCTCCTGTAAATCATCGCAGCGCCTTTCGTCAATCTTTCCACTTTCGATCTTCGAATCTTCCATTTAAACTTAGTAAATCTCAGCCATCTTGACAAGTTATATTTCTTCTGCAATTTCATAATTTAATTCAATATTATTTGAACTGTCGAATTTTGATTTTGATTTTGATTGCTGAGGTTGGTTTGAGATACAAAAATAATTGTGAGCTAAGTTTTATAACTTTGCACACCACTTGTTCGATAAAAGTTTTGTGAGAATTCAAGTTTTAAAAATTGATAATTTTGTTTTGGTAATTAGTAACTAACAAATTACGTAACTTATAGGTTAAAAAAAATGCCGCCAAAACATTTGAAAGCTTCTTCAACCTCAAGTTCAGTTCTAGTCGACCAAATCGATCACTCTTTCATCAACTCTGAGGCAAGGACATATTTTATAGATTTAATGATAAAAAATAAAGCTATTATATGCGAAATCCAATTTCAACCCGATAAGTCTGACGAAGATATTTTAGTTATGCTCAGACATCGAAGATGACAGAATCTTGCTGTTTTAGGTGATGATGCCAACGTAAATGTAGTTCGAGAATTCTATGCAAATCTAAAGGCATCAAATTTAGATATCACCGTTAAAGTTCGCAACAAGATCATTCCCTTTTCAGCAGAGGTCATTAATGCCAAACTTAGTTTGTACAACTTAGATCAAGATGATTATCAGACAATGATGGAAAATAGGCAAGATTATGATATGATAATACAATAGATGGGTCATCGAGGTTCACAATGGGTTTATTCAATCGTCAACCCAGCTCAACCAATATACTTGATATTAAGTTGTATCAACTGTTACGCTCAAGCTTGGTGCAAATTCATCAGGGGAAACTTGGAAAGAGGTATTAAATCGTGCCCTACTAAAAGAAAGGGAAAGAACGTCTCAAGCCCTGATTAAGGTTCCAAACCTTGAGCTTGTTGATTTGCTAAGTGTTTTGAAAAGCGATCTGTTTTATATTAACACCGTGAGACAAAATTCAATTATATCCCTAAAAGTTGCCTTAATCATGAATGCTTTAAACTTAAGTGATGAAAATTTTTATCCTTCTTGCAAATGGAATGAAGTTAAATTTTCAGACCACACAATTACATACTTTGATTGAGAAATATTTTTTAAGACTAAGCACGATTTATTTGATTGGTTAATCATGATTTTCAACTTCTCTAATGATTCTAATACCTTCAAGGAGCCTATACCTTATGCTTTCAAGGATTTTTTTGGAAAATTCCTCCCTGTGACCAATGGCCCATTCACGATAGTAAATTTAAACAATAATGACACTTATGAATTAGAAATACCAGGAGAGTATAGAGTTTCAGCCACCCTTGATCATAACATTTTTTCTTATTTCAGAGAAGAGAAAGAAGACAAAGGAGACACCCCTTGGCAACTCCAAGAATTTCATGTTGTAGCCTATAGGTACTCCTTAGACCAGCTTGGAAAGATTCTCGATCCAAGTATTGATGAGCTCACCTTGGTTCTCAAGATGCTCAAGATCTTTTCTCCCGTTGTGTTTGCAGAGGAGGCTCGCCGCTTGAGGAGTGGCTCGTAAAGGCTACTGTTGGCGAGGCTTTTCTGTTTCACGGAGGGGTTTGCGCTGAAACCTTCCAAACTACAGAGGAGATAACATCAACGGCGACGCCATTGAAAATACTCTAGAATTGTAAACTTTTGCTGCTTCTTTGTGCGTTGACTATTGGTGGGTTTATTGCTCTGAAACCCGAGGCTAGGGTTGTCTCTCATTTGTTGTTATTCTCGGTGTTTGACAGCGATTTCTCCTTCGCTGCTCTTTTTGGCCATCTCATCTACTATCAAGTCACTCGACTCCGACGCCACACCTCGCCTCCTCCTGTTCTGCGCCTCGTGTTTCGTAATGTAAACATGGGGGGAGAGAGTTTGATTGGTGTGGTATAGTGGTTCAATGACCCAAAGGGAATTGGTCTTATCAAGGTCAATGGAGAATTCCTGATCTGTGTTCATCAAGCTTATCTATTCAATTGGGTCAAGTTTCTTTCCAAGAGAGAATTGATGCGTCGAAGGGTTGGATGTGGTGTGCTGATTGGGACTTCTATCAACTTGATTGGGTCACGTTTCTTTTTTTCTCGGGAGAATTGATGAAGACATCAACCATTTAAAATCTAGTTATTGTTATTTATGTTTTATTTATCGTTTGCATTAAAAGTCTTAAGATGTAACGTCCCAAATTTTAAAATCTCTGATTTGAATTTCCCAATTTAAAATCTTAATTTCAAAAACCCTAAAATATTTCCCAAAATTGATTTATAAAATTTGAGCGTTAAAACTTTAAATTCAAAATATTGAAAACTTATTTCTTTTAATCAGCAACTGAAATATTAAATGCGGAAAAGTTTAATCAAAATTTGAAATACTAAATAACTTGATCAAAGCTGAATTAAATGTAGAAAAGAAATTAAAAAAAACTTATCAACGATAAAGCCAACAAGAGTTTTAACTGAAATATAAATATTAATTGTTACTGAAAGCCACAGCATATAAATTTAAATCTTTGTTAAAATCAATTTCTTCTTTTGTAAGCTCATTTGCTTCTACAAGGTTCTCGATTACAGTTTTTCCTCCTCAGATAGAAACTCACCTACATCACAAAATTATACAAAACTATGAGATTTAACTCAGCAAGTGAAAATACGTACAAGTATCAAAATTAACACTAACTTTTATTTAATCTTAATTTAACAATTACATATTAGTTATAACTTATTTCTCAATAGACTTAGTCATCTCATTATCGTTTAAGTGTAGTCATGTTCAATCTCATCATTTCATTGTCATTCAGGCTTTTGCTATCACATATTTTTCATTAATTTCATCATATTTATACACATACGAAATGTACGACCAATTTTATTTTTATACAATTCTATATCAATATCTAAACATGCATGCTCAAATATTGAAAGCGTGTAACAAAATAATTATAAGAAAATAATATAGATTTCGTAATGTAGAGTCGTAGCCAAAACATCAAAAACGTGATATTTTCACTTACCTAGATTGTGAGTGAGCAGGGTTATCAGGATTTTATAAAATTCCAAATAATCTCCTACTTAAAAATATTTTGTATTAAATTCCTACTTCGATAAATTCATTTAATAACGATTTAGCCAGAAATTCCTTACCGGTGAAATCTTAAATTGATTTGGTATAAATCGGGACAAAATTTGATTCAGATTTAGTGAACCGGTTCGGTTCAAATTAAGTGATCCAGCTCTTTTCAAATAAAAGAACCCAACCTCCTTCCTCTTCTTCGTTCTTCCTTCGTGATTTTTGCTGAGAGAGAGAGCTTCAGAGGGGAGTGAGGAAGAGAGAGATTTACAGAGGGAGAGAATGAAACCGAGAGAGTGAGGGACCGAGAGAGAGCTTTTCACCGGAGAAACGCTCGGCTGAGGGAGAGAGTTTAGCTGGAGGGATGTTCGGCCGAGGGAGTTCGTTGAAGCAATTGGGGTTCGGCCGAGGGAGGAGCTTTGCCGTCACAAAATGGAGCTCGGCCCAGAGGTGTTCGCCGGAGGAAAGTTCAGCCGAGGGAGAGAGAGAGTTCGCTGGTGGAGTGCTGGAAGTCGAGGTTGCGATTCCTCGTCCTCAGAGGAGTTCGCCCGAGTCTGGACAGTTCGCGGTGGTTGGAAACCGAGCGGGGTGGTGTTTTCTGATAAGGTAATTTCCTTCTCTCGCTTTCTATCTGGTTTCCAGAACTTGAGAGAGATTTGTGCAGGATCTCCCTTCACTGAGCTACTCGGTTTATAGAGGAATTCCTCCAAAAGAGGAACACTGTTCTTCCACCTATAATTGCCAAATTTGCTGGCTTTCCTCCTACCACATTTATTTGTCAAAATTGTTGGTGGAATAGTGTTTTGATATTTTACATAAGATTTTCACGTTCTTAAGTTTATCATTTGATATTCTAACTCTTCACCTTCTAGGATATTCTTATTTTTCTAAATCATTTATTTTGGTGATGTTAAGTTTTTCTTACTTAAGTCTAATAATGTAACTTAGATAATAAGATTATGATGAATATGTATTGAGTTGTATATTAATGTTATTAACTCATTTTTTCTCTGGAGCTTCTCGCATTTCCTCTCTCTTCTAAAGCTAACTTCTTTTCTATATTTTTTCTTCTAATTCTGCTGCTTGCATGAATATGAATCTTAGTAATTCAAGTACACGTAATTAGATAGTTTAAACTGAATTTGGTAGCGAAAATTATCTCTATGATCCTATCATACACTGCATATTTTCTATAGCAGGTATTTTTGAAAATATTGGTATTAAGTACTTGAATTTTTTTGGAAAAAACTTCAAACTCTAAACTTATACCATCCAGACAGTTTGTCTAAGGAGAAGATATTCATTTTTGCAGAATGCCAATGTAAAAATTTATCAGAACATCCTCGTTTGAGTGGAGGAACAATCATATTGGATTGCTACACGTTTTCTTGTTTTAGGTTTCGAATTAGAGTTGTACTCCCTCAGCAAATATTGCATGGTATACTGGTACCTTAATGTTGTCTTGATCAAGCTTGTGGAGAAGACTCATCTGAAGATTTTTGTGCTCAATAATGCAACAGCGAGCAATGCCACAAGTAAGAAGAATTATTGTGCGCTTACCTTAAAGCTATAGATTTTTCAAATTAGTCATGCACGCGCAGGAAGAAGAGTTTACCATAGTTTCTTGCAAGTGATTTCATCTAAGATAGAGTGATTTCTTTTTTATCGTATCATGGCTATAATTAGTTAGTTCATGTACGTAAATATGATATTGTCAGTATAACACAACTAAAGCTTTTAAAAATTTGACTGCGGAAAACATATATTGTATGTTTACATCTGAAAATATTGAGAAAATATTTGGATGTAAAATTTGTGAAGATAGATTAATAGATCAATGTATGATAAATATAACACTTTAACAATAAAAATAAAAGATATTAATCACAATGTACTCAGAGGAGGTATGATATATATCAATCCCAAATATCACAAGTATATCATCATGTATGTTATCTTGCACCTGTTATGCTACATGCCAAGTTTGTATGTGCATCCTAAAGTTTTCTTTTTCTAGCATTTGTGAAACTAACGCTAGTAATAAGATTTGCATGTGCTTTAATCAGGTAAACGAAAAAGAAAGAAAAAAAAAGGACACAAAAGATGTTGGAAGAGATCTTCAAATTCCTCGAGTAGCAATGTTTCTTCAGTGTCAAATTATGTTTTGCTGAGGGGTTATCTATGGTAAAAATATTTTGATCTCCATAATTTGACAGAATAATTATTTCTACTACTACTAACATGATATAATCTGTTCCGTCAGCATTTGGTGCTTGATATCCTGTCAATTATATTCAAACCTTACAAATTTATAAATGAATTTTTTTTTAAAAACCATCTGTGAATGTGACGGAGATATATTATATTATTAGCTCAAGTTATTGTTTGATATGAATGTCAAAATTTCCAGTTCAATCTTTTCAGATGCTTGCTGCTTTGAAGAATGAACGTGTGATCTTACAAAGTGCAACACTCTTTAACACTGAACATGACGTAAAATTAAGTGTCTTCGTTACTATTTACTTGAAATAGCATCTCAGATGTTTTCAAGAGAAAATTAATGCAATGGCGGGAAAGAAGCACATCTTTTGAGGCTTCAAAAACATCTCGAGTCTTTTTAAAGTAATTTTTGTTTGCACAACTTTAAGTGATCCGTGTGTTTCATCAACAAAATTCAATTCTTCTTTCCAAAGGCATCATGAATGTTTGATTGTTACATCTAATGAGATTTTTTTTCCTCAGAGATTTATGCAACACTTTGAGCTTCTTCAGAAAGCTTGTGTTGCTGATTATGTGTCATTCTCCTCGTTTGAAGAATCAACGAAAGACGCCCGAATATATGTGAGTGTAGGATGAAGAATACTCCTGCTCATGTTCTCTTGGTTTATCCTCTTAGAGCCTATTTGCTGTTTTTAAATATAGAAAATGAAGTCAATAAAACAAATGTACTCAAAGGTGCTTAACTGTTTTCAGAGAACAATTCCAGAAAACAATATGTTTTGTAGAAACCGCAGTAAAGTGTTTTCAACTCGTCATTTGTTTTCTGCCTCTAAAAATTGAAATTAATATAAACTTCACTTTTAGGCATTATGTTTATGATCTCATGCTTACCCTTGCAATGTTTTATGTTTATAGAACCTAGTCACGTATAATTGCTTTAAGGAAGCCCATAGGATTGTGAAAGAGGTGAAGGGTAGTTTTGTAAAATGATCCAGAAAGATTGGCCGAACTCCAAAAAATAGAGCAAGTAGCAGAGCACAACAGCATTGCCTTGAATCTCATTTGCAGAATTGGAGCCATTGATCCTTCACTTAAGGTATCATTTGAATTCAAACACCATCCATTTTTTGGAACCGTTCTTGTAAAGAGATGTTGAAAGTGTATCTTTTAGGTTCTATAGTCATTTTTGCTTCTCTACGAGATTTGGAGGTAGCTTAATCTTTGGTTATGGACTAGTATTTAGCTGTAATATTTTTATTTTCACTCAATAATTTTAAATCCTTTGTCCTATTAATGTTGTAATCTGGAAAGAGTAACAAAAGATGTTTGATTTGATAATGATATATACAAAATCCCATTTGCTAAATGACGTTGATTTGATAATGATTGGATGAGCACACACCAAATAATGCCTTCATATGTAGTAAGTGTGTATTAGGCTTATGTTGCTGGTATTGTATAACATGCTACAATATTTTGTGAAAACTAAGATTGAATTCAAGAAAAATAAGATATATTTTACATGGCCGATCAATCAAAAGATATATCGTCGGAGTAAGAAAATACTCTAGAAATGATTTAGAGTTTTCTGTATGTTTTTACAAAATAAGAAAACCTCATTTTATAAGGGTGGATGTTACGGCCAGTGTAGTCCACCAGTTGTTTGGTCCACAACAGACGGTTACTCGTGACTTTGGTCACAGGTCGTCCTATAGCGAGACGAGGCGTCCGGTCTCAGAACCGGACGGCCGGTCTGCCACGATCAAAACCTGTGACCAAAGTCACTAGTTTTAGTCAAGAACAGAAGACCAATCGAGTTGGACCGTTAGTCCGTTCTCGATAAATTTCAAACTTGTGACTTTGGTCACGGACTTGGATGAGAATGGACGGCTGATCCAACAGGACCAATCGTCTGTTTTAAAATATAAATAAAAAAAATACTAGACGGCCAATGCAAAAGAATCGGTCGTGCAGTTCATATGTGAACAGTGACTAGACATTAGATGGCCGTGTGGCGAGATTTATTTTGTTTCTTTTTGAAATTTTGAAGTTTGGACTAATAAATAATAAAATTTGAAAATTTATTTTTTTTTAAAGGAGACTTTGAGGTTTAAACTCTCGTCATTATGTATATTTTGTATGTTGTTTTCTTCCTTGTTTTTATTTCTACTTGGTTAAATGTAAACCCTAAAAAACAGAGTAAATAACCAGAAAAATCTTGAAATTAACAAAATCGTCAAGGTTGTTATCAAAATTGTCCTCAAACCATAAATCATCAATTTTGTTGAATTTGTTTATTATTTACCGAAAAATAAATTAGGTGAATAATTGGAAATTCGTGACTCTGAACATTGAACAATGTCACTTCCCATCACATTTTTTATGTCTACTTCGTACTTAACCCTAAATTGATCGATGGGATGACCATTTTTTTTTTCAGATCTTTCCTGGTAGTTTCCCAGAAAAATATTACTCATAATTTCACACACTTGGTCAAGGTAAAATTTAAACTTTATAGGATATTTATTTTATTTTAAATCCTGAAAGATATATTTTTTTTAAATCTCAAAATTTATTATTCATCGAATCATATCTTAAAAAATCATAAATAGTCAATTTGAATCTTGAGGATCAATCGACGACTGGCCTATCACACTAAATGATAAATTAATTTTAAAAAAAATATTAAATTATATTAAATTTATTTAAAATGTTTATCACATGCTCACTACATCATAAGAAAATAATCTGAAAATTTTCGTGATTTTTTAATACTTGTACGAATTATTATAATTTTAGTTATTTATTTTATAAAACATTATAATGTACAAGTATTAGAAAATCACAAAAATTTTCAGATTATCTTCCCATAAAGTGGTGAATATGTGGTAAAAATTTCAAGTAAATTAAATATATTTTGATATTTTTTTGAATTAATTTATAAAGTGAAGAAAGAACGGGAGTTCCTTATAAATTAATTTTTTAAAAATATCAAACGATATTCAATTTATTTAAAATTTTTACTACATATTCACTACATTATGGAAAGATAATCTGAAAATTTTTGTGTACTCTCTACGTTATATTGTCTTATGTTGTCTTTGTTTTTCTTTCAAATATTAGGATTTGCTGAAAGCTGTGGAAGCGGACTTTCAAGAAGCCAAACACTGATACTACCTCCGCCTTATGAATGCAAATTTCAAATGCCAATTTCAAAACATAGCATATAGAGATGCGATGTGGAATGCGGCAAAGGCAAATACAAGGTGACATTTCAAAATAGAAATGAGAAAATTACATCAGCTCAGCCCGAATGCCCACACATAGCTTCAAGCAAAAGAGTCTAAATATTGAGGTAGTCATGTTTTTTCTTTGAATCTCAAGTGCGAAATAGGATTGAATAATTTATGCAAATCATTCAATGTAAAGAAATTTGAGAAGGTATCCCAATAAACAAGCTACCTATGTCCCCAGATAAAGAAAAAAACTGAAGCTAGAAAGTGTAGCTCAAAATTGGAGTGCTCTGCCTGTGGCAGCTACACAATTTGAAGTCAGCAAAGGCTACGAACAATACGTAGTCGACATAAATACAAGTGTGTGCAAGTGTACCTGGTGGGAGCTTACTGGAATCTCATGTGTCCATTCAATTCCATGCATACATTTCATGTGAGTAGTACCAAAAAATTACGTGCATCGATGCTATTACTGGGCAACTTACCTGCAGATGTACTCACAGTTTTTGCAACACGTGAGCAGCCCTCAAATGTGGTTGCAGATACCAAATATGACGGACCTCATTCCCGCCTAGAAAATATCGTCAACCTGGTAAGTCGAAGAAGACAAAAATGCGAAACGTCGATGAGCCGTCAAGTTCCACAATGAGTAGGTGGAACTTAAAAATGTTGTGCGGTATATGTCGACAATCGGGGCACAATAGTCGCACTTGTCCTCAATGAGGATCCACTTCATGCATTGCTTCTCAAGACACGTTTACAGGTTTCGACACATTTGACAGTACGGAGGTACAATTCACCACATTTCGCTCACAAATCCACTGTCCATATTTTATTTTAGTTTTCATTATGTGCAGTAATCTATGATGTACGTCAGATACAGAAATTATTAACTGTTATTTATTATGTTTGAAAATGAAAAAAATGGTGAAATCAAATAAGAAGGTGTTCCTTGGCTAGGGGCCGAGTGAACTTGAATCTATTTTTTGTAAGAAAAGAATTAACCATAATAAAATACACGACATGCTGGACCCACATTTTGTTGATTTAGATTGATTGTCAACAAAATGTGGATCCAACATATCATGTAGTTCGTTACGGTAAATTTTTTTCCTACTAAAAATGGATTGAAGTTCACTCGATCCCTAGCCAACGAATACCTTCCTATTTTATTTCACCATTCTTTTTATTTTCAAGCATAATAAATCTATGTATTATTTATTTCATTTTTACGTATTTTTTAAGGTTATTTAAGTTAGGATTATTTTTTTGGATTTATTTAAATAATTTTATTTATTTTTCGATTATTCAAAATTATAATTATATATTTCTTTTAGTTTATATAATTTGTTATATCTGAAAAAAGCCGATATAACAAATTACAGCCCAAAGATATTTCAAATTGTAATTATTTATTTTTGTTTATTTAAATAAATTTATGATTTTTTTATAGGTTAATCAAATTACAATTATTTATTTGTTTTAGTTTATTTTAAAAAATTAAAAATAAAATTGAAAAAATGGATAGAATTTTGTTTGTTTTATGACTCTTCCATAGTTATATTCTCACAGTTCCTGCAAGTTCAAATCATAAATATATACCCAACTGACAGATTTCAGTGCAAATACTATACATCAAGACATAAAATTTTATTAAGGTACATCATATTTATAGATGAAAAGTAACGTACACAAAATTAAATACAAAATCTAAACTATCATATTCCGGGGGGACATCGTCGTCTCCGTCCACCATCCAACTCATCATCAGCATGTCAGTAAGCTTTCTAAAGAACTCACTGAGATAGTTCTGGGACTCAACTACCTTTTGCTGGCTCGCGGCGAGCTCATCGGCCCTGCCTATGAGAAACTCCATCCTCTATTGCTCTAACTGTTGTTGCAGATACCTATAATCAAGCTGCTGTTGCACCCGGTACATCTGTTGCATCTCATACATGTGTTGCATATGATGCATCTTAGGAGCAAATGGTAGTGCGGTCGCAGTGGCAGAGGCGTCATCTATCGGAACATTCCGAGATGTGAAGGCTCTAGGATCTCCCTTGAGCATCCAAGACCCGTCATCTTCGACTAGACTCATCCGAGTCAAATGAGTCTTGTCAAATACATCAGCAGATCTGTGTGATCTTATATGTTCTTCATTGGGCACCTAAACCTGACATCGTTGGATGATCTTTCAAATCAAAGTCCCAAATTGACGGTTCCTATTCTTGGTTCAACCAACTTCAAGTATGTGATATATAATCATACATCTCTGGTCAAACATTGTACAACTGTGCAGCTTTTCCATAATGTAAAGATCCATCCAGCTGACAAAATCTCTATGACCATCATTTGGTAGGACGGTGTGTCTAATAAGCATATGTAGCACCCTAGCTTTGATGTTCAAGGCATTCGATTTCGGCTTAACGAACCCTGCAATGCCCGAATTACAGTGGATTCGACTAAGGAACTCTAGTTCGTCACTTGTTCTCGCAAAATCACACTCGTGGGAACTGTGGTAATATCTTTCTTCGTCCTCCACTACTAATCCTAGCAATTCATAGATAATAATTGGAGAGACGACAATTTCTGTACCGAATAGGCACGTACGAAGGCACTCCGACCTCCCGCTACCATACATGTTCGCATAGAACAAACGAACAACTTTGTTGCAGCTGTCGCCTTTCATGTTGTACACCTCATGTAAGGAGATATCGTCAAACATCTAATTGATCTCCAAAAACTCTCAACCTCTAAAGTTGGCAATCTTCTCATGAATAATCGAGCAAAAACTCATATCCCACTCAGACTACTCTTCACATTCTTGGTTACGAAACTTTATGGACAAATAACCAGGAGGCGGTTGCTGCACTTGATCCGGCGCCCGATTTGATGGGCCACCTTGTGCCATTCGCGGAACCTTTTGACCAACAAACATTCTTGAGGGGACCCTTTTTGGGTTTGAAGATTTTTTTACTTTGGATTTTTGGCGAGTTTTCAGCTTAAAAATACCCTCAATTTTGGGATTTTGCAAAAAATATCAGTTTTGTCAATTTTCAGCTCGTGTTAGGGTTTGGCTTGGTTTTGTGATTTCTATGAAGGTTTTTCGCAGTTTTCGGCAAAAAACGGTCTAAATGATGAGTTTGGTGACAAAATGCGCGGATCTGAGGGTTTGGATTAGAGAAAAGTCGAATTTTCTAAAGAAAATCCGACTGTTTTCTTATATGCAGCGCAGAATGAGGGACCGTTTGAGGGTGAACACCCCCCACGTGTTCTTAGAATGAGTGACCGTTCTAAAAACATGGCAAACGGTTCTTAGAACAGCGCCCATGCGGGGCATGGGGAGAACGTGGGGTGAGGTGGGGTGTGAAGAGACCCAACGTGCCTGCGCTCGCATGTGGAGAACGCTCTGATAAAACAATAGACCCTTTTTGGAAAAACAGTCCCTCATTTTATGTGTAAAAATCAATATAGGGGGTTATTGGCCACCCTTCAGGGGTTTTTTTGATAGGTTTTCGATACTTTAAAATTTTTTTTTAACATAAACATACTTTGAAAGTTTTTTCACACCAAACTCATACTTCAAGGATTAATATGATTTTAACTCTCACTTTCATATGACATTTTTTTTTTTTTGAAAATTTGTAATATCTAAGTAATTTTTATTGTATTATTACGTTTGCAATCTAATATCAAAATGTGACCAAGTAATTGTGGATTATTATTTAGTTGGTACGAATGATATATTATTTTGTACGACTCAAAATTATTATACTAATTAGATAAGACATTATGTGAGATAATAGCAAAAAATAGAGTTTACATTTGATAATATTTTATTATGAAATTAAGAACTACGTATATGATTTGAAAAATGACTCAAAATCTTAAATTTGCATAAATGATTAATTTTGAACATGTCGTAAATATATTGATTCTTTTACATAAAGCTGACCTATATATATATATATAAACTTATTATAAGTAGAAGTCCTAATCACTTGTCAATTTCATTTGCTTGATTTTACATTCCATGTTTGAATCATCCACCAAATTTGAATTATTTCAAATTTAGACCTCATAAAATTCAATGGACAATGAAATTTATTCGAGGTTGAAACTAATTTATGTTTTTACTTGACTCAAATAAATCATTATTTCTCTTATTTTTTTTTTGTAGACTCGTAAGAATGATAGTCTTTGCATATAAAAATACTTCGACAAACGGCCGTCAGTTCCGT
This sequence comes from Begonia peltatifolia, assembly GCA_022433055.1. Taxonomy (NCBI): domain Eukaryota; kingdom Viridiplantae; phylum Streptophyta; class Magnoliopsida; order Cucurbitales; family Begoniaceae; genus Begonia; species Begonia peltatifolia. The sequence goes on from CM039524.1 coordinate 4,079,323, forward strand.
GTGCTGCACGTGGAACGGACGGTCTTCACTTTTTATTCTGCGGTCGATCTGACGTGTCTAAAACGAACGATCATTCTGAAAAAAAAAAAATCAAGGTTAACAACTCTATATTACAAGGATTGTAACACTTCGTATGATATCGATAATTAATGCAATGTTAGACAATATCAAATTGCGAAAAGTAAAGAGACAGTAGGTTGGTAACGCAGTTCCGCAATTAGCTTACGTCTGCGGGGCCACGCCAAGATTTGAAAACAATTCACAAAATTAACAAAGTTACAAGACACTCGATATAGCACAAAGTAAGACTCTCTCTTCTCTTTGTCGCCGCCTCTTCCTAACTTCCCTAATGAATCTGTTTTTGCAAGCTCCCATCATCTTGAAATCAATTTCTCCTGGAATCTGAACACAACAAGATCCCCTTGTTGAAGATGACTCTTCCCGGAATCCAAATGTGAGAAGATTTCTTTGTCAATGATGACTCCTCCCGAAATCCGTATATGGCAAGATCCACTTGTCCACAATCAGAATGACAAGCTCCCCTTGTCAATAAACAGAATTACTCCCGAGTTCCAAGGCAGGCTCCTCCTGTGACTGAGCTTCAATGAAGAATATAAATAATAAACTCCTATAACACTGTCAGTGACACTTGACAATGTCTCAGGGTAAAATCAGCTAACACATTCAGAATATTAAGAAATCTACCACGAACAGAGTGTGTATACAGTCATTCACTGACAGAATAAATAATAACAAACCCACACGCAAAAGCATTGAGAGAGAATAAATAGCAGCTTGCGGCCCAAGAAACATACAAGAAGAATAATTAATCCGCCCAAGCATTCTGTGAGATGAGAATGCTTAAATATCGCGACTTAAGTCAAAAATCATATCCAAACAAGAACCATAAAAGAAGGAAACTAAATCCCACGAAATTCGGATCTATGACACTTACTGCGACATTTTAGAAAAATGCCACCAACTTTATAGAAACGGATCCCAATAATTTAGGAATGGATTTCACAAATGTTATGATCTCATATCTTGCCATAATCCAGCCTGAAACACTGCAAGCAAATCGGTTTTCCAAAATATTATTTTCATCTTCAAATATTATTTCCAATCAATTCTTGATCTCCAAGAAATATTTTTTCTCAATCTCAATTAATTAACCTTCTATAAGATGAACTTAGATAATACATTGATATTCAAGAAACAACCTTTCAAATATTTAGCTTGCTCTCCAAGTAACAATCTTCCTAAATGTTTGATCTTCTAAAAATAACAAATTACCAAAATTCAAAAAGATCAAATTTCAACTTCCATGAATATCTTCTCGATCGCCAATAAACTACATTTCAAAATATAATTAGATAATTTTTTGATTTCCAAGAAATCGTCTTCCAATTGTAAAATCTCATATTTAGAATAAAATAGAAATTTCCTTAATTGTTATTTGCCAAAAAATCAATAGCAACTATATTTGCATTTACACATTCTTTTTACATCGATCGTTTGTTCTAAGGGGACGGGCGGTAAACGACCGGTCGCTAGAGTTTAATTTATTAAGTTTTGAATAGTTTAAAATTTAGATTATAAAAAATTCATAATTTAATGTTTAAATTAAAAAAAAAATCTTAATTTTAATTCTAAAATCTAATCTATTTGACGACACAAATTTCAACACTCATTTTATTGAAAAACGAAGTTGAGGGTTTGGATTGAACAAATCTTTAAAATTCAAAATTTAGTTTATACATTACTTTTTTTTTATTTCAGGGTACCTCATCTCTTTTTTTTATTAATTCAAGTATATCCTTCACCTATTATAATATATTACTTTTACAAAAAATTTCATACTACGGGTATCATAAAATTAAGAATAAAAATCAAATTAAACATTAACTATATTATATAATATTGTTCAATTCAAACAATAAACATTGGTTTCCACCTAAGGGTGATCTAATTCAACGGTTATCGTTGTGCTTTCCCATTTTAAGCCAAAGAGAAGCAGCTACATGCCATGCCTCCTCCAAATTGATCCAGTCTTGCCTACAGGAAAAATAAAAACAAATTATTTTGTAAGTTTAGAGCAACTTTTGCCAACTACCACAAATTATTTTTATTTGGAGAGTTATTTTTATATTTTGATTTCAAAATAAATTTTAAGATGACAACCCAATCATTATCATATATGTCAAATAAAATATATCTTAATTCACTTCTACCACCAAATTGCATACCTACAATCTTAGTGTGAACCCTAGTGCGGTTTAGGAGCATATCCATCGACGGCAAAGTTTCGAGTGGCAGCCGGAATAGCTAATCGGAGCCCATCAAGTTCCGGTTTCGCTATCATTTGACAACAAAGACGAGAGCTGCCCAATACAAAATAATAAAATTTACTCACTTGGTAAATGCATGCTATCAAATGAAGAACAATTAGTATTAAAATCTTTTTTTTGAGCAACTAACGTTTCTGTCAGGCCAAAAGCAGTATCCAAAATGTCATTTTCATTGTCGCTAGGCTCTTCTAATTTGTTATAGATATTAATGTCCTACAAAACGACACGATAGAGTGTCAATGACCGTGGCATCCACCAATTGGGTAATAAAAATAAACCAATTTAATGATTACCGTTACAATTACATGACATGTTGAACAAACTAATGAGCCTGCACATGCTCCTGGTAATGACATTACAAGCAAATGATTTACTTACGTGCGAAGATCACAAAAATTACCAAAAAAAACATCTAAAGAAAAGGTATGTAAATGTCTTGCCTTCGAGTTCTATGTCATTCAAATAAGCACCCTCTAACATGGACATTCCAATGGGAATATTGACAGACTTCTCTTCTCCATTCTTGAGAACAAATGTGACTGATATACTGCAAAAGTAAACATTTAGGAGAGAAATAACAACAGAAAAATTTAAAAGCAAAACAAAGAAAATATGATACTCTTTCTTTTCACACCAATTTTTACTCCTAGATAACATATAATTGAAACATCATCCTAAAGCTGTTTTTTTTCTTCAGACAAGTTTATGTAGAATGTCAACTTTGCTTTTCCCGCTTGAAGAGAGGCGTCTAGTTTTCCGTCTGACAGTTAATTTGACTTCTTTTTCTCCAATCTCTCTTTTCTATGTCAAAAATGAAAATTTGTTTCTTTTTCAGTGTCTAGGGAAGGTCTTGGTCCATGTGGATAAGGCTAAAGCTTGCAGTCTCTTTAAAATTTCTTATTTTGTCAGGACTTGAGTTAGTTTCCTACTTATTTATTTACTCTGCCTTTACAATTCCTGTCAGGAACTTGAATATATTCCTACAGGAAAGAAGACAAAATTATGATTCGGTGGTGATAAAGAACTCTATCGACAGTAAAATAATGTACTTTGAGAAGGTGACTTTTTTCCCCTCAACAACGACCATTCCTACAGGTAAGTAGACAATTATGATTCGGTGGTGATTCCTACAGGTAAGTAGACAATTATGATTCGGTGATGATAAAGAACTCTATCAATAGTAAAATACAATTATGATTCGGTGGTGAAAAAGAACTCTATCAATAGTAAAATAATGTACTTTGAGAAGGTGACTTTTTTTCCCTCAACAACGACCATTATATTCTTTCGAAATGTAATTGCTTGGAACCTACATGTGACACCCTATAATAGTTCTCACCCAGTATTCTTAACATAGCAAACCATATTCACTGGACTTATAAAAAATTATAAATTGAGTCTCATTGCAATCCACAGCAAAACAAAACTAAAACGTTGTGCAATTAGTCATCTTCTAGGATTGTAGTTTAACGTGAAACCAAAAAAAAAACTTACGTTTCATTTTGCTTGCTCTCGTCTTCAGATGCATTCTGGGAAGTTGCAGTAGAAAAAAAATAATGTTTCTGCCACACGCTACCTTGAAAGAAAGGTCGGGGATAGCTCACCCGATCGCCAATGTCGTATTGGTTGGTCTTATCGTGAGCCATAAACTTGGAAGTGCGCTTAACGTATTGATTGAAGAGCTTGTGGTGGAAGAGCCTATCCACAGCAACAAGTACTGATTTCTGCATCTTGTTAATTAGCTGATTCATCTCTCCGGCATATTGAAACCCTAAAATCGTAGACCTTTGCGGACCGTGCAGCGTCAGTCGAACTGTGGAAGGTTAAGAAAGAAGATCAAAACCTGAAGCAGTCTGACACAATAAGTCACAGCAACCTGAAAGAGAAAGCTTACAACGGCGACGAGGAAGGAGAAAGATGAGAGAAGTGAAGGTGAATAGAATTAGTAAATGAGGGTTATAATGGTTTGGTTCGGTTTTAGTGGTTTTGTGTCGTTAAATTAAAAAATCGAACCTCAAACTTTGGTTAGGATAAAGAAAAACTGCATTTCATTTCTTTTATGTGCAAAACGGACCGAAACCGATCAAATTAGGGGTGATTGTGGTTTGATTCGGTCCGGTTTTGAGAGAGATTAGAATCAGAACAATATAATTCGATTTTCGATTTTCGATTTTCGATTTTCAATTTTTATGACTGGTACCTATAAAAAAAATATTTTGGGCCGAACAAAAATTTCAGTTCAGGTTCTGGTTCTGGTTCTAGCCTGGTTCGATATCTATGTTATTAATTAATTAATTTTTTTACTAAAAAAATCTAAATTAAAAAAATAATAATAATAAACAATTAATTTAATTGTGCTAATGGATCTCTCACTGTTCCAACAACATGATACATTCGCTTTTCCAAATCACGAAAATTGTATATGCACAAGTACTACTAGACAAACAGAAACTTTGCTTGTATTTTATTCACTGCAGCTACCATGAATCATAGGTAAAATGTCATGCGACTTTTCTAGTAATTTGATGCCGAAAAGTATATCAAAAGTCAATATATTTGGCATTCGTATTCTACCTCAATTGAAGCTAAAAGTATCAAGGAAATGCTTCTTCGTCTTTCAGTCTTGAAGCCTGTTTTTTGTTTATATCTGAGAAGACAAGACAAAAACTACTTTAAGAAGCTCCAACGGGTTAGGCTTTATAAATGAGCAGTAAAAGAAGAATTTTCCAATTAAAAGGTTCCCCAGCATAGTGATTAAACACAAGGAAAGCATGAATAGAAAGCACAATTAGACAGCAAAGTGGCATCAAATCTTTAGATTTTCTATTTTCCACCATACAAACATTTTTTGGTCTCTGTTAAGCCTTGAGAGAGCAGCATTTTTAATCCTCCAACCCCTTGCTTTCAGAGCACAGTCAATCTTGCACAGGAATTAAAAATCAAGTACATAATTTAACCAAATCAAAACAAAGTAATAACTTCTATACATTAGGACAAAAAAACAAGAGCAAAGCTCAAACCAAGCTAAGATACCACCTGCAAAACCCAGAAAAAGAAAAACCAAAAACAGGACGTTTAAACCAGAAACAGGAAACAAAATTCTATAAGGCAAGCACCTGCTAAAGAATTGTTTGAAGTGAAGGAGAGGGGCAAACCAGATTCAGACTTTGTTTAGTTGAAACAATAACGAAAGGGATGTAACCCCTAGCTCTAATAAAAATACGGAAACTAAAAGAGGCGAAGATTACCTTCGTCGGTTCGTCCTTCACAGGCTGACAAAGGAGAAGAGGGTCGAAGAGAGAGTGCGACAGTAGTGTCTAGAATAATGGAGAGCCGAGAGGCGTCTGTACTCTCAACTCTGTCGACTGTCGAGGCGCTCCAGCGGCGACTGTCGACGGGCTCCAGCGGGCGACTGCAAGAGAGAAGATGGAAGAGAAAGAGATTGAATAGGCTTAGTAAACAGGGGCAATCTGTCACGGGGCCAGACTTTTTACCCAAGCTGGCGCCCCGTGATGGCAGCCGAGTGCGCCCACTCGACTCAGTCCTCCATTTCTCCGAGCGGCCAAGTCTGCTAAGGCTTGTTGGGGGCCTTCGGAATCACGCTCGAGTACCGCCTAATAACCCGAGCGTCGTGACGAGTGTCGAGACCCCATGCTTTACGAGAACCCACTCTCAACCTTTTATTTCACTTAACAAAAGGAAACGGTTACAACCCCGAGTCATAATCCAGCAAGGGACGCACACACCTCGTGCTTTCAATGCTCGACAGACCATCTTATTTATAGCCTACCAAAACTGTTTGCCAAAGCTCCTGGCCCGGCAGAAGCTTGTCACGTGCCAGTCGCAGTTTCCATGCAGCCCCATATCGGTCCGGTTGGACTTTAATGATTTTCGAACTATTCTGATTGATTGATAATATTAGTTGAGAATTTTGTAAAAAGATTCCCCTAAAAGCTTTCGTTAACTCATAATTCATGAATTGTCGGGAGACACTTATATCATCACAAATTGAGACTAAAACAAGTGTTAGATTCAAAACTCATATTAAAGATTATTGCGTCGTTAAATTCAAAAACCAACAGAAAACTTTAGTTTTGATAAAAGAAAACCGAATTTTAATTTTTTATTGACAAAATCGACCTGAATCGGACTAAATATGTCAGTTCTGATTCGATTTTTTGTTCTGATTCGATTTTTAATTTTCTGAAACGTTTTCCCCTTTAAAAAAATCTTCTTTGTGCTATAACTTATTTTCAACAAACTCCTCTCTCTCACTTCTCATCAAATTAACGTTTAAATATTATTTTCAAATATGAACAAAATGTGATTTAATATCAAAGCAATCCCTAACAAAAACATTATGTTATTTATTAAACAACTAAATTTGAAATCTATTAACTATATTACTTTGAATGACACTTACATAAGAGTTTTTTAATTTTAAACTTTAAAATATTTTTTTTTATATTCTTAAAATTTACTATTTATCAAATCAAATTTCAAAATATTAAAAATAGGCAATTTGAACTCTAGAGAGGACGTCTAGTTCAGTAAATAGGCAATTTGAACTCTAGGGAGGATAGCTGTCCAATTGAACTGACCATCCTCTCCGATTTTATTTAAACGTTTAATTTAATCTTAAAAATAATTAACTAAAATTATAATAAATCGTACAAATGTTATTAAATCACGAAAATTTTACCATATTTAGAGCAAATCATGGGAAGATAATTTGAAAATTTGCGTAATTTTTTAACACTTACACGATTTATTATAATTTTTAAATTGTATAAGTGTTATAAAATCACGAAATTTTCATCATATGTAGACCAAAATCATGATAAATGAATTTAAAAATTTGTGTAATTTTTTAACACTTGTTTTATTTAATGTAATTTAACTCTAAAATAATTAACTAAATTTATAATAAATCGTACAAGTGTTATTAAATTATAAAATTTTTACCATATGTAGACCAAAACATCGGAAGAGAATCTGAAAATTTTTGTGTTTTTTAACACTTGCACGATTTATTGTAAATTAATTTTAAAATAATTAACTAAAATTATAATAAGTCGTACCGGTGTTAATAATTCACGAAATTTTATGAGTTTTTTTTATAAAAAAAAAATCAATATTTTCGGGTTTAAAAAAAAATCTCTTTCTTATATTATATTATGATCACGTAAGATGAATAATATTACTAATAATACAGTTATTATGGGGTAACAAATATGAGAAACAAGACTCCTTCACCACGACAGTTGAAGTCTTTAAATGAAGCAGTTGACATAGTTGTGAATCAGCCTGATGGGCATTAAGTGAGAGAGAGAAAGTTAACCCCCCTTCGTCTTCGACTTCCGCCATTGAACAGACCTAATGAGTTCCAGATGAGGAGAAGCCGGAAAGATCGAGGAAAAGAACAGAAGATAGAAAAAAAATGGAGGGGACGATCGAATATGAGAGCCGGAATCTCTCCACAGAGGAGATCAACGGAAGCGAAAAGAAGAAGACGAAGAAATACCCACTGATTTCCTTCACTGAGTTGCCGGATTACATGAAAGACAACGAGTTCATCCTCCACTATTACAGAGCCAACTGGCCTCTCAAGCAAGCCCTTCTTAGTCTCTTTCAATGGCATAACGAGACTCTCAACGTCTGGACGTACGGTTTCATCTTCTTCCTCCCACCCTCTCTTTTTTTTTTTTAATCTGCAATTCTCTTCCTCCAGTCCCTTCTGGGTTAGGTTTTTGAGTTCATAGCTTATCTTTTATTTATTTATTTGTTGCAGGCATTTGATCGGATTTGCTATTTTCTTGGGATTGTTCGTCGGAAATATAATCCATCTTCCTCGGGCTGAGCTTATATTTTTTCATCTGTTGACAAGGTTTCCCCACCAACTTACTCAACTCTCATCATTCTGTCTATATTGCCCGCTGTTTTCTTCCTTGTTTTTACTTTTACTTTTACTTTTACTTAGTTAAATAATAAAAGGGTAAATAATCAGAAAAAGCTGGAAATAATCTGGCTCCCGTTCCCAACTGCTTTATCTGAAACGATCCAGGACAGATTTTCGTTCCCTGAGTGAGTACTATATCTGGAAGGCTCAAGCATTGGAGCTTGTTCTCCAGAACTGAGCTCGTTCCTTACCAAAAGGATAATTTAAGTCGATTTTGTTTATTTTAATTTTAATTTTTTTGTTATTTACCTGAAAAAAAATTAGGCGAATAGTTGGAAACACTCGTGACTCTGTCTCGTCCCATCACATTTGTTATGTCTGCTTCCTACTTTAACACTGAAATGATTGATGGGATGATCTTTTTTGTTTTTGCAGATCTATCTTTGGAGTTTTCCAGAAAAATGTTACTCATACTTTCAAACGCTTGTTGCAGGTAAAATTTAAATTTTATTTTATGTTTTTGGAATTTATGAGTGAGTTAGACTTTTAATCAAATTTAATTAAACTTTTGTAAAATTCCATAATTGTGACAGGGGGGAGCAACGACACTAGTTGACCATTTGAATCAAACTAGTTCTCTACGACCGAGTAAAACGACGGCGTTTGAACCCGGAACAGTGCAGTGGCCGTTCATCGTCTTCCTCTGTGCCTCATTATTCTGCCTGCTCTCGAGTTCCGTTTGCCACCTCCTCTTGCCACTCCCACCGTCTAAACACGCTCCTCCTCAAAATAGACTACGCCGGAATTACGGCCATGATCATCGCCTCCTTCTTCCCTCCCATCTACTACATCTTCCAGTGCCAACCTCACTGGCAAATCATCTACCTCGCCGTAATAACTTCCATGGGGGTTTTCACGATCATCGCTCTCTTCTCACCGTCGCTCTCTTCCGGAAAGTGCCGGAGCTTCCGAGCTTTGCTGTTCTTGTCCATGGGGATGTTTGGCTTCGTGCCAGCCGTGCATTCAATAATCGCCAACTGGAACAACCCGATACGAAACGTGACATTAGTTTGCGAAGCTGCCATGGCGGTTTTCTACATCTCCGGGACTGGGTTTTACGTCAGTCGAGTTCCCGAAAGGTTCAAGCCCGGATGTTTCGACTTGGCCGGACATAGCCATCAGTTGTTTCACATTCTCGTCGTAATGGGCGGGTTGGCTCATTACGGCGCCGCGACGATTATGCTCGACTGGCGAGGGAGTTTTGGTTGTTTGAATTCTTCCTAAGGCGTGGATAGAGATCATATCCAGAATGATAATCATTTGCCAAAAAGATCAAACTTTAAACAATCAAAGGTAGGGTAACACAATTTATAATTATTAAATTGGGTTAAATATGAATTTTGATGTTGTAGTTTAAGGTTGATACTATGATGTATCGTGATAAGATTTATTACGAATAGAATATTTAATGTGATTAAAATAGTAATAAATTATGGATTGTCAAATACGAATGAGTTAAGCCCATGAGAGATGATTTTGAGAAAAGAGTTGACCATCAACTGAGAGAATATTTCCAAACCTAAAATATGTATAATATTTTGATACCCTAATGTTATTAGTTGGTGGGGGAATTAAATCAATTGCAGATGTGTATGGGAAAATATTAATTTTTACGTGAAAGTTAACTGACATGTTTCTTATGAGTATAGTCATCGTTTGAGGTTAATTGAGTGAACTATCGTGCTTAACATTTTAAACCATTTAGCTTCATCAATTAGACATCTTAAGCAAGAAGTTGGCTTTAAAATTAAGTTGATTGGAGATTGGGATAAAAAGTTATACAAGTGTAAATTTAGCCCACTGACATTGGTCGATAAATAATTGAGTTTGGACTTTTGATTTTGATTCGGTATTAGAATTGAAGAGCATGAAACTGGTTACATGGACTTCATTGAACATGATTTAGCATGTAAAAGGGTAAAATTTATTGACCAATAAAATAGTGTTAACACTAATTATGTGATTATGTATAATTAGAAAGTAATTAAGGTTGATTAATTACGTTAATAATTGTGATTTAAAACTAATTAAAGTTAATTATTTTAATTCAAGTACACCTAATATAAGAAATAATAGTATTTTTAAGAATATACATAGGTAAAAGAGTGAAATGATAAATTACGAAAGACACTCTAAAAGTGTTCCAGAGATAACACGAGTGATTGAGTAATTGACTATATGCTGTGTTTTTGGCTTAAGAAAGAAAATGAGAGATGAGAAAGAAATAAGAAGTGGGAAATTGAAGGAGAACGACTGAGTTGTTGTTTCTTTCGAACTAAGAAACAAAGTTGAAAGTAAAAAAATTAAAGCGATCATCAAAGCTGTAATAATTTTAATCTTAGTGATTTCTCTAAACTATTATGAATATTGTATGGTTTAAGTGAAGAAAGTTGTGTTATGGAAGTATACGCGGAATTCATGGGTTAATGGTCAAAAGAAGGATGATGTTGATACGGTGTGTTAAAAAAGAAATTATAAACCTTAGTATTATTAAAACTTGGTCATGTGTCAAATGAATTCACTAAAGAACCTTAAACTCTTTGGCCATATGTTAATAATATCCATAGTTGATTATCAGTGTTGCTACTAATTTGGTCGAAATTTGATTAATTGAACGCATAAAAATGAGTTGTTTTGGTTAGTAAAAGGTTGAATTGTAGTGCTGAGAATCTATTTTTCAAGTTAAAAACACCGAAACCCATCCATGTTTACTCGATTTCAATCATTTATTCAACAACTTTCATGCACGATTCTTCATCCATGACATGCAATTTATAAGAAATTCTCATTTTAAAAAAGATTAGAATTACTGCTTTGTTTGATCCTCGAAGCTTCTGGATCACTATAGTTCACATTCTCTCTTCTTTATTCTCGGATGATTTAGTCTTTCACAACTTTTCTTTATATTTTTTTCAAAAGAAAGAAGTCAACTTCTTCTCTTCCATTACCCACCTCTACCTCTCTCTAATCCCTCTCTCTTTCTCTCTCCTTTCTCTTTAGCAAGCAAAAACCACAAGACTCTCACCTCTTCAGCTGTAAGAGGTTCTAGAATCGTCAACAAGTGATATTAGGAATTTACCCTCAATTAATTAGGCCAAAAGATCATTTTACCCTTAATTATCAAAATATATACTTTAAATCACCAAAATATATTCTTTCCAAGTATAAATTATATTAATTTAAAATAATTATGTTTATGCTAACAAAAATTAATTAGAGTAATTTCAATTAATTAAAATAATCAAGATTAATTCATAGCAAGCACGCAACTTAGATAAGATTTTTTATGAAACTTTTCTTTCTTATTAATCCTCCTTCATTTCTTACCCATTCATACGGAGTATTTATTGAAAGTTGTACATAATCACCGCATACAATTAGTCCAATGTCAAAAATATGTAACTTTAACTACATTAGCTTCAAATTTAAAAATATGTCAAAAATGATTAATATAAGTCTTTTAATGTACGGGGCTTTGACATGTTTCATACATGTCAGATTAGTCTGGTTTGTTCGATTCTAAAATTTTGACAACTGAAATCAAATTGAATAAGTTTTAGAACTGAAATTATTATTTTTTATTTGGATACGGTTTGAATTGATTTAAGATTTTCTTTTTAAATTTTAATTGGTTTGGTTTTAGCTTCTTCTTTCTTTCTTTCTTTCTTTCTTTCTTTCTTTCTTCTTCTTTTTTTTTTTTTTTTGGGATCTAGATTAAAAAATACGTATAAGTATTTAATACCGGTTGAGTTTGATTCTCAATAATTTTTCAAAGTTAAATCATGAAAATATTTATGATCAGTTCGATTCCAAAAATTACTTCTCCATAAATTAGATCCAGACTAAATTCGATCTAAATTTTCTCATTTTTACATCCAGTGTTACATAAAAAATAAAAAGAAACATTTCATATGACAAGTAAATTATGCTTATTTAAAATAACATATAAGAATAATGTTAGATTGATTTTTTTTATTTTAATTTGCTGAGTGTCATAAAATTTTTAGTGTAATTAATAGAATAATTATTTATTTATTTATTATTTTAATTATACTAATAAATAAATTTTTTAAAAATTGTGAAATAATAGCAAAAACTGAGCCGAAGGGTGGCACTAATAATTAATTGAAAGTAATAATATAAATCAGGACAGGCTTAGTCTGAAATATTTTAATTTGTATAAATAAGAGGTTTAATATTTCTTCCTTCCCACCAAAAGCTTTCACCGTGTAGACGATGCTCATGGCGCAGCTCTGTCGCCCTCTCGTATTCTCAGTCCATCGCCATTGTTCTCTCTCTCGCGTTTTAGAGGAGCTTTCCACGCCTTTATTTCTCCGGCGTTCTTCTTCAGTCTTCACTAATCTCCAATTTAGTACTCTAAACGGACCTTCGGCTCTTGCTGTGGCGTCCGATAATCTCTCCACTTTTACCACTTCGGATGTGGAGAAGTACGGATTCCGGAGATCGGAGATGTACCAGAGGAACCTCGCCGGCGCATTACCTCGCTATGATCGTCACGTGTTTCTTTGTTACAAGAGCCCCGCTGCCTGGGCGCCGCGCGTTACGTACTCCGATTCCGACATCCTCCCTAAGCTGCTTGCCTCTGCTATTAAAGCTCGTAATCATGATGGTTCTTCGACGGTTAGATATAGAAGTTTCGAAGTTCGATTTTGTTTGTTTAGTTGGAGCATTTCTGTTTTAGTTTGTCATTTTTCTTCTGTTTTCGTTTTATAGATGATGACGATGTTGACGATATGCGAGGGAGGGGACGCACCTGAACTTTCCGATGCAGACGTTCTAATTTTCCCGGATATGATTAAATACAAGTAAATCGTGAACAGTCTAATGTTCTGTCGTTTTAGATTCATTCCTGAAACGACGATCGTAGTCAATTTTCTTTTTCCTTCGGAGTCTGCTATTCAATACATGGAAGTAGGAGATCTAGTTTGCTGTGTGTGTGTGTGTGCGCGCGCGCGCGCGTGTGGATCTTGTTTCTTACCTGGGACTAATTTAGATAGTTGTTGATTTAGGACTATACTAAGCCCTATTTTGTGGATCACATGGGCAGTAATGAATTTTTAAACCTGCCATTCCGTTGAGTCTGTTTAATTTTGGCTTGTTGATCTCAGGTCTCTAAAAGAAGAAGATGTTGAAAGCTTTGTTGACGATGTACTTGTGAATAGCAAGCCATGGGCATCTGGAGTGGAGGAGGTTATAACTGGTTCGTATGTATTTGTGTGCGCTCATGCTAGTTTAGATAAGAGATGTGGTGTGTGCGGACCTGTTCTTGTTGAAAAGTTCAAAGAGGAGGTTGACTTGCGAGGAATGAAGGATCAAGTTTTGATCAGGCCATGTTCAAACATTGGGGGGTGCGTGTATGCTGGTAATCTGATTATATTTAGTCCAGGACCAGATGGGAAAATTATGGGTAATTGGTACGTTGTGACTTGTGAATCATTGAATTTATTTTGAGAAATACGTTTTTGGACAAGTTTGTATGAATATGTTGTTGGTCATTGCAGGTATGGCTACGTTACTCCTGAAGATGTTCCTGAATTGATTGATCAGCATATCGCAAAAGGGGAGATTATAAGACGCCTTTGGAGGTAAGTGTTTTGTGTTTCTTTTTTTTTTTTTTTTATCGTTCATTAGCTCAAAATTGATTCAGGACGGAAAGAAGAACTAGAAAGTAGGAATTAGAGAGGGGAAGAAGAGAAATCTTAGAGGGAAAAATCATAATTCTTTCATAACTTTCATGACAAATCTACTTTTACAATGAACATTGCTAGGCCCATTTCTACATAGGCAACAGGACATAAATAAGAAACAAATACAAAAGGAAACAATCACAACCAGTGAATTTAATACAATTCGGATAAATGAAATTAGTATAAAGAAACAAAAATTAGGAGACTTAAGTGTGAATTGTTATTTAAGAAGCAATTCAAATCAGGAATATAAAATTAAAAAGTTATGTATTATTTAGAAAACAATTCAAATAAGGAATGATTTCTCCATTTATGTCTAGTCCAAGTACGTAAATCACTTTGGATTCCCATCACAAGCTTTATCGGCGTCTCATTTTCCCGGTGATCCATATTAATCTGTCATGGTTACTAACTTGCGAAACAACAGTTGATAATCTGAATGATCTTGAATTAGTTGTCTTGCTAAGCTAATTTAGTAGCTACTGACTTTTGTTGGAAATTTATGATGGGAAAGGATATTTGCCTTGCTAATTTCTTCCACTATCCCAAATTTTGGTTATAATTGTCAAATTTAATGACTTAAATTTAGCAACTCGATAATTTTTTTATATTAGGTTTACTGAAGTAAAATTATTAGACATGGCCTAGATTGGAACAAGAACATACAAGTAGAATAAAAAAAATAATGAGAGAATCTTGCGCTCTAATGATGCTAGGATTCATGATTACCAACAATTAATTAGCTCGTGAAGCTACTTATTTCTATCTTGAACATATAGGCGCATTCATAATTTACTTGTCATGTTTTTGCTAACCTGCACTAATTACTTGTAAAAGTAACCTGTAAATTGGTCCCAACCGTGTTGATTAGCATTGTGATGCAAGTAATTCCTTTACATATGCTGTTGATAAGAATAGTCTTCAAATCTAGGTATTGATAAACCGTATCTCAGTTTCATGGTTAATAAAGTATTCACAATGAACATTACTGGCAGGGGCCAAATGCGTGTTCATGATCTTGCCAACGTGGATAAAACAGAGAAGCACAAAGTTCCAAATGGAGCTTTAGAAAAGGAGAGCGCCGAAGAAAATGTCAATGCCTGTTGCGAGGGTGTGGGTGCCAATGGATTTAGTTGTTGCAAAGTAGAGAAAAACGATGCAACCACAAGTAAGAAGCCGAGTAAGCTGTCATGTTGGATGGGAACGTGGGCGCAGTGAGCAGAGCGATATCCTCACTGCTGCGGCTGTAATTGGAGCTGTGGGGACCGTGAATACGCTTTTATAGAATATCATTCTGATTCTTGTTTTTTTTTTTGTGGGGAAATATTTTGAGAATTGATTGAAATGATTCTGGACCTGCTTACTTTTACAGCGGGGGAATGATACAACAGACAGCATGTCATGAGCAACAGATAGATATACAGGACATATCCATTCAGCTTTTGTGCTCTTTTGTTTTCCTTGTTTTATATATGCCCTCACAAATCCCAGCGTTCATACATTATATTAGTATATAGTTTTGACTATCATATTTATTTTTTATTTGGTTGAAGAGAAAATGACAGGAGGTGTCACGTCGTAATATAAATATAATATTATTTTATTAATATGTTTATTTTTTGAATAATTATCAATTTAAATCCACTATTTTTGAGAGGACCTGCAACTAGTATATTATAGTTTAAGTTTCGTCTATTTTGAATTCTATATTTTGAAAGTTATTTTCCGTCATTTATTCTCTCTCCCTCTCTCATCGGTTTTTAAGAGTTACAATAGGGTCTTAGACTTTTCTTGATTCTGTGAAGTTTCTCATTTCCTCTTCTATGGCGTAAACGTCTGCTCTCTCTCTTTCGTTTCCTCCTTTTGGCTTTGTTTATTTCTGTCCTTCATTTATTTTATACTGCTTCTTCCCTTCTCCAAAATGATGGTGGTCAGAATCTGTCCGGTTTTTGAAGAGAATAGAACCAGATCACTAAATATTCTGTTCTCAAATTTTTGCACCAATAACTTCAAAAAATTTTCCAAAATAGGACTAGATTTCTGGACATCTGTTCTGGTCTTTTTTTGTCCCACCCATGTGATAGAGGGAGACCTTCAATGATAATACATCTTTGGTACTCGGGGTGGGAATCCCATTGTTCCATTAGAAATTTCAAATTTCTTTGATCGGTGTGATTGTAAACTTATGTCCAATGAGTTAGGGTCTCCTTTTTTGCATGGCCATGACGATAGCGGTCAATTCCTCTTTATAGGCCTACATAATTGTGGCCTTCTTCTCAAAGTGTGGCTGTAATATGCTATTGGGCGTCCCATTTTTCATCAAAACAGCACCTATCTCGTGGCTAGAGGCATCAGTTTCAGGCACTAAGGTTTGGAGAATTTTGGAAGTGCTAATACGGGGACCATGATCATTGCTTCTTTTAATGACCAGAAAGCCTTTTTAGCTCCCTCGTTCCACCCAAAAGAATCTTTTCGTAATTGATTGGAAAGTGGAGCAATGAAGCCATGCCCTTTTACGAAACGTCGGTAGTACCTTGTGCGGCCTACATATCCTCGTAATTTCTTCAAGGTTCGAGGCATAGGCCACTTGTCATGGCTGAAACTCTCTGGGTCTGCCCCCACCCCCTTTTCTGAAATTATGTTTCCCAAATTGATTAGCTGGGCTGTCCAAAGGTACATTTTGTTCCATTGAGATTTAGTTTGTGTTGTGATAGAATCTTCACCAACACTTGTTCAACGCCAGAACGATGTTTTGCCATGGTGTTGTTGTAAATCAGTCTATAGTAAAAAAAAAATGATTACCCATTTTTGCCAATAACCTAAAAAAAACTTGTTCATGAAAGCTTGAAATGTTGGAAGAAGGTTGGTGTGGCCGAATGACATAACGACAATTCATGATGGCCTTCTTGAGTCCAAAATGAAATTTTACATATATTTTCTGAAATAACTCAAATTTGATGATATCTAGATTTTCGATGTAATTTCGTTAAAAGTTTAGCTTCATTTTATGTTTTATTGATAACTTGTCTATCACCAGTGTGGGGAAATGATCGGGCACTGTGACTCTATTCAGAGCTTTATAGTCAACACAAAATTTCTACGATCTATCTTTCTGTTTTACTAATAAAACTGGGCTAGAGGATGGTCTGACATTTGGTTGTATTATTCCTGTAAGTGCAAGAAGTTTGAGGTTGTGCCCCCAGCATCAGTGACTTATCCTGACTTGTGGGTAAATTTCTGAAAGGCACAGTTCATTAGTCTCGTGAGATTTATCAAGGTGTTTAAGCTGTTGTAGACACAAGTTTATAGAAAAAAATGACATTATTGCTATGCACAAAAGAGTGTAACGATTGACATTATATAAACTTCACTAGCATATTCAAAATGTATTACAGCCAATGTGCGGTGTTCATGGACTTTTGTAATCGCCTTTTTGGATATAATCTGATGCAGACAGCGGAATTTGAATAAGAAATAAAATCGAAGAGAAAGAAGAAGAAAAGTCAAGAAGAAGAGAAGAAAAATAAAAAAACTCGTGAGAGAATAGAGGATTGAAAAATAAGATTTCAACAAACTAGTTCATTCAATAATCATCATAAATTGTTCTTCTAGGTTACAATACTATCATTTAAATAAATAAATAATTAAGATTAACCCTAATAGATGAAAAATAATATTAAAAGAAGAGAAATAGACTTTAATTAAAATAAATAAATAAAATATATAAATAATATAACTAAAATAACGATGATGCTCTCTTCATAATCTATGTTTCATATATAAAAATATATATTTTAGAATCGGCTTGCTTTTTTCCACAATAAATGACAAACTTTTTTAATATTTTTTTACCTTTTCTTCTTTACTCCAGAACATCCTCCATCAATTTTTCTTTCCTGAAGCTAAATAAGATGATTTGGATCGTGCATTATATTACTTTTGTTTTTGAACAATTATTACCTTGTGTTGATAGATTTAGTGAGAGGTGGAAAATATTTTTGAAATTGAACATCATGAATTACTAGAGAAGTTAAACGAGCCGACTGAGCCGAGTCGAGCTAGCAAAAACTCGGCTCATCGACCTAATGAGCTTGTCGAGCTTAACGCGTTGAGCCTAACGAGCTGACCTCAAAACATTTTCAACCCGAGTCGGCTCGTTAGCTACAAACCTAATGAGCAGAGTCGAGCAGGCTCAAGGAACCGAATTTAACAAGTCGAACTTACATAAATAAAATTATTTTATATAAATATATTATATATTTCATTAAACTTTTTCTGGAGCTACACTCCCTCATCTTGTTTACGATTGTTTCGATATACGTAGATTACATGAGTATAACAACAACATATCAAGTCAAAAAAGAATGAAATCGTATGCAAGATTTTGAGTTTAACTTCGTAAGTTCTACTCACACGAATTAAAGAATTTTTCTAGGAGGTAAAACATGAATTTATTCAAATTTAAATAATGGACACTCTAACTAAGACTTCAGATTGCACAACTAAAATATATCACAAAATATAGTGAAGTCATTAGGTAAACTAAAATCACTTCAAAACTTACATTGTCCTCAATACAAAAAATAAACTAAAAAGTAGGGTAACTCATGAAGTGCCAGGTTGATCGTTGTTCTCACCCTCTTGTAGAGGGTGATACGGCCTCAATAGGTACTCTGGGAAGATGGGTAATGCTGGACTCGAATGGTTATAATGAACATTTAATGCTCTCACATATCGTGCAAAGAAGATTGTCTATTCTAGTGAATGGTTTTGCATATTCCTCAACAAATGTTCGATGCGGGTTTGTTCTCGTGATAACTGTGTTTGCTGATCAGAAATATTTTTCAGCCTTTGTCTTATATATCGTGTTCAAAGTTGGTTTGTTGAGGAGTCAAATTGGCAAACATTTGGCCTTGTTGGACAGTGAGTTTTTCCAACATCTGCCCTACATCGTTAGTTGAGTTAGAGCGAGGTGGCACTGTAGATGATGAAGAGGCGCATTGATCGGGTGGCATAGTTGATTGGTTTTCATATCACTGTTTTCGACGATCCTCGACCTGGTCTCTTTTTGTCTGCACTACATTACATTGTGCACACGTCATAGTACCATCTGCGATATACCGGATACAAGGTAAGAACATTAGTTGAAGAGGAATTTCAGCATTAGCATCATGCTCAATGAATTATAATCCATTGTTTCTAGCGGTGCCATACGACCACTTAACTATTCTTCAAATATTTGAAGAATCATAAACCTTTTGTTGGATCCAAGACTCGTCAGTTGAGCTCACAGAGACATTCTCTGCAGCGCATAGGTGCGTGATGAGGATGAGGTGGATATGACAAGCAATGGTGGAACCTTTACGATATGCGCTGATATTATTGTGGATAATTCGCTCGACGTTTATGGATCAATCATTGAGAATGCAATAAAGGAGTACCGCACGCTCTTTGGTGAGCTCAGAATTCTGGGACGTTGACATCAAGTTTTCTCTGATGAACTTGCACCAACCAAGATTGAGCGTAGCAGTTGAGACAACTTAATATCAAATGTAATGGTTGAGGTTGGTTGACTACTGAGTAAAACCACTGTGAACCCTGATGGCTCATCTCTTGTATGATCATCTCATAATCTGGCTCCGCTTTCATCATGGTGTGATAATCGTCTTCATTTAAGTTGTCTAAACTAATCTTAGTATTAATGATCTCGGTTGAGAAGTGGATGATGTTGTTGCGAACTTGAATGGTACTATCTGAATTTGATGCCCTGAAATTTGCGTAGAATCGACACTTACGTTCGCATCATCACCTAATAGAGCAAGAGTCTCCCATCGTCTTTGCCTAAGCATGCTTAAAATATCTCCATCAGACTGATCGGCTTGAAATTGAATTTCGCATATAAGAGGTTTACTTTTAGTCATAAAATTCATAAAGTATTTTCTTGCATTAGAGTTAACGAAGAAGTGATTGATTTGGCTTACTAGAGTTGAGCTTGAAAAAGCTTTCAAACGTTTTGGTCGCATTTTTTCAACCTGTAAGTCATAAGTAACATAATTATTTTTGTATTTCAAACCAACATCAAGTTTAAAATTTAGCAACAAAAATTAAATAATGCAGTCATTCGACAACGGAAAACAAAAAAAATTCATACCAGTAGTCGCAACACACAATTCAAACCAACCTCAAGAACCAACTTCAAGACACAATTCAAACCAACATCAACTTTAGAATTCAGTAATAAAAAGCACACAATTCAAACAAACCTCAAATTTAGAATTCTATCAATAAAAATCAAATAATGCATGCAGTCCTAATTCGACAACATAAATAAAAAAAAATTCATTAAGATCCCATGTGGTACGCAGCGCGTGGAGCCAAACCATCGCGCCAAAGGTGCGATCGATCGGCACCCTCTTGAGTGCCAGTCATCGATCAGCCGATCGATCGCACCTTGTCATGCGATCGATCGGCTCTCTCGATAGGTTGCGCGCGGGGCACTAGCTCGAGCGCGCACACAGCAGTGCGCGCGGGAGCCGATCGTATCCCAAACCTACCTCCATCCTCAAGCTAAGAATTCACAGGTCTAGCTCCAATTCGACAATAACAAGAAAAAAAATTCAATTACATTATCAAATTCCAGAAGAAATATAACCTGATGGCTAAGATTTACTGAACTTCGAAGGAGGAGTCGGAGGTCGAAATTGTGGACTTGGGAGGCACTGCGAAGTGTTAGAGATTTGGCGGTTTTCGGTGTTGAGTTTCGTTGTTGGCGGTATTCACTCTTTTGAAAATTTTACAGACAGCCGATCAATCGTCCAACGACCCAAGTGGAATTATCGACTGTCATTCTGTAGAATTTTACAGAGTGACAGCCGATCAATTGCGCCACTGGGGCGATGGATCGGTTGCATGTAAAATTTTACAGACAGCCGATCTATATAGCCGATCAATCGCCCAAGTGGGACGATTGATCGACTGTCACTCTGTAAAATTTTACAGAATGACAGCCGATCAATTGCCCTAGTGGGGGGATTGATCGGCTGTCACTCACACAGAAAGTCGATCAATCTCCCAAGTGGGGGTGAATTATCGGTTCTCGAGCTGTAAAATTAACTCTCCTAATTTGGCAATTTAGAAATACACTAATCCACGTTGCGAATTGCAAACTAATAATAAGATAGGTTTGGTTGGGCGAAAAAAAATTGACAGGGAACAAATGAAAAATGAACTCATAATACTATTTAACATTTTCCAAATAAATACATAAAAAGTATATAATTTATTATAAATTTTATATTTGCATAACTACCAATTAGACACATCCCGACTAAGTTGGCACCTATTTAATTGTCAATCATGTACAAATGTCAAAAAAAAAAATTACAAGTTGAAAAAATACTTAATCTTCATTTAAATTACAATGTTAATTTTCATTATTCGACATCTAAATTTTTAAAGTCTTTAAGTATTTCTTTCTCTTATTGTTGGTTTCTCGTAATGGCATAGTTGCAATCTTTCATGCATGAGTGCTTCCACGAGATCGGGTGCAAGTCGTCCTCGACGTTCATCGGACATATGTCCACTTGCACTAAAAAAAATTTCAATATTACGATAGAGACCAGAGGTGTTAGTAGATCACGTGTCATTATTGAAAGAATAAGATATGTGGTGGAAAACATTTCCACCAATCTAAAATATCAAAGTTTTCTTCGCGAGAAAATTGATATCGAGTGTCAAAATAATTATTTAGTTTATTTCGCATAGAAATAGAGTAAACATTTGTATCTAATTGGCTCTAAATATCAGAAATATCAAATTGTGAACCTACAATATTTCTACCTCCGTTACTTGAACTATCACGTGAAGAAATACGCCACCAACTAACATTAGAATATTTAGATTCATAATAAGAATATAAATTTGTAATTCCATTAGTTATTTGATCTAGAAAAAGTAAAAAAGTAGTATGTAAATTATTAAAAATTTTATTAATCATGAGATTGACTACTATTAATTTATACTTAGAATCCATTATACATGCATAACAAAAAATAGGAGGAATGTCAAGCTAATATTTTTTAAATTTTGTTTCTATTTTATTAAGTATATCTATAAATTTATCTATTTGTTGATATTGTGCAAAATTACTAGTTAGCTTTATAAAAATTGGGAGAACAACCTGAAAAGTGGGATAGTAAATTTCTGAACATTCATTCGTAATATGATAAAATGGTTTTAAAAAATGAAGAAATATATTAGTTACATCGTAACTACATTTATCAAGATTAATACTTGGTGTTTTCTCATTAATAAAAACACAAATAACTTGTCAATGACCTAACATTTTTATTATTAAATAAATAGAATTTCACCAATTATCTATGCCGATTTTTAATTGTAATGGTTTAAGTTGGACAGCTTTACAAAAATTTCTATATTCTTGTTGCCTTGAATTATATTCAATTATATAAGAAATTGCGGATCAAATTAATTCAATATGAGGCAAAATATATCATACCATCTTTAATAATTAAATATGACAAACATATCTTATACGGAAAAGAGAATCGTAAGTAATATCTAATTGAAAATAATTTTAAAATGAGAAATAACAACATCGTTACCACTAACATTATTGGGTGTTATGCTCAATATTCTATGTCTAATAGAATATTCTTACAATATCGTTACAATATATCTATAAATATTAGTACCAGTGTGAGGATATTTACAATTATAAAATCTTAAAATTCTTTTATTTAATTGTCAAGAGTCATCAATAAAATGAGAAGTTACAGCGACATACTCTATAGAATTACATGCACTCCATAAATCAGAGGTGATACAAATAGACATTGAAGGACGCTTGAAAAAAAATAAAATTTGTTCATTTTTCATATTATTAAACATTTTGATAATATCATTTCTAGTCGTACTTCTAGAAACATGTTTAAAATTAGGAGTAGCATACTTGTAATAACCCGGGAATTTCGAATTTATATTTTTATTTTTGGAATTTTTAGTTTAATCCCGGTCGGAGTTTTGAGAAATATTTCAACGGGAAAGATTTGAATTATAAGACTCGGAGCCTACTTTTGCGAAGTTTTTCGGAATTTAAAGTCGGGAAGTCGAGAAAGTTACGAAATTTCGGACGATTGAAGCACGTGAGGGCAATTTGGTAATTTGTATTTTTATTATTTAAAAAAAAAAGGGGAGTAAATTGGAAACAAAAGGGTATTAAATTGAGTGAATTATGTTAAGTGTTTGTGTGTGTGTGTAGTGGGTAGATGCACTGTAGCGCACCGGGGACGTGTGGGTTCTCGGGGTGTTACAGTTATGGTATCAGAGCCACGGGGTCGACGTCGTTAAGAGGATTACCTAACACCGCCAGCCGCTGCACGAGAGCACTCCACCAACTGTAAGTGTTTAGATTTGAATTTATTGTATTACTAATGTGAGCTTTATACTTTTGTTAAAGGTAGAAAATGTCAGGAGAGGCGAGAGGTAGAGGTAGAGGGCGGCCACGACGAGAGGCGCCTCCTAGGGCTGTTGGCGACATGGATGATACCGTCCGACAGCTTACCGAGTTGGTCCACCGTCAGTCTCAGCAGTTGGAGAGGTTTATGAGCAGGGACGATCAGGGTCAGTCTAGCGCCCAGGGTTCGTCCGACAGAGGAGGTGACAGACTGCACAGACTTAGACCTCCAACCTTTGACGGATCATCTCCAGATCCTCTCAGTGCTGAGGAGTGGATACGGAATATGGAGAGGATGATGAGTTTTGCTAAGGTAGAGGAGCAGGACCGAGTTTCTAGTGCGGCGTTCTATCTTGCCAAGGACGCGAGCCACTGGTGGGATACTGTGGTGGCCACGAGAGATGTGGGGGCCATGACCTGGGAGGAGTTCAGGTCGGTGTTTTTCGGCAAGTATTTCAGTCATTCAGTCAGGTCGCAGAAGATGGTAGAGTTTGCACAGTTGAAGCAGACCGGCACTGTGGCTGAGTATGTGCGACAGTTCGAGGCCTTGTCGAGGTTTGCAGGACATTTGGTGAGCCTCGATGAGAATAAGGTACATCAGTTCGTGCAGGGCCTGAAACCGGATATTTATATGGGCATGCGGATTGCGGGGACCCGGGGCATGCCGTACGAGGAGGTGGTGGCGAAGGCCCTTGACATTGAGGAGGCTCGAGCGAAGCTTCCTAGTTATCGGGAGGTACCCAGAGAGCAGCCTCGCAGACCTTTCAGAGAGTCGCTGCCACAGGCCAGCGGGGAGGTATCCGTGCAGAGAGGCCTGAAGAGGCCTAGTGACAGTTCTAGCAGCCAGGGGAGCACTAAGAGGCCGCAGGGGTCAGGGCAGTTTCCAGTGTGCCCGAAGTGTCAGAAGAGTCACCCGGGTGAGTGCAGGCCGGGCCCAGTGAGGTGTTATAACTGTGGCGAGGTGGGCCACATGTCCAGAGAGTGCCAGAAGCCGCGTCAGAACCGCTGCTTCAACTGAAATGAGGTGGGACACTTTGCCAGTAGATGCCCAGTGGCGAGCAGGTCGTCAGCCAGAGTTACGCCGAGAGTCTTTGCCCTGTTTGAGCCAGATGATGCTGCCCAGCCATCAGTGATAGCAGGTAACATTTTTGTTTCTGGTGTGGCAGCTTATACGTTGATTGATACGGGCGCTACGCACTCGTTTGTGTCGACGAGCTTTGTGGTTAAGGCCAACTTGGAGTTCAGCCCCGCCGAGAGACACTATGATGTGACTTTGCCATCCGGAGAGCATTTTTATTCAGAACAGGTGGTGCGGGGCAATATTGTGACAGTAGGGAGGAAGCAGTTATATGCCGAGCTAGTCATTCTCCATATGAGTGGTTATGAGGTGATCTTGGGAATGGACTGACTGTTCAGATATCATGCGGAGATTGATTGCAGGACCAGAGAGGTTCATTTCCGGCCCCCAGGCGGGGAAAACTACACATTTAAAGCGGGTAAGGGTCTTGCCAGGATTTCTGCTATACTTTCTCTTCAGGCACCACGGGGGTTGGGCATGGGTTGCCAGGGATTTTTGGCAAGTGTTGAGGATGCGCAGTCACCGGACGATGCTCGGGTACAGGATATTCTTATTGTACAGGAGTTCCCGGGAGTGTTCCGTGATGAATTGCCTGGGTTGCCCCCTGATAGGGAGATTGAGTTCGAGATAGATGTTTTCCCAGGTGCCGAGCCGGTGTGCAAGAACCCTTACAGATTGGCACCTAGTGAACTTAAGGAGCTGAAGGCTCAATTGGAGGAGTTGACAGGTAAAGGATTTATACGCCCTAGTTTTTCACCCTGGGGAGCGCCAGTTCTATTCGTCAAGAAGAAGGATGGATCCTTACGTATGTGTATTGACTACCGGGAGCTGAACAAATTGACAGTGAAAAACAGGTATCCATTGCCTAGGATTGATGATTTGTTCGATCAGCTGCAGGGTGCCCGAGTGTTTTCTAAGATCGACCTGAGGTCCGGTTATCACCAGTTGAAGGTGAAGGAGAAAGATGTACCGAAGACGGCCTTCAGGACGAGGTATGGGCATTTCGAGTTTCTGGTGATGTCTTTCGGGTTGACCAATGCCCCTGCAGCATTCATGGACCTGATGCACAGAGTGTTCAGGGAGTACCTGGACAAGTTCGTGATTGTATTTATCGACGACATTCTGATCTACTCGCAGAGTGAGGAGGAGCACAGGGAGCACCTGAGGATTGTACTGACTATTTTGAGCCAGCATCAGCTATATGCTAAATTCTCAAAGTGCGAGTTTTGGTTGGACAGAATTCATTTCTTGGGGCATGTGATCTCCTACGAGGGTATTTCAGTTGATCCGGGGAAGGTTCAGGCTGTAAAGGAGTGGCCGCGACCGACCAGTGCTAGTGAGATACGCAGTTTTCTGGGGTTGGCTAGATATTATCGGAGATTTATTGAGGGGTTTTCTAAAATTTCGGCCCCCTTGACCCGGCTGACCAGGAAGAATGCAAAGTATGAATGGACCGACCGGTGTGAGGACAGCTTCCAGACATTGAAGCAGAAATTGACTATGGCTCCTGTACTGACGCTGCCCGTGGAAGGAGAGAAGTTCTGCATTTATTGCGATGCCTCCAGGATCGGTTTGGGGTGTGTTTTGATGCAGAGTGGGAGAGTCATTGCCTATGCTTCTAGGCAGTTGAAGGCTTACGAGCAGAATTATCCCACTCACGACTTGGAGCTGGCGGCGGTTGTATTTGCACTCAAGATTTGGAGGCATTATCTGTATGGGCAGCAGTGCGAGATTTACTCGGACCATCAGAGCTTGAGGTATATTTTCACGCAGAAGGAGCTGAATTTGAGACAGAGAAGATGGCTTGAGCTGGTCAAGGACTACGACGTGGAGATCAGGTACCACCCCGGGAAGGCGAATGTGGTGGCAGATGCCTTGAGTAGAGTGACAGCCTCGACTTCTGCCATGATTACGGTACAGCCTGTTGAGTTAGTGACAGAGATGCAGAGTTTTGGTTTGGAGGTAGTTTCTGACCTGGCAGCCACCCTTTCTGCCTTGTCGTTGCGGCCGACTATTCTGGACAGGATCAGGCAGACTCAGGAGATTGATTCAGAGTGTAGCGAGCTGAAGTCGAGTATGGAGGTCAGGCCTGATTCTGAGTTTAGCTATTCAGAGGACGGGATTCTGAAATTTCGGGATAGGTGGTACGTCCCGAAGGATGAGGAGCTGAGGAGGGATATATTATCAGAGGCCCATTCATCTTCTTTCTCTGTGCATCCGGGAAACACTAAGATGTACAGAGATTTGAAGCAGCACTATTGGTGGCCTAACATGAAACGAGCAGTGGCTGAGTATGTTAAGACCTGCGTAGTCTGCTAGCAGGTGAAGGCGGAGCATCAGCGACCGTCTGGGATGCTCCAACCATTGCCTATACCGGAGTGGAAGTGGGAGCGAATCACCATGGATTTTGTGGTGGGGTTACCGAGGACTGCCAAGGGTCATGACGCGATTTGGGTGATTGTAGACAGGTTGACGAAGTCGTCTCACTTTTTGCCTGTGAGGATGACTTATACGATGGATCAGTTTGCCCAGTTGTATGTTCAGGAGATAGTCAGACTCCATGGGATTCCGGTGTCGATTGTTTCTGATCGAGACCCCAGATTCACGTCTAAGTTTTGGAGGAGTCTGCATAAGGCTATGGGCACCAGATTGGATTTCAGTACGGCCTTTCATCCTCAGACCGATGGGCAGTCGGAGCGGACTATACAGATTCTGGAGGATATGCTCAGGGCTTGTGTGTTGGAGTTTCAGGCGACTTGGAGCAAGTTTTTACCGCTAGTGGAGTTCTCGTATAATAACAGTTTTCAGTCTACTATTGGTATGGCACCATACGAGGCCCTTTATGGAAGGAAGTGCAGGTCGCCATTATACTGGGATGAGGTTGGGGAGGCCCGATTAATAGGCCCTGAGATTTTGCAGCAGACTGTCGACAAAATTACGGTGATTCGGAAGAGAATTGAAGCGGCCCAGAGTCGACAGAAGAGTTATGCTGA
Organism: Begonia peltatifolia; assembly: GCA_022433055.1. Taxonomy (NCBI): domain Eukaryota; kingdom Viridiplantae; phylum Streptophyta; class Magnoliopsida; order Cucurbitales; family Begoniaceae; genus Begonia; species Begonia peltatifolia. The sequence continues at coordinate 4,106,884 of CM039524.1, forward strand.
TCAGAGACGCCGAGAGTTGGAGTTTAATGAGGGCGATGAGGTTTTTCTGAAGGTCTCGCCGTTCAAGGGAGTGGTAAGGCTCGGAAAGCGGGGGAAACTCAACCCTCGATTTGTGGGACCATTCCCGATTGTCAAGCGGATCGGGAGAACTGCATATCAGCTTCATTTGCCTGCGTCGATGGATGTCATCCATAATGTTTTTCATGTCTCGATGCTGAGGAAGTGTATGCGCGATCCCTCTCAGGTAGTGCCACAACAGGATATAGAGATCCAGCCGACGCTGTCGTACGAAGAGAAGCCAGTGAGGATCTTAGAATCAGCTATGAAGGTGCTGCGCAACAAGGAGATTCCGCTGGTCAAGGTGAGGTGGCGCAACCATGGTGTAGAGGAGACTACTTGGGAGCGGCGTGATGACATGGAGCGGCAGTATCCCGACTTATTCGGTACGTAAATTTTGGGGACAAAATTCTTATAAGGTGGGGGGGATGTAATAACCCGGTAATTTCGAATTTTTATTTTTATTTTTGGAATTTTTAGTTTAATCCCGGTCGGAGTTTTGAGAAATATTTCAACGGGAAAGATTTGAATTATAAGACTCGGAGCCTACTTTTGCAAAGTTTTTCGGAATTTAAAGTCGGGAAGTCAAGAAAGTTACGAAATTTTGGACGATTGAAGCACGTGAGGGCAATTTGGTAATTTATATTTTTATTATTTAAAAAAATAAATAAATAAATACAAACCACCCGAATGGCTTCGGGAAGAAGCCATTCGGCTGGTTTTCTGCGAGCAACCGAGAGCGCCGAGAGCTAGCGTGCAGGGGAGAGTGGTCGTGTGCGGAGCTGTGATCGACGGCCGGCGAGCGTGGGTGCAAGGTGCGGGTTGCGAACAGGTGCTGCTGTCCTGACGAACCGAAGCCATTCGGTTTCAGCAGCTCGAATTCCCGAGAGAACCGAGAGTGAGACGCGGGAGAGGGGAGGAAAATCCTCGAGTTCCGATTCTTCGGCAGACGCGAGTGGGCGTTGGGGAGACTGCCGGGACTGGGTGTTCGGCTGTGTATTGCCCTCCATTCGACCGAGTGCACAGTAACGCAACGGTAAGCTCTTTCCTTGTTCTGCCGTCCCATTTTTTTTGGTTTGGCCGAGCTTAGTGCTCGGCCTGCTTTCGGCATTGATGAAATTTGGCCGCAAGTGGTAGGGTAGCGCGAAGGTGATGCTGCGAGCTTAAGGGAACCGAAGGTGAGCCCTGTCGGTTTCCTGTTTCGGCCGAGCTTAGTGCTCGGTCTTCTTGCCTTTGCAGTGAACTTGGCCGAGAGTTATGGACGAGATGGGGGTAGTTGTGTGTGGAAGTTTGTAAATTGAAGTTTGAAATCAAAAAAAAATTTAACCATTTTTGTGCAGGGGCAGTTTGGTTTTTAGCTAATTTGGCCTAGTTTTGGTTAATTGTTTTAAGTTCTGTTCTTGTGGGATGGATTAGTCTGTTCGAGGGACATATGGCCGCTGGAATCGTTCGATTCCGATATCCGACGCAAAAGTTATGCGCGTCGGAAGTTTATGCGAGATTTTGGTTTAAGTCAAATTAGTGACCATTTTTCGTGGAAATTCGACGTGTGAGAGTAGCATAGCCATTTTGATGCATATAACTAGTTGGGAGTGAGTTTTGGTTGAAGGGAAGTGAAAATGTGAAATTTTAATAAAAATGGCAGATTTGGTTATTGGCATTTTTTGCCTATCTGCGGCCTACCGATTTAAAATCCGTCTTGGGATGTTAAACTAGGTTCCTAAGGGAACGTTTAGCCACTTGAATCGTTTGATTCCGTTGACGGACGCAAAAGTTATGCGCATCCGAACGTTGAGCTGGTATTCGGCCAAACCAAACCAATGGACCGTTTTAGTTTGAATTTAATGAGTGTAGTTAGATAAGGTTATTTTTAGCTAATTGGTAAATGTTGGGAGAAATACTGATGAGAAATTGGTTGTGTTTTAGGTTGAGGCTTTCTGTTGGCGAAACTGTGTATCGAGCGAGCTTAGAACGCCAGGTAAGTAGTGCATGCATGTGTTTTGCCCAAGTGGGCCTACACTGTAGAACTTTAGTGTTTATGTGATTGATTGCGGTGTGTGTGCGTATTGTATGACATGCATAATATTTTTTAAAAAAAAACGGGACCGAAAATGATTTTTAGCATGCTTTGATGTATGAGGTGAGACGTGTGGCGGTGGTACCGTGGATCCCGCTAGTGTGTGGGCCGGTGCTTCACCAGTCGCGGATCCTACTCGAGGGGTGGGCCGGCTGGGCCGTTATGCGGCGTGAATGTGTTGACGGTGAAGATATGGGCAGTGGTACCGCGAATCCTACTAGTGTGTGGGCCGGTGCAACACCAGTCGCGGATCCTACTCGAGGGGTGGGCCGGCTGGGCTGTCGCGAAACGTGTGCGTGTGGCAACTGTGGCCCCGTGCTGGGGAGGCTGGGACGGGGGCGACGTGTCAGGGTGTAGAGTGGCGCGAGGTACACCCTTACCCTGATGTGGTTGCCGTGTGGTGATGCGTGGGTGTAGCTTGTGGGCCTCGTTGCTGGGGAGTCCGGGACGGTGGCGACGTGTTAGGGTGTAGGGTGGCGTGAGGTTCCTCCTTACCCTGGTGCGGCTGCACTACGCGTCACAGATGTGACAACATGAGTGTGAGTGTAGAGACTGCATGTGATAGGACTGCATTGTCGGCTTTTACTTTCATATCGCATTACTTACTGAGCGTTAGGCTTATGTTGTGTGTTCTGTGGTGTAGGTGCTGACGATACCGCTGGTGAGCCTCGAGTGCCTAGTCCTGAGGCGTAGGATGGTTGGCGGCGTGCGACTGCGGCACCGGATGGCGGACTTTTGTTAGGGCGACCCGACCCGTGGATATGGTAGGTTGTGGCCTGATCGGTTTGTGGGTTTTCTTTCTTTTGCGGTGGTTATGTACGGAGGATGGGATTGATTGTTGTATATGCGTCAGTGTATAGGTGTATATGGAGTGCGTGTGATTTTGGTAACGTACGCGGATATTTTCCATGTTAGAGTATGTTATTTCTCTATACTGGAGACTTTCTTCATTTGTATTTGACGGATTTTCGTCGCCTTCTTACTCTGATTTGGGTTGGGATGATTTCTCTGGATGATGGATAGGTAAATATTGTTGGATTTTGGTGAATTGTGTGCAGGGTTAAATTTTGGGGTAGCCAGTTTTTAGGCGGTACTCTGCCGAAATTTCGGGAGAGGGGCTGAGGTTCGAGAGGATACGAAATAGGTCAAGGTGTGTGTATGATGAATGCTAGAGGAGTTCATATGAGTGTGGATGTGCGGCGTGATTGCAGGTGCGCGGGGCATGCGGCCCTGTTGGGTATCCACGGGTCGTGCGACACCGGGTGAGGGTGTGCGCTCGGACGTGCTGTGCGGCGGCAGGGTGCGTGGGGCACGCGGCGCTGTGAGCGTGCGCGAAACACAGTAACGTTGAGTGGTATGTGCGGCACAGTGAGAGTGTGCGTGAGGTGTCGAAGGGGAGACGCGAGTTGTTTTCGAATCGAGTCAAAGAAAAAAAAAAGGGGAGTAAATTGGAAACAAAAGGGTATTAAATTGAGTGAATTATGTTAAGTGTTTGTGTGTGTGTGTAGTGGGTAGATGCACTGTAGCGCACCGGGGACGTGTGGGTTCTCGGGGTGTTACAATACTCTTTCATAAATTTTTCAAATTCATCATTATCGGTGAACGCTAAAGGCTATTCACATTATGCTACAAGTTTTGTTATTCCTTTTTGCATTTTATTTTGTGAATACAAAAAAATGTCACTACCACTAGCATTTAATAATCTTTGTGTAGGGTCTTCAAATTGGTTGTTTAAGTGACATTTTTTATAATGTTTAACGAATGTGCTAGTTGAACTATCAGAAATATATGTATAATTTTAATACAATAGTTGCATTGAGCTCTAAATTCTACTTTTCTACTAATTTTAATTTCTTTCATTACAAAATGTTTCCATACTTAAGACGTTTTGTTTGTTTTTTTTTTAGGTGATGAAGTGGATACTTGTACAGATGCAGATGATTGCCCTATTGAAAATGCAAGATTTATTTATATAATTTCTTCAATATTATCATCAATAATATTATAATTACTTGGATCGATAATTATTAAAAATAAATTTCAAAGAAAATGATACTACAAAATCAATATCCAACAAAAGATCGTAGTTGGTGTGAATTGATCAACTCCACCTATATAAAATCTATAAAAAAAAATTAATGTAAAAAATTTAGTTGTTATAACTACAAATGTAATTAAAAATTAAAAAAAAAACTAAATTTTATCTTTTTGAAGCAAATTGAAAAATAGATTAAGAGTACCAATAGATTGAGAGCACCAAATGGATTGAAAACAAATTGAGATTGAGAGAAATTGAGAGAAATTGGTAAAAAAAAGTTAGAGAAGGTGGAATAGAATTTATAGAAGAAGAGGAAGGGTGCGGTGGAGGTGGGCAACGGTCACAAGATCATTAGAGTTTGTTGGCCAAGAGGCCTAAGACTATCAGACCGCCAGAGCAACGGTCATAAGATCATTGCAGGCTTGCAGCCTATACAACGAAGGGCCGATCGTTTGTCTATCAATTGGCAATCAATCGGTGCCCTCTTGGGCGCTGATTTGTCAGCATCCATAAAGGCCTGAGGGGCGATCGATCACCAAAATAGGCGACCTAGGGGCACCGATTTCCTAATTTTAAAGCGCTTAGCGTGCGCCCAATCGCCCATGTATGAGGCAATCGATCGCGTGGCTCATCTTCTTACCAGTTAGTAGGCACTCAGGGAAAGGAGGCAGTTGCCTTCAAATCAATCTTTAATATTTTATTAAATCACCTTAATAAAATATTTTATTACTTAATCATATTTTATTAAATAACCTTCGTATTTTATTAGTTAAAATAATATAAGATTTTAATAAAATATTTTATAAAATAATTTTAGTTTTAAAGAAAAAATTGAAGAAAATATCTCTCCAGTCTTCCCTCGCTGCCTGCCCGCCTCGCATCACAATTCGCAAATTGCAGCAGCCGAAAAAGAGAGAGATCGCAGATAGAGGAGAGGCAAATCGGTCGAATTCTGTTCGATGAGTATTTGGTATTGAAATGTCCGCCTCGAAGAGATCTACAACATTGGTGATGAAGTTTTCAAGTTTAGTTGATTTTTAAAGTTTTTTTTACCAAAAAAGGTTCAGGGTTTCTAGATAAATATTGAATCGTTAATTGCTTCTGCTGGTACGAACTGCGAAGGCTTGAAGCTGAAGGGGTGTAGGGCTCACGGACTGGCTCACGAGCCTCGCCCGTCGAGCTAACGAACCAGCTCGACTCGTTAGGCGTGGTCCTTGGCAGGCTCGTGAGTCCAGTCCTTAGGCTAGCGAGCAAGCTGGCGAGCCAGTTTGCCTATTCGTCATCTCTCATGATTTATCATGTTCTTGAATATATCTTTTAACAGGTAAAACAAGATTTCAAAAGGGAGTTTGGAGAAGCATTAGACGTATCAAACGAAGAGGTAATACCTATCCTGAAGTATTAATTAGCCAGAACTCCTACCAAATTGCTAGATGTTCCATAGAAAAATTTAGCAAGGCACTGTTGATTATATCATTTGTGTAAAAAGATTTATTTGAAGAAACACTTTGGAAGCTGATTAAAGTCCTTTTTTCTTCTATGGGTTAAATATTGACGGTAAGAATATTCTAACAAAAAGAAATCTTGAGGATTTGACTGACGATTATGATAGAAAAGTTGGTAGAGATTTTTTCCCTCGTGGATAGAGACTTGATCTCAGAGATAGGAAAATGGACTTTTTGTGAAGATTGGAAAATAATTGTGTTGGAATTTGTTTTTCGAAGAATATGAGATGAAGACATCAACGATTTAAAATTTAGTTATTTTTATTTATGTTTTATTTATAATTTACATTAAAAGTTTAAATTTTTTACATTTTTAAATTTATATTTTGATATTCTAACTCTTCATTTTCTAGAGTTAGTCTTTTTTTTTTCTAAATGAATATAAATTGCGTTGCATATTGAGTTTGCATTAAAAATTTTAAGCTTTTTATATTTTTAAGTTTATATTTTGACATTCTAACTCTTCACTTTCTAAGGTTAGTCTTCTTTTTCTAAATGAATATGAATTGAGTTGCATATCGATGCTATTTTTCAACCCCCTTTCCTCTCTTTTCTTTCTCTGTTATATTTCTCTTCTCTTCTCGGGCTTCTTCTTTTTATCTTTTTTCTTCTAAAACTAACTTTTTTTCTACATTCTTTCTTCTAATTCCGCTACCTGCATCAAATTGGTATCATAGCAAGGTTTATTGTTTTCCCAAATAATAAAATCTTGGTTAAATTCCTTAATTTTTTGTGTTCGGTGTTACTGTTCATCGGCGTTTTTGTTCACGGGTACTGTTCACGAATACTGTTCATGGGGCTGCTGGTCATCTTCGAAAATTTGAAGCTTTGTTAGGTTTGTTCTATTTTCAGTTCTCTAACGCGAAAGGAGGCAAATTTAACCCAAGCCGCACCTTTGGTTCTACTATCAGAGCTCCGTGCTTTCTTGATGAATTTTTTGCTGTGATTTTTGTGCAATTTATTTGGCTAATATCATGACAAGAAGTGATGCTCAAAATAATCAATTGCCTATTTTTAGTGATTATTCAGATGGTTATGATGTTTTTGATTGGTTAGAAAAGGTAGAGATATTGTTTGAATGTTATGATTATTCAGAGAGAAGAAAAATATAGCTAATCGCTTAGAGTTTCGACGGGTATGCTAATTTGTGGTGGTACAAACTTTCGAGAAATAAAATATTAGATCACAAGGGTGCAATTCATACGTGGGAGTTAGTGAAATACCTAATGAAAAAGAAGTTTGTCCCAAGACATTACGAACGAGAGCATAACTTTCGACAATTTTTAGGGTCACCAAACACATGGGAGCCACCACCCTTCATATCACACCTACATAATGAATTTTTTAAAGAGTCCTGAGCTAGAAAAGAAAATAAAATTGATAACTTGTGTCTTGAATTTCAACAAGGTCTTAAAAGGCTCTCCGAGATATTTAAGGGGTTCAATCAAGCTAAGGTTGGGGAAATAAAAATTCATGTTGACTCTTGTAAACCAATACTTGACAATCAAGTAGAGTTGTCGGAAGAGGTTTTTCGACAGGCTACATCGACAAATAGCTCTATTGATTCCTTGGGCAACTTGAATGATTTGAATAAATATGCTTATGTGGAGGGACTAGTCCTTGCCAATGATAAGAAAAAGGCCTTATATGAAAAGAAAAATATTTTACTAGAAGAAGAAATCATCTATCCTTATAAAGGTTATCTACTTGAGATTGATGGTTAGAAGAAAAAGAAGCATTTAAGGAAGAACACTTAGATGGTGAAATTGTTTCCTTGAAGGCATGTATGGAAAGAGAAAAATGGAAGGAAGAAGTTGGTGAAACAACTTATGTTATGACCATAAGCTTAAGAGCGAAAGAGGTATTAAATTGGGCCCTACTAAAAGAAAGGGAAAGAACATCTCAAGCCCTGATTAAGGTTCCAAACCTTGAGCTTGTTGATTTGATAAGTGTTTTGAAAAGGGATCCGTTTTATATTAACACTGTGAGACAAAATTCAATTATATCCCTAAAAGTTGCCTTAATCATGAATGCTTTGAACTTAAGTGATGAAAATTTTTATCCTTCTTGCAAATGGAATGAAGTTAAATTTTCAAACCACATAACTACATACTTTGATTGAGAAATATTTTTTAAAACTAAGTACGAATTATTTGATTGGTTAATCATGATTTTCGACCTCTCTAATGATCCTAATACCTTCAAGGGGCCTATACGTGATGCTTTCAAGGATTTTTTTGGAAAATTCCTCCCTATGACTAATGGCTCATTCACAATAGCAAGTTTGAAGAATAATGACACTTCTGAACTAGAAATACCAGAAGAGTATAAAGTTTCATCCACCCTTGATCATAACATTTTTTCTTATTTCAGAAAAGAGAAAGAAGACAAGGGAGGCACCCCGTTGGCAACTCCAAGAATCTCATGTTGTAGCCTATAGGTACTCCTTAGACCAGCTCGGAAAGATTCTCGATCCAAGTATTGATGAACTCGCCTTGGTTCTCAAGATGCTAAAGACCTTTTCTCCCGTTGTGTTTGTGTGTTTGCAAAGGAGGCTCACTGCTTGAGAAGTGGCTCGCAAAGGCTACTGTTGGCGAGGCTTTCCTGTTTCACGGAGGGATTTGCGCTGAAACCTTCCAAGCTACAGAGGAGATAACATCAACGGCGACGCCATTGAAAATACTCTAGAATTGTAAACTTCTGCTCCTTCTTTGTGTGTTGACTATTGGTGGGTTTATTGCTCTGAAACCCGAGGCTAGGGTTGTCTCTCATTTGTTGTTATTCTCGGTGTTTGACAGTGATTTCTCTTTCACTGCTCTTTTTGGCCGTCTCATCTGCTATCAAGTCACTCTACTCCGACGCCACACCTCGCCTCCTACTGTTGTGCGCCTCTTGTTTCATAATGTAAACATGGGGGGAGAGAGTTTGATTGGTGTGGTATAGTGGTTCAATGACCCGACGGGAATTGGTCTTATCAAGGCCAATGGGGAATTGCTTATCTGTGTTTATCAAGCCTATCTACTCAATTGGGCCAAGTTTCTTTGCTAGAGAGAATTGATGCATCGAAGGGTTGGATGTGGTGTGCTGATTAGGATTTCTATCAACTTCACTAGGTCACGTTTCTTTTTTTCTTGGGAGAATTGATAAAGATATCAACCATTTAAAATCTAATTATTGTTATTTATATTTTATTTATGGTTTGCATTAAAAGTCTTAAGATGTAACGTCCCAAATTTTAAAATCCCCAATTTGAGTTTCCCAATTTAAAATCCTAATTTTAAAAACTCTAATATTTTTTTTAAAATTGATTTATAAAATTCGAGCGTTAAAACTTTAAATTCAAAATATTGAAAACTTATTTATTTTAATCAGCAGCTGAAATATTAAATGCGCGGAGGTTTAATCAAAATTTGAAATACTAAATAACTTGATCAAAGCTGAATTAAATGCAGAAAAGAAATTCGAAAGACTTATCAACGATAAAATCAACAAGAGTTTTAACTGAAATATAAATATTAATTATTACTGAAAGCCACGACATATTGATTTAAATCTCTTTGTTAAAATCATTTTCTTCTTTTGTATGCTCATTTGCCTCTACAAGGTTCTCGATTACAGTTTTTTCTCCTCAGATAAAAACTCACCTACATCACAAAATTATAAAAAACTATGAGATTTAACTCAGCAAGTAAAAATACGTGAAAGTGTCAAAATTAACACTAACTTTCATTTAATATCAATTTAACAATTACAAACTAGTTGTAACTGATTTCTCAACTTTAGACTTAGTCATCTCATTATCTTTCAAATGTAGTCATGTTCAACCTAATCATCTCATTATCGTTTAGCCTTTTACTATCACATATTTTTCATCAATTTCATCGTATTCATACACATACGAAATGTCCTATTAATTTTATTTTTATACAATTCTATAATAATATCTAAACATGCATGCTCAAATATTGAAAGCGTGTCACAAAATAATTATAAAAAAATAATATAGATTTTGTGATGTGGGGTCGTAGTCAAAACGTCAAAAACGTGATATTTTCACTTACCTAGATTAGAGAGCCAGCTGGCCCACTCGACCCGCTGCAGTAGGGAGCCAATAAAAACTTACCTACATCACAAAATTATAAAAAACTATGAGATTTAACTCAGCAAGTAAAAATACGTGCAAGTGTCAAAATTAACACTAACTTTTATTGAATATCAATTTAACAATTACAGACTAGTTGTAACTGATTTCTCAA
>CM039524.1:4116826-4149561 GCA_022433055.1 Begonia peltatifolia
AAACTCACCTACATCACAAAATTATAAAAAACTATGAGATTTAACTCCGCAAGTAAAAATACGTGCAAGTGTCAAAATTAACACTAACTTTTAATGAATATCAATTTAACAATTACAGACTAGTTGTAACTGATTTCTCAACTTTAGACTTAGTTATTTCATTATCTTTCAAGTGTAGTCATGTTCAACCTAATCATCTCATTGTCGTTTAGCCTTTTATTATCACATATTTTTCATCATATTCATACACATATAAAATGTCCTACTAATTTTATTTTTATACAATTCTATATCAATATCTAAACATACGTGCTCAAATATTGAAAGCGTGTAACAAAATAATTATAAGAAAATAATATAGATTTTGTGATGTAGGGTCGTAGTCAAAACGTCAAAAACGTGATATTTTCACTTACCTAGATTAGAGAGCCAGTCGGCCCGCTTGACCCGCTACAGTAGGAAGCCAAGCTTGGCTCGGCTCGCTACTGTAGCGGGCCGAGTCTAACCCGTTCTCATGAGACGAGTCGAGCCGAGTTCAAGAATCGAGCTCCCGAGCCCGCCAAGAACCGAGTCAAACGAGCCGGCCAACATGCTGGCTTGTTGGCTCGGCAGGGTGGCTCGGCAGCAGCTCACCGATGGTTCGTCTGTTCGTCCATCCTCAGCCTCAGGATGCCGGACGGCCCGGACCCAGTTATCCACCCTCAAAAATTCAGACAATCAAAAATACTAAAAACCCCTAAACAATCAACTGAAAATGAGAGAAAATAATCAATAATCAACTAACCTCTAACCTTTGACATTTTCTTCGACATTTTTTGACGATAAAGATAGAAGACGTTGAGAAAAACTCGATGAAACTGGTTTTATTGAAAACTGACAGAAAATCTCTCAAGTTTCAACTTGCGTGTGGCTTTTATTCAGTTTCTTCTCACTCACCTCACCGGCTCACCCCTAGTCTCACTGTCTCACCACTCTGTCGCTCTCGCTTCCCAGATATACAGAACCAGGAAGTCGTTCTGTTTTTTTTTTTTTTTTTACTTTTTAACTTAATAATATAATATATTAAATTTTTTATAATTAATTTTATAATTAATATCGTTGTGTTATTTTTTTTAATTTATATTATTATTTCTCTGGAGGGGGGCGATCAATCGCCCCCTGGGGCGATTGATCGCCCCGCTCTCTGGGCAACGCATCGCCCAGGGGGCGATCGATCGCCTCGCTCCCTGGGCAACACATCGCTTGCCCTCTGGGCAACGCATCACCCCAGTCGCCCTAGGGGGCGATCGATCGCCCCGCTCTCTAAGTGGGGCAACGCATGAGGCATCGCCCTGCCTTCTGGGCGACGCATTACCCCAAGGGGCGATCGATCATCCCGCTCTCTGGGGCGACGCATGAGGCATCGCCCCAGGGGTCGATTGATTGCCATGCTCTTTGTCTTACTTCGTCGTTCTACGGAGCGATCCATCGGCACGATATTTTGTGCTGAACTTGCATATGAAAGTTGCATTGCGATTTGCGCAACAGTATTATGACTGTTGCACTATGAACGTTGCATTTCGATTTGCGCTTAACTTGCAATCTAACGGTATTATGACCGTTGCGCTTGCAATATTATGACCGTTGAATATTACGAACGTTGACAATGTAACGGCAATAATGCAACTCCAATCTATAAATTCTCTTCCACCCTCATCATTTTTCTTCACCAATTTCTCCAAATCTCTCTAACCAATCTGCTCTCAATCTATTCTTCGTGTTCTCTCTCTCGATACTCAATCTATTCTTCTTCATCTTCAATTTGTTCAATAAGGTAAAATATAATTTATTTTTTATATTTGTAAATATAATTTATTTTTTTATATTTTTAATTATATTTACCTAAATTTTTTTGTGTAGGTTTTGTACGTGTAGTCAATTCACCGGATATAAATTTTGTTGAACTCCAACATCATTTGCGTGGTATCAATTTTTTTGAAATTTATATATTTTTAATAGCATGGATGCACGTAATTATAATATTGTCGATGAAGATGTTGAGGAAATTAGAGAAATAAATGCAGTATTTTCAATAGGACAATCGTCTTCATCTGCACAAACATCTACGTCATCACCTAAAAAAAAAAGAAATAAAACGTCTGAAGTATGGAAACATTTTGTAATGAAAGAAATTAAAATTGGGGGTAAATTAGAATATAGAGCTCAATGTAACTATTGTATTAAAAATTATGCATATATTTTTGGTAGCTCAACTGGCACACTCGGTAGGCACTATCAAAAATGTCACTTAAACGAGCAAGTTAGAGACCCTACACAAATATTATTAAATGTTAGTGGTAGTGGTACTTTTTTATATTCACAAAATAAAATGCGGGAAGGAATAGCAAAACTTGTAGCACAATGTGAGTTGCCTTTAGCGTTCACCGATATTGATGAATTTGAAAAATTTATGAAAGAGTATGCTACTCCTAATTTTAAACGTGTTCCTCGAAGTACTACTAGAAATGATATTATTAAAATGTTTAATAATATGAAAAATGAACTAATTTCATTTTTTTAAATGCCACTTCTATGTCTATTTGTATTACTTCTAATTTATGGAGTGCACGTAATTCTGTAGGGTATGTTGTTGTTACTTCTCATTTTATTGATGAATCTTAGCAATTAAATAAAAGAATTTTAGGATTTCGTAATTGTGAATATCCTCACACTGGTATTACGATTTATAGATATATTGTAACAATATTACAAGAATATTCTATTCGAGATAGAATATTTAGCATAACACTTGATAATGCTAGTGCTAACGATATTGTTATTTCTCATTTTAAAAATTATTTTCAATGACTACTCATGATTCTCTTTTTCATATGAGATTTGTCATATTTTAAATTTAGTTGTTAAAGATGGTATGACATATATTTTACCTCATATTGAATTAATTAGATCTGCAATTTCTTATATAATTGAATCTAATTCAAGGCAACAAGAATATAGAGAGTTTTGTAGAGCTGCACAACTTAAACCACGAAAATTAAAAACTGATGTAGATAATAGGTGAAATTCTACTTATTTAATGTTAGAAAATGCTCGGCCATAAAATTTTATTAAAGTACATCATATTGATAGACGAAAAATAACGTACATAAAATTAAATACAAAATCTAAACTATCATATTCCGGTGGGATATCGTCGTCTCCGTCCACCATCCAACTCATCAGCATGTCAGTAAGCCTTCTAAAGAACTCACTGAGATAGTTCTGAGACTCAACTACCTTTTGCTGGCTCGTGGCGAGCTCATCGGCCCTGCCTATGAGAGACTCCATCCTCTATTGCTCTAACTGTTGTTGCAGATACCTATAATCAAGCTGCTGTTGCACCCGGTACATCTGTTGCATCTCATACATGTGTTGCATATGATGCATCTTAGGAGCAAATGGTAGTGCGGTCGCAGTGGCAGAGGCGTCATCTATCGGAACATCCCAAGATGTGAAGGCTCTAGGATCTCCCTTGAGCATCCAAGACCCGTCATCTTCGACTAGACTCATCCGAGTCAAATGAGTCTTGTCAAATACATCAGCAGATCTGTGTGATCTCATATGCTCTTCATTGGGCACCTAAACCTGACATCGTTGGATGATCTTCCAAATCAAAGTCCCAAATTGACGGTTCCTATTCTTGGTTCAACCAACTTCAAGTATGTGATCTATAATCATACATCTCGAGTCAAACATTGTGCAACTGTGCAGCTTTTCCATAATGTAAATATCCATCCAGCTGACGAAATCTCTATGACCATCCCTTGGTAGGACGGTGTGTCCAATAAGCATATGTAGCACCCTAGCTTTGATGTTCAATGCATTCGATTTCGGCTTAACGAACCCTGCAATGCTCGAATTACAGTGGATTCGACTAAGGAACTCTAGTTCGTCACTTGTTCTCGCAAAATCACACTCGTGAGAACTGTGGTAGTATCTTTCTTCGTCCTCCACTACTAATCCTAGCAATTCATTGATAATAATTGGAGAGACGACAATTTCTGTACCGAATAGGTACGTACGAAGGCACTCCGACCTCCCGCTACCATTCATGTTCGCATAGAACAAACGAACAACTTTGTTGCAGCTGTCGCCCCTCATGTTGTACACCTCATGTAAGGCGATATCGTCAAACATCTACTTGATCTCCAAAAACTCTCAACCTCTAAAGTTGGCAGTCTTCTCATGAATAATCGAGCAAAAACTCATATCCCGCTCAGACTACTCTTCACATTCTTGGTTACGAAACTTTTTGGACAAATAACCAGGAGGCGGTTGCTGCACTTGATCCGGCGCCCGATTTGATGGGCCACCTTGTGCCATTCGCGGAACCTTTTGACCAACAAACATTCTTGAGGGGACCGTTTTTGGGTTTGAAGATTTTTTTACTTTGGATTTTTGGCGAGTTTTCAGCTTAAAAATACCCTCAATTTTGGGATTTTGCAAAAAATATCAGTTTTGTCAATTTTCAGCTCGTGTTAGGGTTTGGCTTGGTTTTGTGATTTCTATGAAGGTTTTTCGCAGTTTTCGGCAAAAAACGGTCTAAATGATGAGTTTGGTGACAAAATGCGCGGATCTGAGGGTTTGGATTAGAGAAAAGTCGAGTTTTCTAAAGAAAATCCGACTGTTTTCTTATATGCAGCGCAGAATGAGGGACCGTTTGAGGGTGAACACCCCCCACGTGTTCTTAGAATGAGTGACCGTTCTAAAAACATGGCAAACGGTTCTTAGAACAGCGCCCATGCGGGGCATGGGGAGAACGTGGGGTGAGGTGGGGTGTGAAGAGACCCAACGTGCCTGCGCTCGCATGTGGAGAACGCTCTGATAAAACAATAGACCCTTTTTGGGAAAACAGTCCCTCATTTTATGTGTAAAAATCAATATAGGGGGTTATTGGCCACCCTTCAGGGGTTTTTTTGATAGGTTTTCGATACTTTAAAATTTTTTTTTAACATAAACATACTTGAAAGTTTTTTCACACCAAACTCATATTTCAAGGATTAATATGATTTTAACTCTCACTTTCATATGACATTTTTTTTTTTGAAAATTTGTAATATCTAAGTAATTTTTATTGTATTATTACGTTTGCAATCTAATATCAAAATGTGACCAAGTAATTGTGGATTATTATTTAGTTGGTACGAATGATATATTATTTTGTACGACTCAAAATTATTATACTAATTAGATAAGACATGATGTGAGATAATAGCAAAAAATAGAGTTTACATTTGATAATATTTTATTATGAAATTAAGAACTACGTATATGATTTGAAAAATGACTCGAAATCTTAAATTTGCATAAATGATTAATTTTGAACATGTCGTAAATGTATTGATTCTTTTACATAAATCTGACCTATATATATATATATATATTTATAAACTTATTATAAGTTGAAGTCCTAATCACTTGTCAATTTCATTTGCTTGTTTTTACATTCCATGTTTGAATCATCCACCAAATCTGAATTATTTCAAGTTTAGACCTCATAAAATTCAATGGACAATGAAATTTAATCGAGGTTGAAACTAATTTATGTTTTTACTTGACTCAAATAAATCATTATTTCTCTTAATTTTTTTTTGTAGACTCGTAAGAATGATAGTTTTTGCATATAAAAATACTTCGACAAACGGCCGTCAGTTCCGTGTGCTGCACGTGGACCGGACGGTCTTCACTTCTTATTCTGCGGTCGATCTGACGTGTCTAAGACGAACGATCATTCTGAAAAAAAAAAATCAAGGTTAACAACTCTATATTACAAGGATTGTAACACTTCGTATGATATCGATAATTAATGCAATGTTAGACAATATTAAATTGCGAAAAGTAAAAAGACAGTAGGTTGGTAACGCAGTTCCACAATTAGCTTACGTCTGCGGGGCCACGCCAAGATTTGAAAACAATTCACAAAATTAACAAAGTTATAAGACACTCGATATAGCACAAAGTAAAACTCTCTCTTCTCTTTGTCGCCGCCTCTTCCTAACTTCCCCAATGAATCTGTTTTTGCAAGCTCCCATCATCTTGAAATCAATCTCTCCTGGAATCTGAACACAACAAGACCCCCTTGTTGAAGATAACTCTTCCCGGAATCCAAATGTTAGAAGATTTCCTTGTCAATGATGACTCCTCCCGAAATCCGTATATGGCAAGATCCACTTGTCCACAATCAGAATGACAAGCTCCCCTTGTCAATAAACAGAATTACTCCCGAGTTCCAAGGCAGGCTCCTCCTGTGACTGAGCTTCAATGAAGAATATAAATAATAAACTCCTATAACACTGTCAGTGACACTTGACAATGTCTCAGGGTAAAATCAGCTAACACATTCAGAATATTAAGAAATCTACCACGAACAGAGTGTGTATACAGTCATTCACTGACAGAATAAATAATAACAAACCCACACGCAAAAGCATTGAGAGAGAATAAATAGCAGCTTGCGGCCCAAGAAACATACAAGAAGAATAATTAATCCGCCCAAGCATTCTGTGAGATGAGAATGCTTAAATATCGCGACTTAAGTCAAAAATCATATCCAAACAAGAACCATAAAAGAAGGAAACTAAATCCCACGAAATTCGGATCTATGACACTTACTGCGACATTTTAGAAAAATGCCACCAACTTTATAGAAACGGATCCCAATAATTTAGGAATGGATTTCACAAATGTTATGATCTCATATCTTGCCATAATCCAGCCTGAAACACTGCAAGCAAATCGGTTTTCCAAAATATTATTTTCATCTTCAAATATTATTTCCAATCAATTCTTGATCTCCAAGAAATATTTTTTCTCAATCTCAATTAATTAACCTTCTATAAGATGAACTTAGATAATACATTGATATTCAAGAAACAACCTTTCAAATATTTAGCTTGCTCTCCAAGTAACAATCTTCCTAAATGTTTGATCTTCTAAAAATAACAAATTACCAAAATTCAAAAAGATCAAATTTCAACTTCCATGAATATCTTCTCGATCGCCAATAAACTACATTTCAAAATATAATTAGATAATTTTTTGATTTCCAAGAAATCGTCTTCCAATTGTAAAATCTCATATTTAGAATAAAATAGAAATTTCCTTAATTGTTATTTGCCAAAAAATCAATAGCAACTATATTTGCATTTACACATTCTTTTTACATCGATCGTTTGTTCTAAGGGGACGGGCGGTAAACGACCGGTCGCTAGAGTTTAATTTATTAAGTTTTGAATAGTTTAAAATTTAGATTATAAAAAATTCATAATTTAATGTTTAAATTAAAAAAAAAATCTTAATTTTAATTCTAAAATCTAATCTATTTGACGACACAAATTTCAACACTCATTTTATTGAAAAACGAAGTTGAGGGTTTGGATTGAACAAATCTTTAAAATTCAAAATTTAGTTTATACATTACTTTTTTTTTATTTCAGGGTACCTCATCTCTTTTTTTTATTAATTCAAGTATATCCTTCACCTATTATAATATATTACTTTTACAAAAAATTTCATACTACGGGTATCATAAAATTAAGAATAAAAATCAAATTAAACATTAACTATATTATATAATATTGTTCAATTCAAACAATAAACATTGGTTTCCACCTAAGGGTGATCTAATTCAACGGTTATCGTTGTGCTTTCCCATTTTAAGCCAAAGAGAAGCAGCTACATGCCATGCCTCCTCCAAATTGATCCAGTCTTGCCTACAGGAAAAATAAAAACAAATTATTTTGTAAGTTTAGAGCAACTTTTGCCAACTACCACAAATTATTTTTATTTGGAGAGTTATTTTTATATTTTGATTTCAAAATAAATTTTAAGATGACAACCCAATCATTATCATATATGTCAAATAAAATATATCTTAATTCACTTCTACCACCAAATTGCATACCTACAATCTTAGTGTGAACCCTAGTGCGGTTTAGGAGCATATCCATCGACGGCAAAGTTTCGAGTGGCAGCCGGAATAGCTAATCGGAGCCCATCAAGTTCCGGTTTCGCTATCATTTGACAACAAAGACGAGAGCTGCCCAATACAAAATAATAAAATTTACTCACTTGGTAAATGCATGCTATCAAATGAAGAACAATTAGTATTAAAATCTTTTTTTTGAGCAACTAACGTTTCTGTCAGGCCAAAAGCAGTATCCAAAATGTCATTTTCATTGTCGCTAGGCTCTTCTAATTTGTTATAGATATTAATGTCCTACAAAACGACACGATAGAGTGTCAATGACCGTGGCATCCACCAATTGGGTAATAAAAATAAACCAATTTAATGATTACCGTTACAATTACATGACATGTTGAACAAACTAATGAGCCTGCACATGCTCCTGGTAATGACATTACAAGCAAATGATTTACTTACGTGCGAAGATCACAAAAATTACCAAAAAAAACATCTAAAGAAAAGGTATGTAAATGTCTTGCCTTCGAGTTCTATGTCATTCAAATAAGCACCCTCTAACATGGACATTCCAATGGGAATATTGACAGACTTCTCTTCTCCATTCTTGAGAACAAATGTGACTGATATACTGCAAAAGTAAACATTTAGGAGAGAAATAACAACAGAAAAATTTAAAAGCAAAACAAAGAAAATATGATACTCTTTCTTTTCACACCAATTTTTACTCCTAGATAACATATAATTGAAACATCATCCTAAAGCTGTTTTTTTTCTTCAGACAAGTTTATGTAGAATGTCAACTTTGCTTTTCCCGCTTGAAGAGAGGCGTCTAGTTTTCCGTCTGACAGTTAATTTGACTTCTTTTTCTCCAATCTCTCTTTTCTATGTCAAAAATGAAAATTTGTTTCTTTTTCAGTGTCTAGGGAAGGTCTTGGTCCATGTGGATAAGGCTAAAGCTTGCAGTCTCTTTAAAATTTCTTATTTTGTCAGGACTTGAGTTAGTTTCCTACTTATTTATTTACTCTGCCTTTACAATTCCTGTCAGGAACTTGAATATATTCCTACAGGAAAGAAGACAAAATTATGATTCGGTGGTGATAAAGAACTCTATCGACAGTAAAATAATGTACTTTGAGAAGGTGACTTTTTTCCCCTCAACAACGACCATTCCTACAGGTAAGTAGACAATTATGATTCGGTGGTGATTCCTACAGGTAAGTAGACAATTATGATTCGGTGATGATAAAGAACTCTATCAATAGTAAAATACAATTATGATTCGGTGGTGAAAAAGAACTCTATCAATAGTAAAATAATGTACTTTGAGAAGGTGACTTTTTTTCCCTCAACAACGACCATTATATTCTTTCGAAATGTAATTGCTTGGAACCTACATGTGACACCCTATAATAGTTCTCACCCAGTATTCTTAACATAGCAAACCATATTCACTGGACTTATAAAAAATTATAAATTGAGTCTCATTGCAATCCACAGCAAAACAAAACTAAAACGTTGTGCAATTAGTCATCTTCTAGGATTGTAGTTTAACGTGAAACCAAAAAAAAAACTTACGTTTCATTTTGCTTGCTCTCGTCTTCAGATGCATTCTGGGAAGTTGCAGTAGAAAAAAAATAATGTTTCTGCCACACGCTACCTTGAAAGAAAGGTCGGGGATAGCTCACCCGATCGCCAATGTCGTATTGGTTGGTCTTATCGTGAGCCATAAACTTGGAAGTGCGCTTAACGTATTGATTGAAGAGCTTGTGGTGGAAGAGCCTATCCACAGCAACAAGTACTGATTTCTGCATCTTGTTAATTAGCTGATTCATCTCTCCGGCATATTGAAACCCTAAAATCGTAGACCTTTGCGGACCGTGCAGCGTCAGTCGAACTGTGGAAGGTTAAGAAAGAAGATCAAAACCTGAAGCAGTCTGACACAATAAGTCACAGCAACCTGAAAGAGAAAGCTTACAACGGCGACGAGGAAGGAGAAAGATGAGAGAAGTGAAGGTGAATAGAATTAGTAAATGAGGGTTATAATGGTTTGGTTCAGTTTTAGTGGTTTTGTGTCGTTAAATTAAAAAATCGAACCTCAAACTTTGGTTAGGATAAAGAAAAACTGCATTTCATTTCTTTTATGTGCAAAACGGACCGAAACCGATCAAATTAGGGGTGATTGTGGTTTGATTCGGTCCGGTTTTGAGAGAGATTAGAATCAGAACAATATAATTCGATTTTCGATTTTCGATTTTCGATTTTCAATTTTTATGACTGGTACCTATAAAAAAAATATTTTGGGCCGAACAAAAATTTCAGTTCAGGTTCTGGTTCTGGTTCTAGCCTGGTTCGATATCTATGTTATTAATTAATTAATTTTTTTACTAAAAAAATCTAAATTAAAAAAATAATAATAATAAACAATTAATTTAATTGTGCTAATGGATCTCTCACTGTTCCAACAACATGATACATTCGCTTTTCCAAATCACGAAAATTGTATATGCACAAGTACTACTAGACAAACAGAAACTTTGCTTGTATTTTATTCACTGCAGCTACCATGAATCATAGGTAAAATGTCATGCGACTTTTCTAGTAATTTGATGCCGAAAAGTATATCAAAAGTCAATATATTTGGCATTCGTATTCTACCTCAATTGAAGCTAAAAGTATCAAGGAAATGCTTCTTCGTCTTTCAGTCTTGAAGCCTGTTTTTTGTTTATATCTGAGAAGACAAGACAAAAACTACTTTAAGAAGCTCCAACGGGTTAGGCTTTATAAATGAGCAGTAAAAGAAGAATTTTCCAATTAAAAGGTTCCCCAGCATAGTGATTAAACACAAGGAAAGCATGAATAGAAAGCACAATTAGACAGCAAAGTGGCATCAAATCTTTAGATTTTCTATTTTCCACCATACAAACATTTTTTGGTCTCTGTTAAGCCTTGAGAGAGCAGCATTTTTAATCCTCCAACCCCTTGCTTTCAGAGCACAGTCAATCTTGCACAGGAATTAAAAATCAAGTACATAATTTAACCAAATCAAAACAAAGTAATAACTTCTATACATTAGGACAAAAAAACAAGAGCAAAGCTCAAACCAAGCTAAGATACCACCTGCAAAACCCAGAAAAAGAAAAACCAAAAACAGGACGTTTAAACCAGAAACAGGAAACAAAATTCTATAAGGCAAGCACCTGCTAAAGAATTGTTTGAAGTGAAGGAGAGGGGCAAACCAGATTCAGACTTTGTTTAGTTGAAACAATAACGAAAGGGATGTAACCCCTAGCTCTAATAAAAATACGGAAACTAAAAGAGGCGAAGATTACCTTCGTCGGTTCGTCCTTCACAGGCTGACAAAGGAGAAGAGGGTCGAAGAGAGAGTGCGACAGTAGTGTCTAGAATAATGGAGAGCCGAGAGGCGTCTGTACTCTCAACTCTGTCGACTGTCGAGGCGCTCCAGCGGCGACTGTCGACGGGCTCCAGCGGGCGACTGCAAGAGAGAAGATGGAAGAGAAAGAGATTGAATAGGTTTAGTAAACAGGGGCAATCTGTCACGGGGCCAGACTTTTTACCCAAGCTGGCGCCCCGTGATGGCAGCCGAGTGCGCCCACTCGACTCAGTCCTCCGTTTCTCCGAGCGACCAAGTCTGCTAAGGCCTATTGTTGCTCTTCGGAATCACGTTCGAGTACCGCCTAATAACCCGAGCGTCGTGACGAGTGTCGAGACCCCATGCTTTACGAGAACTTACTCTCAACCTTTTATTCCACTTAACAAAAGGAAACGGTTACAACCCCGAGTCATAACCCAGCAAGCGACGCACACACCTCGTGCTCTCAATGCTCGACAGACCATCTTATTTATAGCCTACCAAAACTGTTTGCCAAAGCTCCTGGCCCGGCAGAAGCTTGTCACGTGCCAGTCGCAGTTTCCATGCAGCCCCATATCGGTCCGGTTGGACTTTAATGATTTTCGAACTATTCTGATTGATTGATAATATTAGTTGAGAATTTTGTAAAAAGATTCTCCTAAAAGCCTTCGTTAACTCCTAATTCATGAATTGTCGGGAGACACTT
This sequence comes from Begonia peltatifolia, assembly GCA_022433055.1. Lineage (NCBI taxonomy): Eukaryota > Viridiplantae > Streptophyta > Magnoliopsida > Cucurbitales > Begoniaceae > Begonia > Begonia peltatifolia. The sequence goes on from CM039524.1 coordinate 4,128,866, forward strand.
ATATCATCACAAATTGAGACTAAAACAAGTGTTAGATTCAAAACTCATATTAAAGATTATTGCGTCGTTAAATTCAAAAACCAACAGAAAACTTTAGTTTTGATAAAAGAAAACCGAATTTTAATTTTTTATTGACAAAATCGACCTGAATCGGACTAAATATGTCAGTTCTGATTCGATTTTTAATTTTCTGAAACGTTTTCCCCTTTAAAAAAATCTTCTTTGTGCTATAACTTATTTTCAACAAACTCCTCTCTCTCACTTCTCATCAAATTAACGTTTAAATATTATTTTCAAATATGAACAAAATGTGATTTAATATCAAAGCAATCCCTAACAAAAACATTATGTTATTTATTAAACAACTAAATTTGAAATCTATTAACTATATTACTTTGAATGACACTTACATAAGAGTTTTTTAATTTTAAACTTTAAAATATTTTTTTTTATATTCTTAAAATTTACTATTTATCAAATCAAATTTCAAAATATTAAAAATAGTCAATTTGAACTCTAGAGAGGACGTCTAGTTCAGTAAATAGGCAATTTGAACTCTAGGGAGGATAGCTGTCCAATTGAACTGACCATCCTCTCCGATTTTATTTAAACGTTTAATTTAATCTTAAAAATAATTAACTAAAATTATAATAAATCGTACAAATGTTATTAAATCACGAAAATTTTACCATATTTAGAGCAAATCATGGGAAAATAATTTGAAAATTTGCGTAATTTTTTAACACTTGCACGATTTATTATAATTTTTAAATTGTATAAGTGTTATAAAATCACGAAATTTTCATCATATGTAGACCAAAATCATGATAAATGAATTTAAAAATTTGTGTGATTTTTTAATACTTGTTTTATTTAATGTAATTTAACTCTAAAATAATTAACTAAATTTATAATAAATCGTACAAGTGTTATTAAATTACAAAATTTTTACCATATGTAGACCAAACCATCGGAAGAGAATCTGAAAATTTTTGTGTTTTTTAACACTTGCACGATTCATTGTAATTTAATTTTAAAATAATTAACTAAAATTATAATAAGTCGTACCGGTATTAATAATTCACGAAATTTTATGAGTTTTTTTTATAAAAAAAAAATCAATATTTTCGGGTTTAAAAAAAAATCTCTTTCTTATATTATATTATGATCACGTAAGATGAATAATATTACTAATAATACAGTTATTATGGGGTAACAAATATGAGAAACAAGACTCCTTCACCACGACAGTTGAAGTCTTTAAATGAAGCAGTTGACATAGTTGTGAATCAGCCTGATGGGCATTAAGTGAGAGAGAGAAAGTTAACCCCCCTTCGTCTTCGACTTCCGCCATTGAACAGACCTAATGAGTTCCAGATGAGGAGAAGCCGGAAAGATCGAGGAAAAGAACAGAAGATAGAAAAAAAATGGAGGGGACGATCGAATATGAGAGCCGGAATCTCTCCACAGAGGAGATCAACGGAAGCGAAAAGAAGAAGACGAAGAAATACCCACTGATTTCCTTCACTGAGTTGCCGGATTACATGAAAGACAACGAGTTCATCCTCCACTATTACAGAGCCAACTGGCCTCTCAAGCAAGCCCTTCTTAGTCTCTTTCAATGGCATAACGAGACTCTCAACGTCTGGACGTACGGTTTCATCTTCTTCCTCCCACCCTCTCTTTTTTTTTTTTAATCTGCAATTCTCTTCCTCCAGTCCCTTCTGGGTTAGGTTTTTGAGTTCATAGCTTATCTTTTATTTATTTATTTGTTGCAGGCATTTGATCGGATTTGCTATTTTCTTGGGATTGTTCGTCGGAAATATAATCCATCTTCCTCGGGCTGAGCTTATATTTTTTCATCTGTTGACAAGGTTTCCCCACCAACTTACTCAACTCTCATCATTCTGTCTATATTGCCCGCTGTTTTCTTCCTTGTTTTTACTTTTACTTTTACTTTTACTTAGTTAAATAATAAAAGGGTAAATAATCAGAAAAAGCTGGAAATAATCTGGCTCCCGTTCCCAACTGCTTTATCTGAAACGATCCAGGACAGATTTTCGTTCCCTGAGTGAGTACTATATCTGGAAGGCTCAAGCATTGGAGCTTGTTCTCCAGAACTGAGCTCGTTCCTTACCAAAAGGATAATTTAAGTCGATTTTGTTTATTTTAATTTTAATTTTTTTGTTATTTACCTGAAAAAAAATTAGGCGAATAGTTGGAAACACTCGTGACTCTGTCTCGTCCCATCACATTTGTTATGTCTGCTTCCTACTTTAACACTGAAATGATTGATGGGATGATCTTTTTTGTTTTTGCAGATCTATCTTTGGAGTTTTCCAGAAAAATGTTACTCATACTTTCAAACGCTTGTTGCAGGTAAAATTTAAATTTTATTTTATGTTTTTGGAATTTATGAGTGAGTTAGACTTTTAATCAAATTTAATTAAACTTTTGTAAAATTCCATAATTGTGACAGGGGGGAGCAACGACACTAGTTGACCATTTGAATCAAACTAGTTCTCTACGACCGAGTAAAACGACGGCGTTTGAACCCGGAACAGTGCAGTGGCCGTTCATCGTCTTCCTCTGTGCCTCATTATTCTGCCTGCTCTCGAGTTCCGTTTGCCACCTCTTCTCTTGCCACTCCCACCGTCTAAACACGCTCCTCCTCAAAATAGACTACGCCGGAATTACGGCCATGATCATCGCCTCCTTCTTCCCTCCCATCTACTACATCTTCCAGTGCCAACCTCACTGGCAAATCATCTACCTCGCCGTAATAACTTCCATGGGGGTTTTCACGATCATCGCTCTCTTCTCACCGTCGCTCTCTTCCGGAAAGTGCCGGAGCTTCCGAGCTTTGCTGTTCTTGTCCATGGGGATGTTTGGCTTCGTGCCGGCCGTGCATTCAATAATCGCCAACTGGAACAACCCGATACGAAACGTGACATTAGTTTGCGAAGCTGCCATGGCGGTTTTCTACATCTCCGGGACTGGGTTTTACGTCAGTCGAGTTCCCGAAAGGTTCAAGCCCGGATGTTTCGACTTGGCCGGACATAGCCATCAGTTGTTTCACATTCTCGTCGTAATGGGCGGGTTGGCTCATTACGGCGCCGCGACGATTATGCTCGACTGGCGAGGGAGTTTTGGTTGTTTGAATTCTTCCTAAGGCGTGGATAGAGATCATATCCAGAATGATAATCATTTGCCAAAAAGATCAAACTTTAAGCAATCAAAGGTAGGGTAACACAATTTATAATTATTAAATTGGGTTAAATATGAATTTTGATGTTGTAGTTTAAGGTTGATACTATGATGTATCGTGATAAGATTTATTACGAATAGAATATTTAATGTGATTAAAATAGTAATAAATTATGGATTGTCAAATGCGAATGAGTTAAGCCCATGAGAGATGATTTTGAGAAAAGAGTTGACCATCAACTGAGAGAATATTTCCAAACCTAAAATATGTATAATATTTTGATACCCTAATGTTATTAGTTGGTGGGGGAATTAAATCAATTGCAGATGTGTATGGGAAAATATTAATTTTTACGTGAAAGTTAACTGACATGTTTCTTATGAGTATAGTCATCGTTTGAGGTTAATTGAGTGAACTATCGTGCTTAACATTTTAAACCATTTAGCTTCATCAATTAGACATCTTAAGCAAGAAGTTGGCTTTAAAATTAAGTTGATTGGAGATTGGGATAAAAAGTTATACAAGTGTAAATTTAGCCCACTGACATTGGTCGATAAATAATTGAGTTTGGACTTTTGATTTTGATTCGGTATTAGAATTGAAGAGCATGAAACTGGTTACATGGACTTCATTGAACATGATTTAGCATGTCAAAGGGTAAAATTTATTGACCAATAAAATAGTGTTAACACTAATTATGTGATTATGTATAATTAGAAAGTAATTAAGGTTGATTAATTACGTTAATAATTGTGATTTAAAACTAATTAAAGTTAATTAGTTTAATTCAAGTACACCTAATATAAGAAATAATAGTATTTTTAAGAATATACATAGGTAAAAGAGTGAAATGATAAATTACGAAAGACACTCTAAAAGTGTTCCAGAGATAACACGAGTGATTGAGTAATTGACTATATGCTGTGTTTTTGGCTTAAGAAAGAAAATGAGAGATGAGAAAGAAATAAGAAGTGGGAAATTGAAGGAGAACGACTGAGTTGTTGTTTCTTTCGAACTAAGAAACAAAGTTGAAAGTAAAAAAATTAAAGCGATCATCAAAGCTGTAATAATTTTAATCTTAGTGATTTCTCTAAACTATTATGAATATTGTATGGTTTAAGTGAAGAAAGTTGTGTTATGGAAGTATACGCGGAATTCATGGGTTAATGGTCAAAAGAAGAATGATGTTGATACGGTGTGTTAAAAAAGAAATTATAAACCTTAGTATTATTAAAACTCGGTCATGTGTCAAATGAATTCACTAAAGAACCTTGAAATTCTTTGGCCATATGTTAATAATATCCATAGTTGATATTAATTTGGCCGAAATTTGATTAATTGAAGGCATAAAAATGAGTTGTTTTGATTAGTAGAAGGTTGAATTGTAGAGATTCTCGAGTTAAAAACACCGAAACCCATCCATGTTTACTCGATTTCAATAATTTATTCAACAACTTTCATGCACGATTCTTCATCCATGACATGCAATTTATAAGAAATTCTAATTTTAAAAAAGATTAGAATTACTTCTTTGTTTGATCCTCGAAGCTTCTGGATCACTGAAGTTCACATTCTCTCTTCTTTATTCTCGGATGGTTTAGTCTTTCGCAACTTGTCTTTAAAAGAAAAAAGTCAACTTCCTCTCTTCAATTTCCCACCTCGGTCTCCTTACTCCTTGGCGAGCAAAAGCCACGGGACTCTCAACTCTTCTTCAATGCATTACACATCCAAATCACTATCTTAAAGAATATAAAATAAAATCATAATTTTTTATTAATGTGGCATTTATGGAATAAAATAATTAATAAGCACATATTGAATTATTTAACTAAATATTGCAACATCCTACAAACAATTATCTGGTTTGATACTTTCTCATCTTAACCACTTGAAAAATTAACTTACAGAAGAAAAACAACAAAAATAAATCATAATATAAAAATATAAGAAAATCTTCTATGTGATGCGATGCTGCGGTAGTGATGGTACAACAACAAGGTTTGATATCAGACTTCTCAGGTGGAATCTGTTCTCATTCTCCGGTGCATGCCTTTTTCTCTCTTTTATTGTATACCTTGTAAAGCTTTCCAAATCTTTCATTTTTCGGCGCATCAAATTTTCAAATTTTAAAATCTCTTTATCATTTTTTGATAATATTCTCTCATTTTTTTCAAGGTTTTCTTTTCTCTCCCATATTCAAAATCTTCTCTTCTAAACAACCATGGACTCTCTTTATTTTGTTAATTTCCACTTCAACTTCACCATTAATTTAAAATAATTATTAATTAATAATAAATTCTCTCAAAAAAAAGAAATAATAGTTAAATTAATAAAAACTTAAATTGTGCTCAATATTATAGCATTTCCTAACAAATTATATATTTTTATTTGATTCATAATTGAATTTTAGCAATATACACGTAAAAAACACTTGTATAATAAGTAGTTTTCAACAATTATCAATACTTCTATTATATATTTACATCACTTTTACATATTCAAGTATTCAAGCCATCTCACTTAGATTATGATGTTTCTGACAAATTCTCTTGAAACAATGATTAGGGATCGGAACTAGTTGTAATCAGTGTGTTGCTATATTAGTTTCATTTATGTTGGTTTTTATTATAAATAAAACTTGTTGCCTTTTTATAAAATTAACCAAAACAAATCATTCGTGGATAAAATTACAGCAGTGTGGCATTTTCTATTAAATACAATGATAGAAATGTTTAATTTGAAATATTTCTTAAACTAAAAACTATAACTAGTAAAATTTTAAACTATTAAAAATGTAATAGATCAATCCCTAAATGATGGCCAACAACCCCCCCCCTCTCTCTCTCTCGTTTTGTCGAGTGCTTACTTGACACTAAACGTATTGAGTTGGTGGACGAAGACCTTCTGTTCAACGTACACTGCATGTGATTAGATAATGGGGGTCACCGCTCCCTATCGGCCCCATGTTTCTATCTCCCCATTTTATAAGTATTCGAAAACTAGAGGTCAGTACCCCCCATCAGTCTCCTGTTACTTGTCTCCTTATTTTAGAGGGTATTCGAAAATGAAGAGTCGTCGCCTCCATTGGTCTCTCATTTCATGCCTCCTTATTTTAGAAGGTGTTCGAGAATGAGGGGATCACAGGCCTGAAACGACCCCCGTAGTTGGCCATGTTTTGTGGTAAGATTGAGAACGGGGGGTCGCAGTCCCAAAACAGTCCCCCGATCTCAATTATTTTGCTTGAGAACTGGGGGGTCATTCTCATGAATGGGGGACTGATCTCCGACATTATATAAAGAAACGACCATCCATTCTTACCCATCAACTGATGAAAACCCTAAAATCTCTCCACCATTTCTTGTTCAAATGAATTTTCTCTGTATTAACGATGTCGATAAATTTTGATTTAAATAGATCTATTGATTCAGACAAGACAAGAACTTGTGATACTAATATAGACTGGTGTTTGTACTCTATGCCCATGTCTGGTGATCTTTGACATTTGATCACCTATAAGGTAATGAATAAATAAATGTGCAATCGACATCGTAAACTCTAGACGATGAGTTTCGAATATCAGTCGACTCAGAGAATAATGTGATAGAAAGCATACCAGTAATGAAAGAAATTTCGATGAGATTTTATTTAGGAAAAAAAATATAGTTCTTTAAAAGCAAGTAGAAAAGAAATAATAGGATATACTTTCAATAATGGTTATGTGATCAAATTCATTCATAGTGAATCTTAGCAACTGACGACCGTGTTTGAAGACGGATATCATTGGTGATTTGATGGTTCGAACATACAAAATGAGCTTACGTTTCAAATAAAGAGTTTCCACGATTCTCACAACTGTTCGTGGAAAATTGAAAATCGATACGCTACTGTAAAAATAAGTGACAAATAATTATTTAGATAAGTTCAAAAGTCAACCTACGTGGTAAATTTCTTCTATTATCGAGATAGTGAGAAAGAATTTTAATGTCAACATTACACCAACTTTTGCCAAAAGAGAAAGAAGTGAAGCGCGAAAATTTAATGAAACGAAGGATGACGAACAATATAGGTTATTGTGGTCGTATGCAAAAGAAATGTGTAGATTAAATCTGGGTAGCACATTGAGCCTACAGACTTACTTGGTGGGTTCTGCTAATAATGAATTATGTGTATTCGAAAGAATTTATATGTGTATAGCTGTTTACAAGACATGTTTGTTGCCGTGTAGTATACCTATTATTTATTTGGATGACTGTCATCTAAAGAACTCGTGTCCTAGCCAATTATTGACAGCTGTCAGTATTGATGGCAACAATGAAATATATCTCGTTGGTGTTGCCAATGTGAAATCAGAGTGTATGGACTCATAGACGTAGTTTTTGAAATTATTCAATGAAGACCTATAGACTGAATCACGATACGGATAAACATTTGTTTCGGATCAACAAAAGCTATAATACATTTCCAATTGTTCTTTTGAATATTGCGTTGTTGTGGTAGTTATATTATTTTATGTTGACTTTTTTTCTTTCAAATACCAGAGAGGTTGTTGTCTGTTGTGTAGTAGTAATTACCGTCAGCCGACCACTGCTACTGCCTCCAACATATGTACGTAAATTTTAAAAATCAATTTCGAGGTAAAATATATAAAAATGTAATGTGGAATGGGCTAGGGCAACCACAACTTTTCATTTCGAGATAAAAATGAGAAACTTACGTTAAATTAACCCAGATGCTCATGCATATGTTCGAGCATAAACCCTAAATATTGAGCTAGTCATGCATTTTCTTCAATTCCTAAGTGTGAATTAGGATTAAACGATTTATGTGAGTCATTCAATGCAGTTATATTACTTGTTAGAGACCAATCAATGATGACCATATTTGAGATTATCCGAAAGTGCTTGATGACTAGAATTGTTAAAAAATATAAGAAGTTAACCTCATCAACAGACGTCTTATATCCTCAGATAAGAAAAAAAACTTGTGAAGCTAGAATGTGCATCTCAAAATTGGAGTGCTATGTTTGTGGGAGTTGTACGATTTGAGGTCAGCAACGGCAACGACAACGAAGAATATGTTGTCGACATGAATACATATGTGTGAAACTGTTACAGGTGGGAGCTTACTGGAATCTCGTGTGTTCATTCTATTCTTTACAGTTATTTCATGAGAGTAGCATTAGAAAATGCTCATCAATACTATCACTGAGAACTTATCTCCAGAGGTATTCACACTTCATTAATCTCATTAGTAGCTAACACATGTGGTCGTCCATACAAAATATAAAGCAAATTCTTCCGTTCATAAAAAAGCACCAACATGGTAGGCTGAATAAGAAAAGAGTGTGAGATATTGATGAATCTCCAAGTTCGACAATTACTAAGAAGAACTCAACAATGTCATGTGGTATATGTCAGCGTTAAGGACATAATAGTCGCACTTGTCCTCACAGAGAATCCATTTTAGGTACTACTTTTGCTTTTACTTTGAATGACACATTTATTGGTTTTCACACATTTGACAGTATGCAGATATATTTCAACACATTTCGCTCATAAACATACTTTTATTATTTTTAATTATTGTTTTCATTATATGTAAGAATCTTCTACTGTTCTACATATAACAAAAGCAAAAATATATGACTATTCGAGATGTAATTTATGTATTTATTATACTGTGTAATTGTATTTATTATAATATGTACTTTAGTGAGAAAAATTGTAAAAATTGACAGAGTTTATTTTATTTTATGACTCCCATATAGCTATTTTCAAATAATTTCTGCATATTCAATTCAGAATTTTATAATTAATATCCAGTTTCAGATAATTAAATACCATTAAAGTACAATCATAAAGTAAAATATAAGTATACATCACACAAAACACAAACTAAATGATAAGAATAAACTAAAGTACAATCATAATACTCATAACATAAACTAAAGTATAAATATAACATAAAATACATAAAATGAAATACAAAACATAAATTAAACTACGATGCGTCATCATCGGCTCGCTCCACCCAATCCATGAGGGTTTTTCTCAGCTCTTTGTGGGACACGGTGAACTCCTCGACTCTGCCTATGAAGAACTCTAGTCTTTGTTCCATCATATCCCCTCTACTAGCCATTTTGGGGGACAATGACTGCGCGGTGGCCTTCTCCATAGGAACATCTGTAAAAGTGGATACCTTCTGATCTCCCTTGAACACTCAAGTCATGTCGAGTTTAACTAGATTCATCTTAATCAAATGAAGCATGTCAAATACATCGCCAGATCTCTATGCTCTCAGCTGCTCTCCATCGGTAGCTAAACTCGAGCTCCTTTGCCAATCTTCTATATCATGTTGTATGACAGATTCTTATTGTATGTCCGAGTGATCTCATGCATATGACCTAAAATTAAGAAGTTAGAGTCGAATATTTTCCCGTTGTATAATTTCTCCATCATATGGAGATCCATACAGCTCACGAGATCTCAATGTCCATCCTAAGGTATCCCTGAGCTTTGACGTTCAAATTTTTGGATTTTGGCTTCACGAACCCTCCGATGTTTTCATTTCGATGAATTTTTCTAAGGAAGTCAAGTCCCTCCACCGATTTGAAAAAATCATAGTCTCGAGAAACATGGTAGTATCTCTCCATCTCAGTTACTTCTTCGGCAAACCCGAGCAATTCATTAACTGTATCTGGAGGTATCAAAATCTATTTACGGAGGATGTATGTCTTAAAACATCCTGACCAATCGGTAGAGATCAAGTTTGAATAAAATAAGTGAATAATTTTATCACAGTTATCGCCCCTCAATTCGTACACTCCGTGTAAGGCGATTCTGTCGAAATTCTCTTTGATCTCCATTGAAACCTCTAAAGTTGATTGTCTTTGAATGAATACTCGAGCCATTTAACATATCCAGTTCGTGGTCATCGCGCTTCACACGGAGCACTTTATGACGATGGTGGCTATTTTGTCGGACTCCCTTGAAATGATCCTTCTTGTAACATAGATGAGCAATTTGGCGGAGACCATTCGATCTGGCCACCTTGTGACTAGGTAACTTTTCGTTTAATTATCAATTTGAGTGTCATTTATGGGGAATTTAATAATTTAGATTGAATTGAGGATTTTGACGATTTAGAGCTTGGATTTGTAAGATTTTTTGATGATATTGGAAGGAAATAATTAGAGATGAAAAAATCAACATAGTAGCAACGTGAAATGGTAGGATTTTGTGTTGGAATCACAGTTGGACTCGAGAGAAAATCAGATTTTTCAGCAATAGAAGGTGGAAAGGGGGACCCATTTTTTATATACTGTCGGAGATCGGCTCCCCGTTCTAGGTCAATGACTCTCCATTCTCACGTTTAAATTTAAGAATGGGGGGTTATCGCCCCACATCGGCCCCCCATTCTCCAACCTTAATTTTGAGAACTGAGGTCGTCGTTTTAAGGTTGTAACTCCCTATTTCCCCCCTAAAATATTAGGGGGTGAGAACGAGAGACCATCACCGTAAAACGCTCCTCGTTCTCAAGAACAATATTTAAGAATGTGGGGGTCATTTTGGAGCGGTGACCTCGTTCTCACCCCCTAATATATTGGGGGGAGAATGAGGGGTCACTGCCTTGAAACGACTCTCGTTTTTAAAATTATAGTTAGAGTATCTGGAGGTATCAAAATCTATGTACGGAGGATGTATGTCTTAAAACATCCTGACCTCACGGTAGAGGTCAAGTTCGAATAAAATAAGTGAATAATTTTATCACAGTTATCGCATCTCAATTCGTACACTCCTTGTAAGGCGATTCTGTCGATTCTCTTTGATCTCCATTGAAACCTCTAAAGTTGACTGTCTTTGAATGAATACTCGAGCCATTTAACATATCCAGTTCGTGGTCATCGCGCTTCACACGGAGCACTTTGTGACGACGGTGACTATTTTGTCGGACTCCCTTGAAATGATCCTTCTTGTAACATGGATGGGCAATTTGGCAAAGACCATTCGATCTAGCCACCTTGTGACTAGGTAACTTTTCGTTTAATTATCGACGATTTATGGTTTGGATTTGTGAGATTTTTTGATGATATTGGAAGGAAATAATTAGCGATGAAAAAATCAACATAGTAGCAGCGTGAAATAGTAGGATTTTGTGTTGGAATCACAGTTGGACTCGATAGAAAATCAGATTTTTCAGCAATAGAAGGTGGAAAGGGGGACCCATTTTTTATATACTGTCGGAGATCGGCTCCCCGTTCTGGGTCAATGACTCTCCATTCTCACGCTTAAATTTAAGAACGGGGGGCTATCGCCCCACATCGGCCCCCCCTTCTCCAACCTTAATTTTGAGAACTGGGATCGTTGTTTTAGGGTCGTAACCCTCAATTTTCCCCCTAAAATATTAGGTGGTGAGAATGGGAGACCATCACCGTAAAATGCCCCTCGTTCTCAAGAACAATATTTTAGAATGTGGGGGTCATTTCGGAGCGGTGACCCCGTTCTTACCCCCTAATATATTGGGGGGAGAATGAGGGGTCACTGCCTCGAAATGATTCTCGTTTTTAAAATTATAGTTAGAGAATGCCCTCTCTAATATTTAAGAATGTGGGGGTCATTTCGGAGCGGTGACCCTGTTGTCACCCCCTAATATATTGGGGGGAGAATGGGGGGTCACCGCCTCGAAACGACTCTCGTTTTTAAAATTATAGTTAGAGAATCCCCCCCGGGAAGAACAGGGTGTCACTGTCCCGAAACAACCCTCTGTTCTTAAAATTAGGGCGGGAGACCGGAGAGCCGATGGGGGGTGGTGACCCCCCGTTCTCCTATCATGTACGGTGCACATTGGATGGGGGGTCCCTGCTCCCCACATCGACCCCTAACCTAATACGTCGAGTTCTACGTAAGCACTTAATAGAACAAGGGATGATCGGCCCTTGTTCTCAGTATTAATTTGGAACAGGGGTGATTGACCCCCTATTCTAAGCATAAATTCAGAATGGGGGTGATCAGCCACTCGCAAGGATTTAATATTTTACATCTTTTATAGTTTAAGGTTTTTAGTTTAGGTGTTTCAAATTAAATCTATATTTTGGAGTTCAAATTTATTTTGACTCTAAAAATAATATTGAAAGTACAAAGACTTTAACAAGACAATAAAGTACAACCAACCCTAAACGAGAAGAGCCAAAAACAAATTTTTCCTAATAAATTTGTCACATTTCACCGTAAATTCTAAATGTTTTTCTTATTGTATTAGAGTTTGGTAATTTGAATTTTGTTTAGCTCGATCCTAGACCAATAGTGAAACATATGTTTTGGAATTAGCTGTTGGGTTTCCCATGTTCAATTTGTATAAGTACACGATAATTTACTACACGAGCAAAAATTCTAATAGAGAAAAAATGATTTCAAGTTGTGAGTTTTATTCTATGATGCAAGTATCAATCCATTGCAAGCTAAACCTAACAATAAACTTTATTTGATGCCATCAATTCCTGTCTACCCTAATTATTTCTTTGATAGAAGCATAAATGATTTATGTCTAGGTTTGGGTTAATATGTATGGTAGAAATGTGCATTATTTGTAAGATCCCTTAGAGTTTTAGGAATATTGAAGAATAGGACATTGTTGAGTGGGGTTCATATTTTTACCTCGTTGGTTTAACTCTACAAAACGTCCTTTTGAATTAGTCCCTTCAAGGTCTAAGATTCGAATCCTCTTAGAAGGGAAAATTCTCACGTTCATGACCCATGGTTTATTCGACTTATCACTCTCCCACGAAAAATTTTAAAGCATGACGTGCATTTTATCATTTTAGATCGAGAAAGACATAGACTAAATGAAGATAGAGAAACAAGAAAGAATCATCCTTACCAATTTTTGTTTTTCTAGAGTTACAAAATTTGATTTCATTCAAATGACAGTGGAGACTTTCAAGTAGTCGATATTTCGAGCAAAATAGTTCAAAACAATGCTTTTAGAAAGTGAGTATGCTACAAACTTAAAGTGACATTGTTGCATAAATTAAACATTCAGATAATTGCAACTCTAGTCTTATAGTAAGTGTGAATTCTTTTGACAAAACTTAAGTTTAAATATAACATTTAGAAGGATAGATTTTTAAAATCACACGCCTTGGGCGCTCTGCTTAATGGAAAATGTTATCTTCGAGTACTACCGAGTTTTGACTGGGCATTTCTTATATCTAATTAAGTGATTCAAATTATGTGATAGTTAAACACCTTAACATAACCATAATAATGTTAATTTTAAAAATAATGTTACGTTTATTTTATTAAAATATTATTTAACGTGTTAATCAATTATTAATGCAATTGATGTAATAAATTAATTATTTATAATTATTAAATTAATTGTACTTTAATTATATCAATCATTATTTAACACGTTAACGAATATTTTAATAGAGTAAAAATAACAATATTTTAATTTAGAAAAAGTTTAATTCAGAACCTATAGTATGAGGTCATTTATCATTTGGTTTATTGCAATTCAAATATTTCGTTCAATTTTGCATTAAATTAATCACGTGCAGAGCACGTGACTTTAGAAAAAGTGCAATTTAGACCCTATCGTAAGAAGTCAATTGTCATTTGATATTTAACGTTTTTTTGTCTAATCAAACCCTATCGTATACGTTGATCTTTCCGTTCAATTTTTCGTTAAATTGATCACGTGCAAAGTGCGTGAGCGTGTTTTTTAGATTTAAAAATTTTAAAAAACAAATCACTAACTAATTTGTTCATGTGTCAACTTTAAATAACCAAGATGTTTAAACAAATATTGTCATAAATGAAATATATTAAATGTCAAACCATACCTACACTAAGTTTAGCAATATTTAATGCCCAGAGGATCAACATGTAATATTTACTCATGTCATAATATAAGTTATGTATATATTAGTGTAAAAAGTAACATACTATGAATATCTTTAAAATACAGTCTTCTTTTTGGATGATAACTCTCAGTCATCCATAATTTTTACAAAATATTTATTTTATATTAATATAGTATTACATAAGTAAATGGATAGTGAAATTATTATATTTGATAATTGGACAGAGTAAAACACATAAAAACAAATAATGGAAACACATATCTTGAGTTTTGTTCTTCTTTCCACTAATCCAATTTGACTCGTCGAATTTCGACTAATGTGGAAAGACTTGAACCCTCCAAAGTGAAGATTCACTAATAATAAATATATAATTATATTAAAATACTATCAACATTGTAGGCATTGGCGCTTGGCGGTATTGAGAGGTCCAGCTGTCAACAGCATTCCTACTAGAGGCCACTCACGTCTCTCTTCTTCGTGCACAAATAGTTGATACATTTATATAATTTTTTAGAAGAGTAGTTTTTAGAATTTTTAAATATAAAAAAGAAGGTCACGCACTCTGCATGTGATCAATTTAACGGAAAATTGAACGAAAATATTTGAATTGCAAACGACGTATACAATAGGTATGATTGGGAAAAAAAACATTATAGACCAAATGACAAATGACTACATACAATGAGGTCTAAATTGAAATTTTCTAATATAATAAAAAAGGTAATATACTTTGCACGTGATCAATTTAACGAAAAATTGAATAGAAATGTTTGAATTGTAAAGTGCGTATACGATAGGGTATGAATGGAATTTTTTCCTTCAAATTTTAATATTCCGATCATGTAAATATGTAGAGGCTTGGGGGTGAAAAGGTAGTACTCTCATAATTTATCATGGTCCATATCTGGGTCAAATCCGACCCGTGAGTCAACCCTAAACGACATTCCAGTCCCCATTCGTTGCCGCGTTTAAGCAAAGCATCGAAGCTGGAACTGGAAGATCCACTCCAACTCCACTCCCACCTCTTTCTTGGAGTAGGCTGAGGCTGTGAAATTGTCCAATTTGAGGTTAACCATGGCCGAGCTCTCGGAAGAACCTGCTGCAGCGATTCCTTCGGGCGACCATACCGTTTGGGCCGATGTCTCTCCCCTCCTCCAAGTCGCCTGCAAAGGTCATTTTTATTATTTCTTAATTCTTAATGTCTTTACTACTGTAAGGTTCTTTTTTAGTGATCATCAATTTGAAGAGCGAAGATGAATTTTCTAGCTGCTTGCTTTGCATGACTACGTTATGTTAACGTGAACGTTCGAAGAAATAGAAAAGTAATGGAAAATTGCTGTGTATTAGTTTTAGTGGTGTTATGAGATCGCAAGAACAGTTGTTCGAGTTTGATCATACTGCTGATGGTCTCTATGCTGTTCAATATGTCAAAAGAGAGTGACTTTGATTTGTATTCAAAGATAAAAAAAGGAGAAAAGAAGATATCTAGGGGCATTGCATATTAAAGCCAGGGCCACCCGCTTGCTACCTATTTTCATATTACAGACCAAGAGACAAATTTAGTTACAACTTTTATTTAGGTTTTGGATGTCATATGTATTGTTGCGTAACTTTTAAATGGATCAAATAGTGGGTTACCACGGCTTTGCTCAGACATTTAAAATAGTTTGCTTTTTATTTTTGTAAATTCAATGCGAAAATGAACTGTTGATTCTATTACCTTTGTAGTGTAGATTTTAAGTTGATGAAGTTTAACAGTGTTCTCTAATTGCTTGTGTGAGTGCATAAACAATGAGCTACTTCGAGACTCTAATGCGCTGAGCTTTATTATTTTTGAGTCTATGATAGTGTTCTTTTCCTTCTATTTTTGACAAATTTCTGGTGTCCTCGACTAGCAAAACAGTTAAATTGGCCTATTATATCAATATGTCTTGTATTTCTAAAAGTTAATAATAAAGCACGGTGACAAAGACTTTGTGCCGAAAACCCACTGGCATTTTTGTCAATTAAGTCATCTTTTCATTATCTTTTGGTTTTCTTGAGACAATCACTAAAACAATGGTAAATTACTTATCCAGTTTAGTCATAAAAAGAAATTTGTGTGTCAAATGATGAAATGTAGCTTTTAATTTAATCAATCAGTATTATGATAACTTTGGTTGATTTGTTCAGGCGTTAAATGTTTGCCTTTATTTTCTTTCTGCAATAATGTTTGGTTGCAGATCTTCAAGATGGGGAGCTTATTCATGGAGACAACTTCAATCTCTTTTCTGCTATGTCTGCCTTGGAGGTATTCCTTTTTCGTTTCTTCTGTCTTTATTGGTGTTTTGTTGTCATTTTCTGGGTCAAGTTACATGTAATTCCATAAATATGTCAATGTAGTATTAGATTCATCTACAATAGTCTGTGTTCATCTAAGAAAAACAGATTAAAATGCCTTCGGTGGCTAGATTAAGGTTTTTTTTTTTCTTTTTTCCTTTTGTAAACTTTATCTGAGGAATTAGGTGCATGTGTTTTGGAGTTGGGTATATTTATTCTCATAATTGTCTCATCAATACCTTTGGTAGCCTTCTTTAGCCTCCCTACTAGTTAAGTAATCACGTTTTGAAAAGAAGCAAAAGGATGTATAATTCATCTATGCTTGAAAATATCTTGTGCTCTTTAACAGAAAATGTTTTGGATGTGTTGTTTAATAGATAATGGACCCAAAGATGGATTCTGGAATAGTCTGCCAGTACTACTCAGTTGATGAAGCCATTGAGAATGGTGCAGCTCCTGTTCCTATTAGCTTGGATAGAACTGTTGATGTTAGATGTACCATTGATATCATGGACCATCTCCTAGCATGTGAGGTATTTGTTAATTATTATTTTGTTGAAATAATGATTCTTTCTCTACGTGATATGTAGTTCATTGTAGCGATGTGCCCTCAAGATGTAGTTCCCAAATTAAAGCATTCTTCCACAAGATATAAAATATATCAGAAAATGAAAAAATTGTTTGTGAACTTATCACTCATATATCAACAGGATTTGGGATGAAGGTGAGGAAAGCAATTGACAAGAAGAGCTGTGAATGATCATTTTGGCTTGTAAATCTTTTATCCCTCTCTCCCAAAACTAAAAATAATAGAGAGAAAGAATTAGAAGGTGAAGAGTGAGTTGCATAACGGGAGTCTGTTTATGATGCTTCTGCAATATATAATGTACCAACACTTTCGAGTTCTTCCATTATGTTGTATTCAAATTGGCAGGCAACATGGCACAAGGGTCACTCGTTGGCACAAACTGTCTTCTCTTGCATATATCTTCTGAAGCTTGATAGGACATCCTCACATGCCATATTGCACTCTTATTGCAGAGTTTTACGTGCTACCTGCAAGGCTGTTATTGCTGTTGTCTCAGATACACGAACTCATGAAGTAAAGTATTTCAGCAGCTCTCTTAACCTCTGTTTTATTTGTCTCCATAATTAGACATTTTGTCAACCATGACGCTTGGAAGATTCATTTCTTCGCTCTATTCTGTATGTGAGCAATAAATGGAGGTTTTTATAAGAATTGAAATATATGTAAAATGGATGTATGATGGCATTTGATTTTTTTGTCTTGATCTGAAATTTTCACTTAGCTCTATTCGGTATGTGAGAAATAAATGGAGGTTTTTATAAGAAGTGAAATATATGTAAAATAGATGTATAATAGCATTTGATTTTTTTGTCTTGATCTGAAATTTTCACTTTTTGTCTAGATAAGTAAACTATTTACTTTTAGTTTGTGTGGGAGATTTCCTACAAAGATTGCTATATTATGCTATGAAAAAATATGCTCCTAAAGAATAGTTTTGATTTGTCATTATTTTCAGGAAGAGGATCTTTTCATATTATGAAAAAAATATGCTTCTAAAGATTATTTTTGAGTCGTCATTATTTACAGGAAGAAGATCTTTTTACAATGGCATGTGGCCTCCCTTTGAGTGGAGATGGAGATGACAAGTGCATATCAATTCTAAATGCTGTTGAAGAAACAATATCTCGCCAATTACGCGCTTGTAAAGTCGTGTCATTAAAAAGTAGATCATTGGAAGGTAACTAACTAATGAGTAGTATTAGATTTACTCTCTAATTTTATACTTCACTTTCATACATGGCGCTTATGAGTCTTTCATCTAGTAGTTTAATAATTAAGATAAATTATAAATAGTTAAAATAAGACATTAATTGTACCAATTAACGAGTGTGGACATTAGGTGGTTCGATTAAGGTGTACAATTAGATAATAGACCTAACATTAGTATTAACTAATTTATTGCTTTCAAACTTCAAAATTTACCTTATCTTATAATATTTTTGTTTGGCTATCTAGAAGGCATATATTAGATGTTGGATTTCAGCAGGGAGCTAGGCTATAATTGATAACCCTTTGAAGTTTAAATGGGTAAACGAATTAAATTTTCAATACAAATATAATATACATCTTTTATTGACCAAAATAAATAAATAAATGAAGTCGTTGTATAGCAATTTTTCAACCAAAAAAGGTTGTCGTAAACTAGAAACATGATCAGTGTACCCATCCAAAGTCCCTTATGCCTTTTCATCATATTTGGGTATAAGATGTGTGAATTTCTGCCTATGTATTGTTGCTATGGATCCATGCAAAAATAATTGCTATATAATGCTCTTAGTGAAAGCAATCTAGAAAAAAAAAATCTCAAGAAAGATTTGTTTGACCAAGAAAAGAATACTTATTGGTGTATGACATATTCATAAGAATGATAGATCCCAAAGATATAATTATAATGAGAGAAGTTATAATTGATGTGTTGAAGGTTAGTAACTTAAGCTACATGTAGAAATCTTGTGTCCATCAGTTGGAAGTGCAAGATAAAAACTTTGTTTTGGTGAACCAAAACTACGTGTATTACATTCGATTTTAGCAGTTTTTAGTTGAGTATGTTTATGACTTATGATTTTATTTTGCAGTGTTTTTGTTCGTATGTGCATGAGTAGTGTTTTTTCTATTTTCTAATTTGTCTGTTTCTGATTCACTGAATAGCAAACTCAAAGTTCATTGATCAATAAGTAAGCTCTTGT
This sequence comes from Begonia peltatifolia, assembly GCA_022433055.1. Lineage (NCBI taxonomy): Eukaryota > Viridiplantae > Streptophyta > Magnoliopsida > Cucurbitales > Begoniaceae > Begonia > Begonia peltatifolia. Next base: position 4,148,032 of record CM039524.1, read on the forward strand.
GATTCGCTACATTGTGCATCTGTTTATGTTTATTGATGATTTTCAATTATTTTGTTGAGTTGCCTTCAATTTATCATTATATTTTTTTATACGTGAAAAAGATTTATATACCACATTTGGTTGCTATTTATTTACTGATTTGTTGTTGTTATAATCTAACTGAATGAAAGTTTGAAGATGGATGCTTTTTAATGCAGATATAGAGCCATTACAAAGTAATCCTGATTTAGAAGAAGGTTATTGCAGGGCTTTGCTATGTCGCATACGCTTTCGTAAGGTCTTACTCTGGGTTTTCTTCCTGCCAATATAAATCAAATTGAGATTATGATATCAGAACCCGAGGAACAACGGATATGATGTTTCTTGATTTCTGTATCATTCTTGAAAATGTATCTTTTATGTTCGTATCTCATCACTGGATTAGATCCTTGAAAATTTTTATCCATCAGCTATGAATATCATATTAAAGTCCAATCCTTTATGGATATTTATGTAACTCGTAATCAAATGAAAAGACCATTGATTTTATTCACCAATTTGATTGTATTTCTGTAGGTGGCACTCTTTTGATGGAATAAATACTCTCTTCTTGATTCCATTTCATCCCCAAAAATCTTTCATACTAGTTAGCAAATACTGAAAAAAAAAAAATTAGGAGCTGTTGATGGAGGTCAATGTTTCTTTAACTAATTAATAACACTTATCTCTGACGATAAAATCTTGTTAGAACTCTGCAACATTTAGCAAAGTATACTTATAAGAACCCAATTGAGAATTAGACCCAGCAAGAGATAAATCTTGATTAAAATTTTATTTGATAACGAATATAATTTTTATGGACGATTCGAGAGGTCTGATTCTCTCTCACTCGTATTAATTAATTTTCTTCGTGTTGTCCCTTCTAATCACAACCTTCCTTTTAAACTAGATTTCAAAAGTCAACTCTTGCACTTCCATATTATTACAATTATTCCTCCGTTGTTACATCTCCCTCCTTCCTCAATTTAAATTGAGAATTAACTCTTACACCATTTCTTCTGTCTCAACATTTGTTTCTTACTCTTGTCAATTCTTGGGTTCTTCTTCTTCTTCGACAATTGTCTCTTGGTCTTTTCAATTGTTGGGATTTTTGGATCTTCTAGCCTACGTCAACCAAATGGCGGGTTTATCGATTCTCCCCATTGTTACCTTCCCCTCCTCCCTTAATTTAAATTTAGAATTAACTCTTGTGTCTCTTTGCTCTTTCTCAACATTTGTCTCTTGCTCTTACCAATTGTTGGGTTTTTCTTCTTTCTCAACATTTGTCTGTTGCTCTTCTCAATTATTGAAATTTTTGGATCTCCTTGCATACGTCAACCAAATGGGGTTAATCAAAACTCTCCCCCACCCCAGAAAAAAAAAGAGTCACCTTATTCGCAAGGTGAAATTCAGGACATTGTGAATTTATAAGATCGAACGCTTCATATGATGAGTTTGAGTTTGGCAGGTCTTTCCACCGGATGAGGACTTTCGCGAGGAATTTTTGGAACG